>OZ026612.1:5413023-5577003 GCA_964020975.1 Hermodice carunculata | reverse complement strand
CAGTGGTAGGGTCTCAGATCGTGGGCCTGGTACCTCTCAAGGCCATTATGCAGGCTGCCGACTACTATATGGAGAAAGAGAACCTCTTTATTCTGGAGGAAGACCAGAAGATAAGACTGGTGAGACATACCTTTAACCTTGTAGCACTGACAACCCCTCAGAGGTACTGGAACTGTACGAGCGAAAGAATAGCAACCACATTTATGAGAAATGACTGTAAATGAAAAACAGTTTCTTTTTAACACATAATATATGCTTCAAAATATCAGATTGATGGAATCTTCACTCAATGCTGTAATGCACATTATGTCTTCCATCAATGCTGTAATGTGCATGATGTCTTCAGTCAATGCTGTAATGCACATTATGTCTTCAATCAATGCTGTAATGTGCATTGAATTATGTCTTCAGTCAATGCTGTAATGTGCATTATGTCTTCACTCAATGCTGTAATGCCAATGCTGTAATGCACATTATGGCTTCAGTCAATGCTGTAATGTGCATTATGTCTGCACTCAATGCTGTAATGCGCATTATGTCTTTACTCAATGCTGTAATGCACATTATGTCTTCACTCAATGCTGTAATGTGCGTTATGTCTTCAGTCAATGCTGTAATGCACATTATGTCTTCCTGTGTACTGTGGTAAGACACAGTATTATTTTTGTGCCCTGTCCTTCAACTTCCTAACTCCACTGAGTCCCTCCTTCTCCACACTTTCCATATGGTAACTCTTGAAAGATTTCAAGACAGCTACTGAACCTTGTAGGATTGTATAACCAGGTAAGGCCCAGCTAGGAATTATATTTGGGTGACCTTGACCTAATTCTCAAGGTCAAAATCCATATATGGTAATTTGGTTTCCATGTGATATAGTAGGGGAGCCAGGTCCCCAGAAAGGCCCTAAAAATTGAGTTTCGTGGCCACATCTGGGAATGTATAAAAGTTGTATCATTTGGAAGGTCACAGTCAGAGGATTTGTTATTGGGTACTTTTAACCTTTAAAAAGTGAGGCTTGGTGTTAATCTGGCTTCATTTGTAAGGTATGGCCAGACTAGCAGTTCCAATAATTTCATACTTGTTTTAGTGGTCTACAATATGCTATTTTGTGTAAGACGAATAAATAATATATTGGTCATGTTTTTTAAATGTTTAGTGATTGAAGTTTTTAAGTGGAATACAGAAAATCATTCTGAAGGAAATTTATAGGGTATTGATCTAAACGTGGGTACCTTTTGGCCATCAAAATACCCCCACCCCTTATTTTCTCCTTTTATGCTATTTTCCAGCATTTTTATGACTTTTTTGAACTCAGCATTGGACTACATTGCAAAATATCCTTTTGTAATTGAAATTGCATAAGTCATAATATTATTATAAAGAATAAACACAATTCATTGAACCTATCTAATCAAAATAAACCTAATCTGGGAGTGTTTTTTTGCTTCAAAATGAAGTACCCCAAATTTCAAACATTGAAATTTGCAATCAAATAAAGAAATGAGTGAAATTTTTAGTAATTTTGGTATTAGTGAGTTGCTTACCTCTCAGCAACCCATGCTTGGACCTCCATGTCTGCCGTAAGGGAGACACTGTCTATTTCCACTCTTTGGGTCCTGGAGATCTAGCAAGACCACTGAATCATGGAAATATGGAGGGTGCGGGGGTGGGGTGGGGTGGGGTGGGGGGCGGAGGCATATCATTCTGTAAGTCAGCGTTCAGTTAAAACTGGCCTGTGGGCTGTCAGTCCAGCACACCTCGGTGACATCCGCTCCGTACCAGTCCAAGACAAGGTCTGAGCCTACTCTAGGTATGCCGAACTAGGGACTGAATCTGATTCTAAACCCTGAGGGCACCATAAACTGGAACATGGTGGCTTCCCTGAGGGGACAAGGGAATTCTAACAGACAAGTATCATGAACCTATGCAAAGGAGCCTTCTGCGCTGACAAAAATGTCCTCCAGCACAATCAAGTTGGGCAAGTAGTGCTCAGAGAAAGTCGTAGACAATCACCAGCGGCAAGCCCAGAGGTTATCATCAACAGGGACTTTCCATGAGGCATTAAAGGCTTGCTGCTCATTAGCTCTAGCTGAGACCTGCTTCAGGGCCTCAGGCCTGTCCAAAGCATTCTCATAGGCCTTCAGGATGGTCTGCTTAATCCACAATGAGATCATATTTCGTGGTCAAGTGACCATTGGATTCGGTCATGTAGTGCACTACAGCATGGATGTTACTTCTTCCAGCCCCCAAAACAAGTTTTCAACATCCAGTACTTGAAGTCCACCCTGCAGGGGTCCTCCAGCCACTCAAAAGGCCACCTCTTCAGCATGACAAAGACCAGCGGAGGTCCACTCTGTGGTAGGACCTGCCTATCAGCCAGTCTGTCTGTGCAGATGGAGGCTAGGAGCACCTACATAAATAAGGATCACTCCTGATACAAATGTCTAGGACATTCACCAGAGTTGAGGAGATAGGGGACTGAAACCCCTCCAGAGTTCTCAGGCTTTTACCAAGGACCTCCTACTGGTACAGTAGGAAGTCTGTGATGTCAGCAATACTCGGAGACCATGGATGTATTCTCCAACCAGTGCACTAGTCTGAAAACACCTTCCATCCAGCTGAGTATATTGCTCCAAAGTCTCCTAATCCCCCTCTGGCAATTCTATCTGTGACAGACTCTGAGAAACCTGTGTTGTTGATGTGCTTAGCAACAACCGCCAAGCATGGAGGCTGAGCACTTGAGGGTTCTTGTGGAACACACTTGTCCATAATTGCACCAGAAGTTTTGTCCATGTGGGTAGATGTAGTGGTGGCTTAAGGTTGAGGGACCAGTCCATCCTCGGCCACCAGGGGGTGACTAAGTTCAGATTGCAGTCATGGGAGCAAACCTTCAGCAGGACCCTGTGAAAGTGGAAAGGCATAAGCCCAAAGGTTGCTTCAATCCGTGGCTACAGCATCCACGGCTATGGCCTGGGGACCCAGGACAGATGACTAGTTAGGTTTGTGTTTGATCTTGTCACGAACAGATCCACAAGTGGGGTACCACACCTGGCCCACATTGCCTGAATGACCCGAGGGTGGAGCCACCACTCTGCCTCTACTGGCTGACTTCTAGAAAGTTGGCCGGCAGGACATTGTCTAGTGGTGGGACATGCCTCACATGCACATGGAGGTTGTGTTTGAAGCACCATCGGGTGATGCATCTGGCTAACTCCATCAGTTTTCGGGAGCACATCTTGCCCTGCTGGTGGAAGTAGGCAATTGTGGTCCTGTTGCTGCACATAATGAGAACATGGTAGTGGTCCACTAGGTCCTTGAAGTGGAGGAACCCTAAGCATATCACCATCAGTTCCAACCAATTTATGTGTTGGGACATGGGCTCTGTGACCCAAAACCCGATGCCATCTGGCTCTCCCCCACATGGGTGCCCCAAGTGGACCATGATGAGTCCATGTACATGGTGAGTGGCACCTGAAACTGTGTGAATGTCTGACTCGACATGACATTCTCCCACTTGGCCCACCAAATCAGGCACTGGTGGTCCTCTGGGAGTACTGGCATCTGCGCTTGGTAGCCCCTTCAACTACTTGTCCCACAGAGCGTGCTCCAAGGGATGATGGTGTAGGCAGCCCAGGGGCACCTGGGAGTCCACTGAGGTCAGGGAGCCCATAGGGGTTTGCCACTGTGGGCCATGTGAACCTCCAGAATCACAATTCAGCCTAAACATTGGTAAAGTTCTAAAATAGTCTCTGAGACTATTTTAGAACTTTACCAAAGTAAAGTTCTAAAATAGTCTCAGAGAATGCAGGTGATGCAGTGCCCAAATCAGCCAGTTGTCCAGGTACAAATGAATGCACATTGCGCTCTGGTAAAGGTATGCGACTACAACCTGTGTGAACCAAGTGAATGCCTAAGATGCCATGGCAAGGCCCAACAGAAGTGCCCTGAACTGGGAAACTTGGCCTGAGAATGTGAACCACAGATATTTCCGGCTAGTTTATGCTATAGGGACATGGAAGAAAGCGTCCTTGCAGTCCAAAGATGTAATCCACTCCTGGGGCCATAGGGCCACCACCACTGACTGTGTCTTCTCCACAGAATCTCCAAGTACTTGATCAGCAATGATAAGTCTGTAACCAGGTGCCAACCTCTGTCCTACTTGGTGTTCTTTCTCCGTAGACCCCCCCCCCCCATTCCCCCGAGGAATGCTGATACTTTGGGCTTCTTTGTGGGGTGTGTGAACCACTTTGGTTCACAGCATAGCAGAGGCTTGTCTTCACCGAAAGGCAGCAAATAGCATTGTCTTATGGTATTTAACATGCATGAATCGTCTGCGATAGACTCCCACTAGAAGCAAAAGGCAGAAAGGTAACTGGGAGCTCGGAAACATCTGTAGTGGTCTTGAAAGGCAACCCTGAGACGATGGGCCTGGGAAGGCAAGAGTAAGGAGCCCTGAGGTTTCCTTGACTTCTTGACTGGACCAGCATTCTTGCCCTTCTGAAATCATTTCTTGCTCTTCTTAGGCCCTTGTGATGCCTGAGGTGTAGCTTGGTCGGGGGGGGGGGGGGGGGGGAGGGGGCGAGTGGGTGCAGTTTGGGTGCCATGCGTCAGGGCAGCAGCGGCCAGTGAGGAATGCGACTGAACAGAGTCGGTCAAAGCCTTCCTCCTGGTCCATTTGGCAGATCAAGCCTGAAGGTCCTGCACCCGTCAAACAACATCAGCCATCTCTCCTCCAAACAGCGTGTTACAGAGGAGAGGTCCTGTGCACAGCTCAGGGGAAGATTGGATCAGGAAACTTCAGACCCCGCTGAAGGGTGTCCCTGCAAAGCAAACGCAAGTTTACCTCCAGAGTGCAGGCCATCCTGATATGATGGTCGACAACCCACCACAGTTAAATTCATAAGCGAGGCTGCCTGACCAAACCAGTCCAGGACCCCCTCTGAGATCTGCGCTGAATGCTGGAGGTTGTCCAAGAAGGATCTCATAGCCAACAGCGACACATTGGAGTAGGACACAATGAAGACAGAGCCTCCAGCATCCCCCTCTAATCTCTTGAAGGCATCCATTTCCCTTAGACGTCCTGCCAGGGGAGAACTTGCCCTTGCCTTAGATAGCCACACATCAGCAGCTCCATGGGACCCTGGTGCTGTGAATCCTGGTGGTCAGCTGGTCATAAAACTCAGTAACAAATGGCGAGAATGGGAACGGGGACCAAGGGCATGCAAGTACAAGTCGTAGCAGCACATCGCAATGGCCCCTCTCCCCTCCTCCGGCACAGCAAGCACAGCTTGATCACCCATTAGGCCCCGAATGAGAGCTTTGACCTGCTCAAAGCCCTGAGTTGGTGCTGGAGTAGTACCCAATTTGGGGGCGAAAGTGGGTTCTGCCTGCACCATGCATGCTACAGGTCTGTGCCTAGCAGAGCAATGTCAGCTTGTGTGCTGGCTGGTAGCAGGTAGCCTGGGCCTGCTGACTGACGAATCTGTCAGGACCCTTTAGGAGTGGATCCTTTGTGGCCCAACACTTGCGACTACGCTGCCTCTTCTTCCAATTCCCCCAGGGATTTCGAGTGAAGAAGCAGCAACCAGCTGAGCCTGCCTGCGAGCAGCATGGCTTCGCTTCCACTTCTGTAATTGCATGGCTGGGGTGGAAGATTCAGCGAAGTCAGACTTGATGGCTCCACACCCAGAGCACACTGCCACACAGTGATTGCCTGTATGCCACTGTCCTCCCTCTGTCTGTGATTTGACCCACCAGATGCCATCTTGGAAAAGATTGGTTTCGAGTCAGGACCAGCCTTACTTCTAAAATTCTTTAAGGATGCACAGGTCCAATTTCTGCCGTGCCTATCTTGGAAGAGACTGGGAGAGCTTAGAAAACAAATTTTGCAGTAGAGGTAAGGTGCACAACACTTAAACTGTTTCTCCAGACATAAAGCTGAGGGAGCTCCCAACTCTTAGAGCAAGCCGGAAATGGTGCCCGAGGAGGAAGGAAGAAGAGGGGTGGATGTGGACGGGAAGTCTCCCCCCCCTTGGTTCCACAGGAACCAAGTGGTGATCAGGACTGCCAGGTCTTCAGAACAATCAGGTCCAAACTCAATTGTGTGAGGGCATTGCATGTGGCCAAAACACAGACGTCGAGACAATGGTGGTGGAGAGGTAGCGTTGCGTAACTAATAGTTAAACAACATGCACATTTTTTGTGTGAAAAATATTATGCATCTCTCGATCAGGCACCTCTCACCTGAGGCCACCCTTCTAACAGGGCCACCATTCTTCTGTAGAATGTTTGACCTTGACCTTTGGCCTCAAGGTCACCTCTTTGCAATTTTAAGGAAAGTCTCCCCTGGGCAAATGATGAAAACAGTGTGATGGACTTCAGTCATAATTATTTGAAGATGGTGGCAGGAAAACACTTTTATTGTGCAAGGCATTGTTACCTTGTCCTGTGACTTGACGGTCATCACAATCGCATGAAAAAAATTCCCAAAATCTATGGAGTATCTGTACCAAAAGTTTCAAGTAAATCTGGCTTACGGATTTGAAGAAGTCAAAATGTGATCGACCATTTAAGACCCCATTGGCTTACATTGTAATCAATAGGAATGCAAAAATTCACCAAAAAATGAATGAATGAATGAATGAATAAAAAAATCCCCCAATCATTGGAGCATGACCATTTGAACATGGTGGATACTTACCTGACATACATCCCCACCATGTTTGAAGTGAATCTGGTCAATTGTTTTGGAAAAGTGAAAAATGTGAATCAGCATTGCAATCCCCATTGACTTGCATAGAAATCAACTTGAATATATGCAGTTTGACCTTTCAAGTCACTCAGGTTAAAAACAAACCATACAAATTGAAAGCCCATAGGTACTTCCCTGTTCACATCTAATAGTAACCTTGGGCCTATGATGCACCATCAAGAAGGTACATGTGTGAGCCAACATGTACAAATTGCTGAGTCTGCAGAAAAATGCAACAAGGATTTGACCTTGACCTTTGACCTCAAGGTTATATATTGTTATATGGAAAAAATTCCCCAGACACATAGATTATCTATACAAAATTAGGAGGCAATATGTCAAGAGGGGACAGAAATTTAAGGAAAATAAGATGTGCGGTGGCGGACAATGAGACAAACACTACTTGCATCCCCTCCTATGTGGGATGCATAATAAGGAACAGGAGTAAATGTTTATCCATGCAACATCCAGAATATATACTCATTTGTGGCATGTGATCGTTAATAATTGAGAGATATGTAACTACTACAAGCAGAGCACTAGTTGTGTCAAAGATACCTGTCAAAAAGAATGCACCATGCTGTTAATGTCCTAAAACATGCTGGAATGCCCAAAATATGTATTTTGTCAATTTTTAAGCTTTTTCTATCAAACACCTAACAAAACATGATTGTTTGGTGCGTAGAGCTAAAATTGCTAGGACAAGGCCCCTATTTGAAAAAAAAATCCTATCCGTATTGTTTGTACAATGTGATTAGAGATGGGAAAACTTGACTTCTTTTCTATAAACTTGAACAGTCTGTAGTATGATTTTTGTGAACTATACAACATGAGAAATCAATGTTTTGTATTGTATAGTGAAGATAAATGCCAAATTTACAATATGCATAAATGTAGTGATAAAGACACACTATAAATTACAAAAAAGTGACATACACATGAAGGAAGTTATATTTGTAGGCTCAAAATTACAATTTTTGACGTTCTATGGAATATTTGACATTCATACTTTGGCAAGCTGTGCAGATATGAAGCTACATGTTGAGATGAGTGCAATTGCCAGAAAATAAAAGCCTGGCATGTAATCTTAATTAGGTACAAAAATTCATCCATGCCCTAGAGGTAGCCACATCCAGCCTAAAAATGGCTCCCTGGCTCCTGTAGTAATAACTATTGAGAGTTTGACACAACTTGATGAAACTTGGTAAGGTTGTGAACCTTAGTATTAAAGATATAGGTTGGGATTGTATTTTGCATGACCTTGACATAATTCTCAAGGTCATGGGACCATATATGGTTATTTCATTTCCATTCAACAACTTTTCAAAGGTTTAAGAAAACATAATGAAACTTTGTAGGATTATGTAAATTAGGAGGACCTAGAATTGGGATGATTTAGCATAAACTTGACATAATTCTCAAGATCACAGAGCCAAATATCTTAATTTCGTATCCATATCTTTCTCTTGAATGATTCAAGAAAACATAATGAAACTTGGTAAGATTGTCATCTTGGAAAGACAAAGGTGAAGTACTGCATGTGAGCTTTAACCTTTCAATCAGTTCCTCTATCGAAACTGTGAAGTATTGTCTACATCCCATATTGCTGATGTGTTCAACATAATAGCCATGCTCAGTTTAATTTGGCTGGGTCAATTTTTTCTAATGTGTTATGAGTGTTAGAGAGTTTTGTCAATTTTTAAGTTTTTCTCCAGAATGCCTGAGTAGGATTGTTCAAAACTGTTCTCAATTACCCTTGAGCTGAAAAAAAATTAATAATTTGTGAAGTTAGGCACCAGCCCACAATGCTGGTAATGTTGCCAATATTTGGAAATCACACCATAGAATTCCTATATGTATGACCACTGCCTGGTTATCATGTATTCATTATCACTGTGCTTTCATTTAACCTAAGAAAAGTAGTCAGTGTGAACATTTTTATTATTCAGAATCTGTCAGGTCAGTCTGAAGTACCTTTCGATTGTCTATTCTTGCAAGTAGAACATATTTTGGAGAACACTGCACAACACATACTATAAAAAAGGCCTTTTAAGATACCATTTGTCTTCCATTATATGGAAGGCACTGCATGTTTTGATCACTTTCAGGAAAAGTATTAAACATAAACAAATTCTGGTGTCTGTAAACTATTGCCAGATGTGGTGCCTTCACAATAGATATGTGGCCTTTCACGGAAGGAAGCCAAACTTTCTGCCAGGCCTGCTAATTAAAGTCTCATTAGCACCTGCTGAGTCAGCCCTGGTACTTCAAGTGGTGGACACTGGTCAGTTTCACTGCTACATAATATATTTTGGGTTGTATGCCTGCTTGGAATCCTATAGGCTAGAGCATGGTACCTGAAATACAACACCTGACCTTTTTTTATGATAAAGGGTGCTCTTTGTATTCAGGGTTTATTGATAAAAGAAAAGGCACATTTGTGCTGCCATCTAGTGGCAAAGACCAACAAGCTGTATGGAATTGCCATAAAAAAAGTAATTTGCATAATGAAATCATCATAGAATTACCACAAGTAGGTAACATTACCACCCCTGTTGGCTGGTGCTTGACTGGTGAACATGGCTGAGGTATCTTGGATGCTTTTGAACCTATGTGATGTTAAAATTAGAAGAAACAACTGCTCATTTTGAACCTATGTGATGTTAAAATTAATAGAAACAACTGCTCATTTCTTTTCATCTGCCCTCACAGACAAGTTTGTGTGTCCTAACACATCGAGTATAAAAAGCCTTGGGAAAAAAGGCCAACAAATGCAAAGACTGCTTCGCTTATTACAGAAATCCTAGGAATGACTTAAAAACAGCTCTTAGAGTCTAATCACTGCATAACATGTGATTTTTTTTCCTTTTTTTTCTTGCAATCATGAATGATGTTGTCATGTTTGCTCAGACAAATTTGATGTGCTTAAGCAACACTACTTGATGACAGGCGCTGCTGTACCAGTGCCTTTTCAATCTTTGTCAATGGTGCTTATTTCTATAGGCCTTAGGCCTTGTTTGTGCCCTATAACTGAGTTAGCACTTTCAAATTTTTACCCAAGTGCAGACAACCTATGAATCTTATCACAAGTGAAAAAAAATGGGTCAGACATTACCTTTCATGAAGTTTGAGTTTCACTGTTCTGGGAATTTATTCTGTGAAACCAATATTAAAACTCCTTTTTTATTGTGTTTTTATTTTTGCCACTTTGTACCACCAGCAGAGGAAGCAAAGATTAAAATACAGCAAAATGAAGTGAATTTACAGCATTGGGCTAACAAGACTTTGGCAGCATTTGTACCATTGATGCTTGCTGTAGGCCTAGGAAACAGCTTGAAGATAGAGAGTAATGTACATAGACAGCTTGAAGATAGAGAGTAATGTACATAGACAGCTTGAAGATAGTCATGTACATAGACAGCTTGAAGATAGAGAGTAATGTACTTATAGACAGCTTGAAGATAGAGAGTAATGTACTTATAGACAGCTTGAAGATAGAGAGTAATGTACATAGACAGCTTGAAGATAGAGAGTAATGTACATAGACAGCTTGAAGATAGAGAGTAATGTACATATAGACAGCTGTGCATACCATGATACCAAAGTTACTGGATTATTTGCTGATCTACAGTGTTTTTGTACAATAAAAAATGATTTGTATAACTTTGATGTGCCAAAACCAACTATGAAAAATATATGAAGTTGCATGTCTGAAGAATTAGTTTTATCTGATCAATTATTGATTTTGTGTTTGTGTTTTTTCAGGTAGTTGACAGAATGGGGTTGCACTCTCTTGGTGCATTCAATCCACGAGAAAGAGTTATTGAGTAAGTGGTGGCAGTACATTTTCTTTCAAATAGAATTGCATATATCCTCGTGCCGAGGGATAACCTGTGAAAAAGGACAGTTGAAAATGATGCGTGTTTTGTAGGACCAGTTGTTGTTTAAACAGAGTCTGATGACTTTGTTAGCTCATCTTGCTATTTATAGATAGTGGTAAAGGTATTTTGACAGTGAATTACTGTAAATTAACTAAATTTTGCTCAGTTTGATTTTTGTTACTTTCTGTTGCTTCCAAATTTGATATTAATAAAAAGGTGAAATCTGAGACAAATTTTCAATCCCCACTAAGTCCTAAGAATATTTTCCAAAATAGTGAATTTTAGATTTTATTGACATATCTGAAATCCCCAAACTTTCAAGAAAATATATGACTTGCAAATGAAAAATACCACATCAGAGGTCAGAAAAATATACACAATAATGATGGGTTTGCTTGTCTATTCCAGATACATGATTGACTCTGAGAGAGATGGACCACTTGTATCCATGGATCTGAAAGATTTTGTGATGACAGTGGGGGCCCGTTCCCCCTCACCAGGTGGGGGGTCAGTGGCTGCGCTCACTGCCACAATGGTAAATATCAGCTCTGTGTCAGGGAATGGCAGTGGAGGTCGGAGGGAGATGAGATATTTCTTGCATGTTTTTGATAACATAATTTTTCAGACTTAAATGGTATACAAAATGTAGATTTAAATTGAGGTATCAGGGAAGTCCATACCCTGGATTGCATCAAAAAGGCAAGTGACTGGAAAAAGATTCTTGCTTAACATACACCCACTTTTCATAAATATTTTGTCATGAACTGTGGATATGTCCATATGTCTGTTATAAGATTTGATAACCAGCACAGATTTCTTTAAAGAAATATGATTTTGCTTTTTTTCAGCTAATCCTTTGCTCAATAAGATTAATGTTTATTACTTACCAGCTTTAAATGTATACTTCATATTTTATAAGATTATGCAGCAATTGTTACAAAAGAAACTCTCGAATGATATAAGAAAAAAATATAAATTGCTTTTGTTACATAAATGAATGTTTTGAAATTTAAAATGTTAAAGATTTTTTGTGAGGAATGAAGTAATATAAGGTGGACCAAATTTCTGTATTACTTTGAAATACTCTTCACTGTAAGGACATTACATAGCATGAAGTGACAATTATAGGTCTTAGTCCATCAGCAATTCTTACCAAGCATTAGAGCAGATAGGTTTGTCTGGAACATATTTTATCTGGAACAATAGAAGATTGACAACATGTTTTTTTTGGTTTTTTGTTTTTGTTGTTTTTTGTTGTTGCAAATTTAAATATATTCATTAAATGGCTTCCCTAATAGTAAGAATATGATGATACAGCTTTACTATGGTGTCATTATTCCATGGCTGTAGTACCTGGTACATCACCTGGATGGATGTCTTACGTGGCTTCCTGCGTCTGCCATTCACAATGTGAGATGAGCTCTTGTACTGAGTACATCACCAGCCTGTTATCTCAATATAGTCCCATGGCTTCACATGGAGGTTAATTGTTACGTCTTCAACATTTGAGTTTGATGACAATTTGGAAGAAATTGTGATTAAGAGTCCAGGGACCTCCAGAGTGACTGCAGGTCATGGCAGGACTGACTCCCCACAGGCAGGAAAATTTGTGCTAATGATGAATCCAGATTGAGATATCAATGTGGTAACATACTGTGTCATACATGTAAATGTACATGACTAGTCCTTCAAAGTTAACCCTTTCCTCCTTTTAAACTGACCAAAACTGCCTTCTGGTCAAAGGTCATCTGCCTCAGTATTTTCAGCTTATTTCAACAGTAATGAAAAACAGTTTGACTGAGAATTGTAGACGAAGTCTGACTCATGATGACATGTGCCAGGTCAACAGCTTTCCTTGGTCTGGGGTGGCCACTTAGTGGCCAACACAAACCAAGGAAGGAAGTTGACTCAGTCTTAATTCAAGGGGGAAAGGATTACACCATCAATACCAAAACAAAAAATAACACATTCTCATTGATCACTGCCTGCCACTGACAACAAAATGCATGTTTTAAAATAAAATAAAAAAAAAAAAAAATCATGGTAACTTAACTTTATCAACAGGTAAATTTTGAAGATGGGCTATATCAACTTTAATGACAATCACAGATCTTCAGATATCATAATGCATGTCAGAGCTGTAGCTGAAGGAATTCCTGTACTAGCAACTGACAGCCAAATGCATGTTTTAAAATTAAAAAGAAAAAAGATAATGTCAATTAACTTAACATGATCAACAAGAAAATTTTGAAAAATGAGATTGAGCTACAGTGACAATCACAGCTCTTCAGTTGGTGTTATCAGAATGTATTCGAGAGCCTTACATGAGCTCTTTTCTCTGGTAGCAACTCCTCATCTCAGTTTGATATTTTAGCAAGACATACCACGAGAAAATTTGAAAGAATTAACATAATTATGATACAGAAGTAAACATGCAAATACAAGTATGATGAAACAGTGCGTGCTTTCCTCTTCACTCACCAGGGGGCAGCTCTAGGCACAATGGTGGGCTTCCTGACATATGGCAATCGTAAGTTCTCCCACCTGGACAAGGAGATGAGACAGCTACTTCCACCACTGTATACTGCCATGAGAGACCTGCTGCCATATGTGGACAGCGACGCTGCTGCCTTTGCTGAGTACATGGTGAGTGCCAGGGCAGGCAATCTGTGGCACCGGCAACTTGGATGAGTTTCATGCTGTTACTTTACATGGAACTATGTGGCTCTCTGCTTGCCGCAAGTTATTTTTATAAACTTTTAAGGAAAAAATGATGTCTGTCAGAATGTTCAAGTGTTAATCTATCTATTGGTGGCTTTGTATAAAGTGCATACGAATTTGTACTCTATGCTTGCATGGTTTCCCTGTGAAATGTTTCACAGTACAAACTGTAAATTAATTGTATCGGTTGGATGTATAATCTCTTTCCAACTTGTGGAGAGCCTTTCCTTCCGCGTTTTTTCTACAACTACTACTCATTATCATTGTCCTTGTCCTCCTCCTCCTCCTCCTCCTCATCACCACCATTACCACCACCACCACCACCTCTGCTATCCACAAAGGAAGGAAGTATAAACCACCGTGAAATTCCATCAGTTTGTGGTTTGCTATCAGGATATTGGAAGTTTGATTTATCATGTTTAGATTGATTTTCGTATCTAATACTGTATTTTTTATCTAATATAGAGAGAAACTTTACTTAACAAATCTGTAAGCCCAGGTGCTATTTGAAGACTATCAAGTCCGATATTCCAAGAGCAAAGTCCTATTCTGTACCCCTCACTGAAAAACTGATGTACTCCGTCAAGGCCTGTGGTCAGCTCAGTGATATGGCACTGTAGTGGCCCCACACTGTGAGTAGCACAGTTGGAACACATTCTGATGGTACATGTGTTAATCTTTTGAGAGACCGGACCCAAGAAGTTAAGTACTTGTTAGTGTCCTAGAGGTAAGTATTATTAATAAATATGAAAATGAAGTTGAATTTTCCTGATCTGTACTCTTTCACGTCCCTGTCTCTGGGTGACATGAAATGGAAAAGATTCAATACAAAAAAAAACAAAAAAAAAAACAAACAAACAAACAAAAACCCAGGAGCAATGGGATATGGAGGATATGAGGTTTGAACTACACCATATCAAGAATGTACAAACTGTTAGATGTGACCTCCCCAAGTTGTCCAGCATACAACTGTTGCAGTTCATGCTGCCCTCTGTAGGACAATACATGTACTAAGATCTCAGTCATTTGATCATTTAACCTCAAAAGGAAAAAATGATGTGAGAGAGAGAAAATGATATATATCTAATGACAGTTTAATGATAGCAAGGTAGTAAAGACTGGAGCAATCTTTTGGTCTGCTGCTGTATGTTACTCTTTGTCCTTTGTGATGGTTGGCTAGAGATGTAGGTCAGATGTAGGTCAGATACAAATCAACGTTTTGTTTGGTTTTCAGACACCTGTGGCACGTAAAAGACATTTAGTGCCAAAGTATATTTTTTTTCACCTGTGTTTTGACAATGATGTTTGGGATAAAGTCACCAGGAGACAAATTGCTGACGTCAGAACAGATGAACTTAACCCCACTACAAGTGTCTTTTAAATATGAAAGTAGCAAATTGTGCCTTATTTTTTACTGTTTTGTAGAGTGAAATCTGCCACTAAGACTAGCCAATGAGACTCCTGTCTCAACAAGTCTCTCGTGACTTTTTAATTGCTCCACTATCAGTCTCTTATTATGTTTGTCACCTTCCTGTGTGTATAGTGTGTCTACTTCTGTCCGGTATGTTGACCTTACCTGCGAGAGGGATTTGAATAGGGCTTTGCCCTTTTTTCCCAATTGCCGGTATCTTCCACATGTTTACATGTCTGCAACTGATGTGTTTGACAAATAAAATATCTTTAAAACCAGGACCAGCCAAGAGAATGGAAAAATGTCATCTTAATAGGGGGGTGGTCTTGACAGGGGAGTTGCATAATCTAACTGAAAAAAATGAAAAATGGGATTGTAGATTGGTGGTCTTAATGGACATTCACATATTAGACTTCTTCTACAAAGCCATGTACCAGATACACTTGAAACTTGGTGAGGATTTACAGTTTTTTTTATTAAATGTTTTGTTTCATTTTTTGGCAAAATCTTTTACTTCTTCTGAAACTGCTCAGCCAATTGCTTTCAAATTGCACAGGGACACTTCTGTTAACCCTCAGACCTTAATTTGTTCAATAGGTGGTGTGGCAATTTTTAAAAGAAAAATATTTTTTTACAGGTTTTTTTTTTTTTTTTTAGACTTCTACAAATCCATCACTCAGATTGTTCTGAAACTACAAAAATGTAAGTGGAAATATAGCTTGTGGGAGAATTAATCAAATTTATTCACTAGGTACATGTAGTGAGACTGTGGATCCCAGGTTTTTAATAAATTTTTCAAGTTGGGAACTTGTCAGTTAAGGCATGCATTCCTATTGATTACCATGTAAGTCAAGGGGCATTGCAACGGAAACTCCGAAGTTTTACTGCCTCTCCTAAGTCCTCAGCCCCTTGGCTCAAGTGGGACTTATTATGGATTGATTTTCAAGGTCAGCTGAGGACAGGCTGTTCCCACAGCCATATGTTTAGATTTTACCCGCACATTTTTTTCCCCTGATGAATGCACAATTCAGATTTCTCTGCAGACAAAGCTTCTCATGTTTTGTGCACAGTTTACAGCTGATACCTAATCGCAATTTTTCAATCTGTCCATTCATCGTGGACATCTGATGTCATTTCCATTCTTATACTCACAATTTTTTTTTTCACTTTTCTCAGCAGTGCTGGTTCACCTGGCTTAGGGCGCTCATGTTGTTTCTGAAAAGCACATAAAGGGCAATTGCCATGTCCCACTGGGGTGTATAGCTTGTGGTTATGACAAATCTCACAAGATTCTTAGACTTTGTGAGATCAAAATATAAGATGAAGGTCCCAGGTCTCCATTTTTAGTTTCTTCCTTTATGTGGGAGCCCAGCAATGTTTTAATACTGCAGAGAATAAAAGCAGTCAGTTAATTGGACACATCTGAAAAGTGCATGTCAGGTCCTGTCCATGAAGTATAAATTTTTAGGTTTAATTTTGCTGAACTCTTTACAAAATAAAGCACAACTGAAATGAATGTTTAGAACAACATTCAGCAATACAGATCAAAGTAATTGAGGATTCCATGCACATAAAGTGGATCCTGGTGAGGAACAGGAAAATCTGTGACAGAGGTATGAAATCCCAACAGATCAGCCTTGTGGCATTTCCCGCAATGCCTTTCTGTTATATATGTGTGTGTGTGTGTGTGTGTGTGTGTGTGTGTGTGTGTGTGTGTGTGTGTGTGTGTGTGTGTGTGTGTGTGTGTGTGTGTGTGTGTGTGTGTGTGTGTGTGTTAATTAAAGAGCAGTTCTTCCATTTGTACAAAATCAGGCCTCATCGTGTGTGCTGATCTACTTAGCTATAGGTAGTAAACACTTGGTACGAAGTCCCCCTGATGAGAAGCCACCCTCCCTACAAAGGGCACTTTTCCATGCAGCATATTTTCATTTTGTTTTCCTCCACAAGAGAAACCATCCATTTTGCCAGGCCACAGTGCTGATGCATGGGGGGGGGGGGGGGGGAGGGGGGGGGGGCTTTATCATGTTTATTAGAGGGGATGATTGTAGTTACAAGCAGGAGTTGTTTATCAATGGTGACACCTATATTTGTCACACAGCAATGGCTGCTTTATCTGGCAATAGACAAAAACTCTTACAAACAGAAAAAAGAGTGCAAGCCCTATAGCTATGTGATTCAGACCCTATATATCTATATATGTATGTGATTCAGACCCTATATATCTATATAGCTATGTGATTCAGACCCTATATATCTATATAGGTATGTGATTCAGACTCACATGTGAATTTTAATACAATATTAAAATAGAATTGGTAAGCTAATTTTAAGTACAGTGGTACCTCTCTTGAGAGACCCCTCTAATGAGAGACCACATATCTTTTTAAGACCGCTCTCTCAGAACACTGTGCTATCTTTTCCATGTTGTTGTACCTCTAATGAAAGACCACCTGTTTTGAGAGACCACATTTTTACCTGCCGTAGGGGTGGTCTCTCAAAAGAGGTACCACTGTACAACATTTTGGAGCCCAAATGGACTGAGAATTGAGATGCTTACAATGGGTGTAGCAGAGAACACTGTATGCACTTAATGTATTTATATTTTCAGATGGCCAGCAAATTGTCAAAAGATTCACCTGAGGAAATGCAGCTGTGAGTTAAATATATTTCTTCATTTTTATGAACTGTGTTGTCGGTGTATTTGTTTTGTTTTTTTTGTTTTTTTTGTTTTGGTTTTGTTGTCTTCTGTCATTATATTTGAAGCCAGTGGAACCTGGCATAACAACTGTTCACAGTGCATTGTGGGTACTGTGCTCACAGTGGGTAGAAGAATGCCCTTAACTGGATCATTGTTGTTGCGGAAAGGAGTGAAAAGCATTAGACCCTTCCCTTTAATTTTAATGGGAAAAAGTTGCATACAGATACATCCAGGTTAAATCCCTAAGGGCAAACATGTAAGATAAAAGTAGATTTAGAATGTGACCAAGGTAAAGATGTATATGACTACTTACCAACATGTCTTAGTGATCTTGAGTTAATCTGGGATTGGGATTACATTGTACTATAATTCACATTTTTGACTTCTCCAAAACCAATGTCCAGATCCACATCAAACATTGAACAAATACCTTTGTTCCGTCAAGACAGTTTTATTTCAAATGGTCATGCTCTATTGATTTCAGATTTTAATGAATTTTTTTGTTAATGTTTTTGGCAGAATTTTAAAGAATCTTGTCCAAATCCGCTTGACAAATTGGCTTTGAAATTGCATAGGGATACTTCTAGAGACCCCTGGACCATAATTTCTTCAACAGGTGGTGCTACATTTTTGGGGGGAATTTTTTTTCCAAATTTTTGTATGTTTTTGCTATTTTCTACTTCTTCTCCAAAACCATCCCATAGATCGTGCTGTTACCTGTTGAAAATGTATATTGTAGAATGGTCAAACAAAGCTGTTCCAAAGGTGGTGTTGCTTGAGATCCCGATTTTTAACAAACGTTTCAATTTTAATACTTATGATTTAATGCATGCTTGCCTGTAGATCACCATGTAAGTCAATCAAGATTGCAATGGTAATTCACATTTTGGACTTCTCCAACAAAACTGTCTGCCAGATTTACGTCTGATGTTGTGGGAAAGTGTGTTGGGTGGGTCTCTACGAAATTTGTTCAAATGGTTATACTCCTGTGATTTTTAACGTTTTATGAATTTTTTTGTGAATTGTTTATTTTTTGGCAAGATCTGAAAAAAAAAAAGTCTGTAAACTGCTTGCATACCTACACTTCTTGATACCTCTAGACCAGGGTGGGACTTGTTTTGAGTTAAATATCAATGTCAGCTGAGGACAGGCTGTTGACACAGACCTCTGGGTAAAATAGGAAAGATCTCAATTACCAATTATCTGTTTATTCAGCTGAATACACAATCCAACACACAGAATTTTTCAGGGCTAAAGATGTGTATTCCCGTTGGATTGCATGTTAAATTAACCTCAAATTAAAAGGCTACTTTTAAAGCTGTAAGAATAAAATTTATGTGAACATTTGAGCTATGTACATGATTTTACCACAAATTTTGCTGTATCTGCAATGAGCGGTTGTAAAGTTATTCAGCTGAAAATTACAATGAAAAGTAATGGGAATACACAACTGTAGCCCTGAATGACTGAAATGCCCTCTAGAGGAGGGCAGTAGAAGCTCCGTTCTTGCTCTCTCCTGTTGAATAGTAAATGATGACAATTAAACTTTGCTTTATTGTCGTATAAACACCAAATCACATTATTGAAATTGAAAAGTTTTAGATGCCAATTTTGTCAGCTTTCAAACAATATGTACTCTGCAACATTTTTCATGAGGATTCTCTGTTTTGTTGGTCGGTTTTTAAATTCACTGGTATGATGTCATGTGCTTCTAAGTCAAGGTATATAGCCAGATGCATGTCATGAAAGCCACAGTTACAAAACTTGCCACTTAATTCAATATTATTTTCTTTCTTAGTATGCAATCTAGTGGGAATGTACCACACCAGGCTGATAGAAACTGTGTACATTTGGTAATATATTGAAGTTAAGTGCGCCTGTGTGGTGCTGTTTTGATCACGTCTGATGCTGTTTGTTTCAGTCGTGAGTCGGCCATGCAGCAGGCCCTATGTACTGCCATTCAGGTTCCAATGAGTGTAGCTAAAACAGCCAACTCCACGTGGTCTGCGCTCACTGAACTCGCAAAAATCTCAAACATCACCTGTGCATCTGATCTGCAGGTGAGTGATATGCCTGCAAGTGTAAACCATGCCTCAACATTACACTGATGACCTTATATGTGAGGGCTTCCACATTACACTGATGACCTTATATGTGAGGGCTTCCACATTTAACATCATCCATACCACTTGCCAGGTTTGGTCTCAAGCCTGTGCCCAGAGTTAACCGTCTTTACTGATGTGCTCTGAGTGGACAGATTTGTATTGTTTGTAAATGGACGTTTCATAGCAGTAGCTAAGAGCCTTGTCTGCCTCCAGGACTCCTCCTGCTGCTCTTGGTTCATTGCTACCAGGTGAAGCTGGTCACTGAGTCACAGCTCAGCCTCAAAGAGTCCACATAGCACTGCATCTTGAAACTCTTCTTGGCAGAAAAAAAAACCAACAAAAAACAAACTAATGTTAACACAGACACATCTAGGTCTGAGCTCAGTGGTTGTTGCTTATTTTTTGTTAATTTTTATCTGTCCATCCATCCACCCAGACATCTATTTGTATATTCATATTATACATTTTGCCTGGCAGTCCATGCTGTAGCTATGCTACAGTACTGCCAGAAAGTCTTGCATCGTTTTGTCTTGTGGCTCCTGCACGTGGTCCTCCTTGGGTACATATTGTACAAGGGACTCCTGCAGAGAACACTGTTAGGAAGTTCGATGTTAGTTACTCAGTGTACTTCTTGTAGCTGGTAATGGTGTCAGAATTTTGATATTTTTTACACTTCGAAAAGTGGTTCAGTTGTCCCTACCTTAAAAGACCCCCTCCTGTGAGCGACCACTTGGTTTGAACGACCACATTTGGTTGCTAAAGTTGTTTTTGTTTAAGAATTTACCTCAAATGAACAACCACCTGTTAAACGCGACCAGCGACCCTACAGATTTTGCAACCGCGTAACACAAATTTGAGCCATATCCGGCCCCTAAGCCTAAAGTCAGCCAACAAAATACATGTCACAACTCACCCATTGTTTTAAAATTGACGATTCTTGTCAAATTTAGTTGGTGCAAATGATAAAGGATTTCTTTCTGCAGTAAATTTCCATAAACAAGCTTTTAATTTGATCCATCTGTATCTATTCCTCCTCATTTCAAATTCTCATGAGCATAGGATCTTTCTATCTATTTTTATAATGGCAGTGAATGTGGCATACTCCGCATGTATTGGGCCTCTCCATAGCGGATCTAAGAGGATTTTGACTACTATATTTCTTTCTCTGTATGCTGGGATATTGTGGATTGTTTTCTGAACTAAACTTCGTAATGCTCGGCAGAAATTTACTTGTGATGGGAACTTGATCGCTCACACGCATGATCGTTCTCATCATCCATCTTGAAATGCTTCAAATGTAAATGCATGACGAAGGTTGCCGATGCTCTCCGATGCTCAAAACACATGTGATGGCTGTTGGAAAATGCCAAGTCTTATTTTGATCCATAACTTATCAATTACGGTGAGTTAGGTTTCACTGAATGTAGAATAAAGTTAAGACAGTGAGTTATTTAATACAAAGAGAAACTTAACAAACCTAATTCTGTAAGCCCATGTACCGTTTGAACACTATCAAGTCCGATATTCTATAAAGAGCAAAGTCCTATTCCGTACCATTCTCTGAAAAACTGTATTGTTCTAAATCATAATAGCAAATTAATTTATGAAAGGAACAATTCATATTCATACAATTTGAAATTTAGAAGAAAGTTTTAGGCATTATTAGCCTTTAAAAAATCGGGTCATCAGCGGGGAACCAGCGCAAGACTTGTTTCGGTGCCATTAATCCCCGGACAAGTCATTCTGCTAACTGGTGGCACCATGTTTGCATTTCCAATACAAACATCCTGAGCTGATGTATTATGGAATAAAGCGAATATGATGTTCCTTAGTTAATAATAATAGGCCTACTTAAAAACATAGCCCACATGACATAAATATGATGAAACTACACCTAACACTCATGATTAGGCCGAACAAAATTGAATAATAAAATAATAAACCATCCCACACTTACCTACAGCGCCTGGTCTTACAACTGACCTGACGAGGCCTACCTGACGGACTGATCAGATCAAACTGATTAAACTGATTGTTATGCCATCAAAACAATTTTACTACAGTTTAAGCTCATTACTTTGCAAGTGAAGGCTCCGTACTGGTTGATGCATCAGGCCAATTAAGCCTAATGGGAAAAAGACATAACTCATGACTGGCAAAATATTTTCAAGTTGTGACACACATCTTTCAGCACCCAGACAAGAGTTCTTAATTGAAATAAAGATTTTAAGAGTTGTAATTGTTAAATTTAATAAGTGATTTCTTTCAAAGCATATGTAATCGATCATGATGAACTGGTGGTGGCAGAAATTTGCGTACCTCACTACCACTCAGGAAAGGCCGCCCAGGATTTGAGCTGTTGAGGTTGTGCATGAACTTGCCAGGCAGTACTGAAATAACCTCTGTATAGAAAGGGTTAAATACCAGATGATACTGTAAATTCACTGAATTTTTCTGTTTAATTATTTTCACTGACGTCACTGATGACCCAAACCATGAAAATAAACACAGAAAGAAATAGTTCTTTGACGTCAGTTTAATAGGAACTATGTCCAAATTTTTTAAATAAAATTTTCAGTTAAATGTCTAAAATGCAAAAAAACTGGAATTTTATAGTGGTGATAACAAGTATCCTTACAGTCTGACCACAAGGCTTCCTCTTTGCAGCACTAATTGTGTCATCCTCTCAAAATAAAGTTTTATATACTGTCTGACAGCAAGGCTTCCTGGATCTGAACATTTTAGTTTTGTAGCCAAATTTTTTAAAAGATTCTTTTTGAAAAACAAGTCTCAGTACACTCCAGGTTACAGAAAAAAGTTAATAGCCAATTGTAAATAATTGTAGCCAAAGTTATAATATTGTAGTATTTTGTTAAAAAGAAACAAGTTCCTTTAATAGGTGTTTAAAATTTAATGTGTCTGATTAAATGTTCTTATATTTCTGGGGGATGATGATGGCATGAAAAGGAATTTCTGTACAGCTCAATTTACAGTCTCTAAGGAAAACAAACCTGGAATGTGTTTGTTTGAAAGAATACATCAGCACAAATGGACTTGTGTGTGCTTTTGTTATGTGTCAAAACAGTTACACATGGACATGCTTGACACACGGCCTATACACCTGAAGGGGCCAGTTACTTTTCCCTTTCATTATGGATGCTCAACCCTTGAAGACCCATGGGCTGTCCTGGGCTTAGTTGCTCTATCAAGAGGGGTGAAGTGAGTTTTCGACACTGGCATCCTAGTTTTCTATATGTGCATACTGGAAGCTCATTTATTTCCTGTGCTCCGTACCAGTCAGTATTTCTAAATTTCCTTATTTTCCACTCCCTGTACTAGGGCAAAATTATCACCTGCACCAGTGCACTGGGTCCCCTTGGGCCCCCTTATCTATCATGAACTAGGGGTACCGACTTCACCTTGTGTTTGGGGAGCTCACCTGTGAAAGTCACCAGTGCATGAGGATGGACGGCACTCACAATTGATGCTGAAAAAAGTGAGGGTCCTAAAGGTAGAGTGCAACTGTTACCGTGTTTTTTTTTCTGTGGCTAAGTCTGGTTATAAATGGCAGCCGCATGAAGAGTAAATGTACCAGAACTTTAACTATTGTTGGTTGACTCACTGTCATGTAAAGTAAGATTTGTGTGATATGGGGATTTATGGTATGATTTTTATAGCTCAGCTGACTTCTAGTCACCTGAGCTTATGGCATGGTCAGTTGTCCAGCATCTGGTAGCCCTCCGTCCTGCCCCATCATCCATTGTGGTCCATTCACAATTCACAATTTTTTTACTTCTTCTGGGAAACCCTGGGCCAGATGCTCCTCAGACTTGCTGGGGCTGTACCCTGGGGGCCTACTATGTTTGTACAAATGGTTATGCTCCAGTGATTTTTTAATTTGTTATGAATTTTGTTCATTTTGTGGCAAAATCTTTAAAAATCTTCTGCAAAATCACCAAGCCAATTACTTTAAAATTCACTCCATCACTCCTAGGTCTCCTCTTTGGTCCATACTCAGTGGATTAGACTAATTTCTTTTCATTGTCTGTAAGGCATCATGGCATGACAATGGGTAATTTATATTTCAGTATTTTCTTAAAGATAAATATGATATATGAGAAATTATTAGAATATTGCTGCCACTAGTTGCCATGTTAAATTTACAAGTTCGTTTACCTCGTTGGTAAGGACCAAATAACTGTGAAGCAGGATTAGATATTCATTTGGGTACCGCATGTACTGCGCACTTGACCAAGTCGAGTTGTGAAGGTAGGCCTATGCCTTTTCTAGTATTTCGGCACCTGCCCACAACAAATTATGGGGTACATAGGAATAAAAATAGAACGTAGCTTCTGTGTAGAGCAATAAGCTTATTAGACATAAAGTTATGCCGAAGTAATCGCCCTCATCAATTAATAGCTTCAGCAAAACATTTTCTCCCCTGATGTCCAATACACTTTATCGTTCTACACAGACGCTACATTCTATTATAATATCAGAATAAAAATAGTGTAAAAATAGTGTAAATTGTTTAAAAGAAGTGTTACTTGACATATGTCTTGCATTCTTTGACATTCTTAGTATTGTATTTGTGTCTTTTTGTCCAGAACCACTTCCTAGTTGTCATTACCCTATTCTGCAGTCCAAACTCTTTACTCTCCATAAGCTAACCTGTCCCTGTCTAACCTATATACATATGGAAGTACTATTGTCCATATTGCACACGTTCCTCTGTAAAATTTTGACATAGGCTGTATTAGCCCAAATAAGTTGAAGGGTCTTCAGCGGGTAGCTACTCAGAACATGCTTCGGAGCCTGTACCTGTACATGTCTCTGTGAGTGGTGGCTCCTCGTCTGAGCTAAATATCCAGCAAAGACAATTAACCCACATAATAATGATTAAATATGAACGTGGCAAATGATGAATTAGGTAAATATGTGAAGTTTTGCTTATAAATGCAGAGTTTCATTTTGAAAGAATACCTGTCAAACAAACCATAATTACTAAATTTGTATAGTACAGGTTCAGATAAGAACAATTTGACTTACTCCTGTACCAGTATGTACCCTTCTAGCTGGATAGCTTATCCTAGTTAAACCACCTGCCAGTGTATAACTGAAGTAGAAACAAACTGGTGCATTATATTCAGTCCTACTGATTATAAAATAAACAGTTGCAGCTAGACCATCTGTACAAACCAAGGCTAATCTACATGTAACAAGGACTGCAACAATGGTCATCCTGCACCAGAAATGTATGTTGTGGTGCAATCAATATTATTTGACAGTCAAATGAAACAAAAATATACTAGGAAAAGTCAAAAATACAAGATGGTGGCCAGGTGACCTGGCCTTAAATAACTTTTAGCTAATTTTAACATATCTGAAGGTCTTTTATCTCCCCACTCTTCCCCCTTGTGGTAAAAGCTTGAAACCATGAACCTTTTTGGTATTTTCACTCATGTATTAATTGTAAAATTGCTCAATTTATTTGGCAAGTATGGAAAATATATTGCAACTAGTAAAGATGATTTGCTGCATGGCAAATCAGTGTGTGTGTCTTCAACGCATATTGGTATGCAATGTACAACTATTCCATAACACAGGAGTAGAAGTTGGAATGGCATCTCTATAAATTATAGCTTTGAAGTTATTCAAGATTCAAAATTTCTAACGGTGCTATTTAGCATAATTTAGATTGCTACAAGTTTTGTTTTAGATTTAATACATGCGAAATGGTTAACAACCCCCTTGTATAAGTTGAAATGACAACTGTATCTATAATAGTTTTGCAGATATTCAAGTTTTGAAATTTGCAATGCTGCTAATCAGCATAATTTGAATTGCTACAACTTTTCTTTTAAACTCATTAGATGTGCAATGGTCAATAACCTCCAAGTAGAAGTTGGAATGACATCTCTATCTATTATACTTTTGAAGATATTCAAGATTTAAAATTTCAGATGCCCCTAATTTGCATAATTTTTAACATCTTCATTTGTCTGTATAAAACAGTCAAACTTCTTGTATGGAGGTACAGTCATGCCAAGTTTTGAGTTTCTATGCATAATAGTGTTCAAGAAAAGTGTCGGACAAATTTGCTGGTAAAGAAGAAAGCAGAAAGAAAGAAAGAGAGAGAGAGAGAGAGAGAGAGAGAGAGAGAGAGAGAGAGAGAGAGAGAGAGAGAGAGAGAGAGAGAGAGAGAGAGAGAGAGGAGGGAGGGAGGGAGGGAGGGAGGGAGGGAGGGAGGGAGGGAGGGAGGGAGGGAGGGAGGGAGGGAGGGAGAGAGAGAGAGAGAGAGAGAGAGAGAGAGAGAGAGAGAGAGAGAGAGAGAGAGAGAGAGAGAGAGAGAGAGAGAGAGAGATGATTTGCTGCATAGCAAATCAGTGTGTGTGTCTTCAAAGCATATTAGTATGGCAATGTACAACTATTTCGTAACGCAGGAGTAGAAGTTGAGATGGCATCTCTATGTATTATAGCTTTGAAGTTATTCAAGATTTAAAATTTCTAATGGTGCTATTTAGCATAATTTTAATTGCTAAAATTTCTATTTTTAATTCATTAGGTGCGCAATGGTCAACAACCCCTTAGTGGAAGTTGGAGTGACATCTCTATCTATTATAGTGTTGAACATATTCAAGATTGAAAATTTCGAATACTGCTAATTAGCATAATTTAAATTGCTACAACTTTTGTTTTAGATTCATTACATGCGCAATAGTTAACAACGCCCTGGTAGAAGTTGGAATGACTTCTCTATTTATAATAGTTTTGAAGATATTCAAGTTTTAAAATTTCAAATGCTGCTAATTAGCATAATTTAAATTGTTACATCTTTTGTTTTGAAATACTTGGATGTGCACTGGTCAATAATCCCCTAGTAGAAGTTGGAATGACATCTCTATCTATTATACTTTTGAAGATATTCAAGATGTAAAATTTCAAATGCCCCTAATTTGCATAATTTTAAACATCTTCATTCCTCTGCATAAAATGGTCAAACTCCTTGTATGGAGGTACAATCATGCCAAGTTTGGAGTTTCTATGTATAATAGTGTGCGAGAAAAGTGGGGGACAAATTTGCTGGTAAAGAAGAAAGAAAGAAAGGAAGGAAGGAAGGAAGGAAGGAAGAAAGGAAGGAAGGAAGGAAGGAAGGAAGGAAGGAAGAAAGGAAGGAAGGAAGGAAGGAAGGAAGGAAGGAAGGAAGGAAGGAAGGAAGGAAGGAAGGAAGGGAAGGAAGAAAGAAAGAAAAATGTGTGTTGACACACACACTTTAACTAATTAGCCTGTGAAGTCATAGAAGTTGACCAAAATGGCTGCTATGGCAACTGTCCCAAATAATATAGGATACAAGATTTGTATATTTTCAAAAACCAGAGGCATTCATAATCTGTAATCTTACTTGTCAAGATCCCAGTAACAGTCAGGCATGTAATAGTGTCCCTAACAGCACCCTGTATGTTGTGAAACTGCTGTTTTTTGTGAAAAAATAAGAATATGAAACAGTAGTTTGGTTGGCATGGAAACCAAGTTTTACACGTATTACTTTGATGCTAATATTTATGTAACCCAAGAGTACTAGGTCCAGTGAATAGGTACATATAGTGTTTTCATAGAAATTAATTGGGGTCAAAGATTCTGAATTTGACGGTAAAGTACTAGACACAGGGTACATAAATTCTGTATATGGCCTAGACTGAGAGGTGTTAGAGCTATTCTCCACCTTTTCTATGGCCTAGACTGAAAGGTGTTAGAGCTATTCTCCACTTTTTCTCTGAAACAGTCACTTTGATACTTCTGAAACTCATTAAAAATGTGGTTTGTGGAAGGGTCAAGCAAACTTGTTCACTGGGTCAAGATATTCCACATCTCTGATTGTTAACAAATTTTTTTTTATTTGCCTGCTTATCAGTGAGTGCATACAGTCCCATTGATTACAATGCAGAGTGCAGTGGTGACTTACAGTTTTGACTGCTTTTCCAAAACCGTCCGCCATATTTACTATGTTACAATGATTTTCAGAATTTCCCCACACTGAGTGAATTTGTATTGTTCATTTTTAGAGAAAACCTTAAATCTTCTTGAAACCGCCAAGCCAATTGCTTCAACATTGCATGGGGGCACTTCTGGGGACATCAAGACCTGTATTTGTTCACCAGTGTTGCTGTGACTTTTTTCAATTTTTTACAAATTTTTGAGTGTTTTTGCTATTTCCTACTTCTTAACTGAAATAGTTTCTAAGATTCTTCTGAAACTTGGTGAAAATGTGCTTGTGGAAGGGTCAAGCTAACTTGTTCACTTGGTGGTGATATTTTCATGTCTCTGATTTTTCACAATTTTTTCAGTTTGGGTGCTTATCAGTTTGTGGATATATTCCCATGGACTAAATGTTCATGGAAGTTAATGGGGATTGCAGTGGAAGGCCACATTTTTGACTTCTGCTCCAAAACCAACGACCATATTCACTTCAAACATATACGGGATGTAACTAAACGTAGGTAAGACTAGGCCAGGCCAGTAGCATGCAGTCAACACTAGAATGGTGAATAAAATGGACTCTGACATGTTTCATTCTTTATCCTGAGCTCATCAGGGAGTGAAATGAAAACACTGTTAAGTATGTAGAAGGGAGTAATGTTGTCAAGGACCATTGAGCAACGTCACGAAAAAATTACTAATACTGTCCATGCTCCTATGATTTTTTGGAATTTAATGAATTTTTGCTCATTTTTTTTTTAATATTAAATTGCTTTTCTTATGTTTTCCCTCAAACAGTACATTGGATTCTCTCCAGACTTATTGTGAATGTACATGGACTTGATCTTTACCAAATTGTCCATTACATAGTAGTGCAGTCATTTTCTGATTTTTAACAAATTATCAAATTTTCAGAAAAGTTGGTAAAGGGATATGTTCATATCAGCAATAGTGATGATGGTCTTGCCCATACAAAATTGAAATTGGTGCATCAGTACTGCCCGATGCTTGCCGCAATGCTGTATCACCAGAACATATCCCACCACGCTGCACTGTTTCTTATCCTGAGTGAAAATATTGCCGTAGTACTACTGCAATATTGCGAGAACATACTCATCACAGCTTGCTGGGATATATTGCAGTACTGCTGCAATACTGCAAGAACATACTCATCACAGCTTGCTGGGATATATCGCAGTACTGCTGCAGTACTGCAAGAAGCAGCGACAGGGGGTGCAGCTAGCCACAATATATGGCCACATGCTGCAGCAATCCCAGAAAGCCATAGGTCTATAATCACTTCCGAGTAAGATGTAGGATGCAGTGTGTGAAGTATATGTCTCTACAGAGAATGTAAGCTGAGTTTTTTTTTTCCTGCTGTTGATCTCAACATTTGTAATTATGTGTGAAACGTAGCTGAGTGTATTTGAGATTGTTAATTGTGACATTGTGGCTGTGTACCTATACATGCAACTGCTGCAATATTGCTGAATCTAAACTGAATATTATGAAAGACTGTACACTTAAGCAGATATACATGTATGTGTAGAGTACTGCCATTTAAAATTATATCAACTTTATATTATTTTTTTTTATAATATTGTTTCTCTGTCACTGATCAGCATTAACTTAAACTTTATACATTTGGACCAACTACCAAAGTGTAACATTCAAACTATTTTGTCAACATGTTGCGGCAATACTGTTGCAATACAGAGGTTGATCATATTATGTTGGGTACAGTATCACTGCTACCTGCACCATGCACGTTGATCATTTAAATACTGCAGCAATACTGCGGTAATACTTTATATCCCAGCTTCCTGCCAGTATCATGGCAGAACTCATTTGCATGATGACAATACACTGCTGCCAGACTGCGTCAGTATATCACTTCAGGGCTAGTTTTTGGCATAATATTGCCATAGTGTTGCCGTGTGCTACATTACATGTATATCACTGTGTTGTAACATTGTGGCACAATATACGTGCCTTGCCACTAGCTGTGATTGTTGTGGCAAAGCTAGTTTGCATGATAAAAAAGTTACTGTGACAGTACTGTGGCAGTATTGTACTGCAATATATTGCTGCAGGGCTATATTTTCAGTAGGGGTAAAGAAAGGTGACCTTGTTATGATTCTGAAGTTCACAAGGCCACTTCAGTCTGTGCATGAAAGGTCAGCTGAGCACAGGACTGTCACAGTCCTTTTGTTTCCTATGATTGCAATGATCCTTTGTGTGCTAAAGCAATTTTTGACTTCTCCCTTAAATGGCTTAACAAAATTGCATGAAATTTTATCAGAATATAATTTGACTTAAGGTGATGAAAATTTGCAAAAATTATGAGGAATGTTGATTTTTGATCAAGTTACAGGACATTAAACTTTTATTTTTAATTCTTATTTCTTTTTTTTGTACGCCAAAAGTGCCTTTTCTCAAGAACTACTTGGCCGATTGCTTTGATGTTATATGTGAGGCTAATGGAGCTTAACTGGTTGTCATTTTTCCCACCAGGAGACACTACAATTTTTTACCTATTTTTTAAATGAATTTTTGTGAGTTTAGGCTATTGTCAACTACTTTGCCAGAAAGCCTGCACAGAATCCTTTAAGATTTTATGAGAAGATTATACAACTAATGACCAGGAAAGTGTGCCAAAAAACCATGAGCATTTATTAATTTTTCCTGAAATTGCGGCATGTCAGCTAGAGTTTGTGACAGAGAGCACTGGCCACTGCTAGGCTGACAATGTGAAGTAGGTTAGTGTAAGGTGATCTGTCGTGTGTCACCCAGCTGTGTGGTGCTAATGACATGCTTTGTGAGCAGACACCTTGCATAAATAGTTAACCCATTTCAGATTGGCTACCTCAAAGTAGAGCTCCATCCAACGAACCTCGATCTCTCTTCTGGGCAGGGGACTGGGTAGATATACATAGATATATGTGGATGTGAGAGATATTTGGTCAACGGGGGAAGGGGGAGAGCATTCACATGAATTATGCTCATGTAGTTGTAATGCTATGTAAAGAAGTGTGTTCATTCTTCAGGTCACATGTACCTGTTCATTCCTGTTTGAAGTCCAGTCATACCACGGAGGCTCAGATGAACATTTGTGCCTCCTTGGTCAAACCCAGTGCATCACTGAAGCAGAGGTCTGTAGAAGTCTCTGGATCATGCATGGTGCCAGGTGTCTCAAATTTTGTTTGGTGGTCCTGTAACAACCTAATTGAAATTAAAAAGTGATGAAAACATTTGCAGCATGTATTACAAAGAAGAAAAAAATGTTCTATGACATGATTATGCCCCCCCCCCCCACTGGAGGAGGGGCATCTAGTAATTGATTTTTCTGTACGTATCTGCGTCCATCCGTCCATCTACTGTTCGTGTCCAGGCTATAATTTGCTTGTACTTCAACTTAGATTGATGAAACTTTACACACAGCTGCATCTGGACATAAGGCTGTATCATGTACCAAAAGTAGAGCGCTAGGTCAAGTGTCTTGAGTCACAGTGACATATCCTTGTAAAATCATGTCCAGGCTATAATTCCTTCACTATGTAACTTAGTGTCACTACATGTGACACTGATTAGCTATGCAGCAAATCATCTTTTCTAGTTTTTTTTCTATTTCATTCTTTCTCATCTTTCTTTCTTTCAACTCAAATTCTGTGTCAGCTGAAACTCTGACACCGTGCAAGCCAGAAATAAAGGTATGGTATAAAGATAATCCAAATTATGGCAATTCAAAAATTGTAGGTCTTCAATATCTACAAGATTATTTTAGATATAGGTGCCATTTCAACTTCAGTGTGTAGGTTTGAGATTCAGGATTCAATGAAAAGTCAACAGAAGTTGTAGCATTTCAATTCATGCAAACTAGGCAAATAAATGAAATTTAAATCTAGAATATCTTCAAAACTATTATAGATAGAGGTCTCATTCCAACTTCAATAAATTGCTTTGTGGTATTGGTGGATTCTATGAAAAGTGAACTAAAGTTGTAGCATTTCAATTTATGCTGGACACCTGTATTTGTGATCAAACATGCATTGAATGTGTCAAGAAAGTGTAGAGCAGTACTGTGTACTCAATTGCCACTCAGGCCTGCAGCTGCTACAACGGTCCACAAAGCTCCAAACAATGGACAAAAGTTGTCATGAGTGCTCTGAAAACTTTTAACATGAACACTGTGTAGCACTTTAAAGTTGTGCAACAAAAATGAAAAGTTCACAGGTTTTACAATTGAGCAAAAGTAAAATTGCACCAGATTCTGCAGTTGTATGAGAAGTGACAAATGTACAGATCAAGATTGTTTCAAGCCAGTGTATGTGCCACCTGAAAAATCTTCAAAAATGGTGTTGCACAGTGTACATTCATGTCATCATCACTTAGATGATGTCCAGTCAGACAACAACTATAGAGTTCCTGTCATTGTTATATTTATAGCAGAATCAAGACTTACTTCACATGGTCTTGACTGCTAATGCAAAGTGGAACAATACATGTACTGCCTTGTCACAAATGAAAACGCAGTATTGCAAGTCATCATCGACCCACGTCACAGTTGCTTGTGATCTTGCATTGTACGTCAAAGACGCTACAGTCCTTCATGGGCCACAGCATTTTTGGGACTGAACGCCTTGAGTACAGTGTTTTGGAAATAAGAGTATGTTGCGATTCTGCAAATTTTTCTGGTCTAGCCATTGTACAAGGCCATGATGGCCTGTGGCATTGGTACAGACAGAACTAACAGATTAACACAAATTGAAATGCTGAAAATCCTTTGAGAATATGTGGAGATTTCAACTTTGATCTGAGTGAAAACAGTCATACAGTACTGCAATCTATCTCAGAAACATTTGCGTGTCACCAACAGCTGAAGATGGCTGCATCTTTGATTGTGTGTTTTCTATCGAAGTTTCCATTAATTAATGCATCTGTGATTGACTGTGTTAGGTCAGCCTACAAACCGGTAAATGCTTTCAAAATCTTTCATAACACACCACATAGTCTTACATATATTTTACCAGTTTTTTTCCAGCAGTTTTGTCCAGTCATGTACACAGTTATTTTGTAATATAATTACATACATGTACACAGTTATTTTGTAATATAATTACATACATGTATACAGTTATTTTGTAATTTAATTACATACATGTACACAGTTATTTTGTAATTTAATTACATACATGTTCACAGTTACTTTGTAATATAATTACATACATGTACACAGTTATTTTGTAATATAATTACATACATGTATACAGTTATTTTGTAATATAATTACATACATGTACACAGTTATTTTGTAATATAATTACATACATATACACAGTTATTTTGTTATTTTTCCAGTGTTATGGAATAGTTGTACATTGCCATACCAATATGCTTTGAAGACACACACACTGATTTGCTATGCAGCAAATCATCTTTCCTAGTTTCTACCGGGGGTATTTGGTTTCTAGGACATTCCCCCACTGTACTCAGGAGGACTGTCTTCTTAAGGCACAGTTTCTCTGTTGATCAGTTACAGTATCACAAAATAAAAACAAAGTGATTTCATTCTGTGTGTGTGTGTGTGTGTCTGTGTGTGTGTAAGTGTGTGTGTGTCTGTGTGTGTGTCTCTGTGTGTGTGTATGTGTGTGTGTGTGTGTAAGTGTGTGTGTGTATGTGTGTCTGTGTGTGTGTCTGTGTGTGTGTAAGTGTGTGTGTGTGTGTGTCTGTGTGTGTGTCTGTGTGTGTGTGTGTGTGTGTGTGTAAGTGTTTTTGTGTGTGTGTGTGTGTCTGTGTGTGTGTCTGTGCGTGCATGCGTGCGTGTGTGTACTCACCATCAAGAAGCTGTAAACTTCATTCTATCCAGCTTGTCACTGGTAATTCTTTTTTTTTGTTTTTGTTTTTTGAAAGTCAGGTCAGGTGGTCTTTTTAATTGAGGTTTTGTTGTGTGGGAGACACAGCAGGTGTCGCTGCACAGTCTCCCACGACAGCCTCTCTTTCATTATTGTGCCATCTCAAGACAGATTTTACTGTGAGAACTATTTCCTCCATTCAGGTAGGAGCTCGTAACCTGGAGACTGGAGTCTGGGGTGCTTACTACAATGTCATTACCAACCTGAGTGACCTCAAGGATGAGGAGCTGAGAAAAAAGGTCAGTGATACGTCTGGGTCCCTGCAGTCAGCTATGAAAGTGGAGGTCATTTCTCCTTCTAGCAAACATGAATTTTATCTGCTCTTACTTTTGCTGATTTCAGTCTTCATACAGTTTTCCATGTACATAGTCAAAATGCATAGGACTAAACTTTGGTGAAGTCCATGTGTTTGGGATGCAGCAGCTGTCAGTCAATAGATTGTCCTTGCTGGCAGCGGGACCATCCTGTGGGTCTGTGAGGAGGGTGGCAGCACTAAACATTTATGATACAAACAAGTAACTGACTTACGGATCTTTATAGGAAGAAAGTGCTGAAATATGATTCATGTGTAGATATGCACATTGTGGCAAGGAACAGGTGCTGCCCTCTATTAAGTAAATTATGCCATCCCTCACTGAAAAGATGCGTGAAATATGCATGGAAAATGCATGGCGCACATGGAAATGGCAAAGGGTACAAGAGTGAAATTTCTCATGATCATATTTATTGTATTTTGTACTCCATACTGCTTTATATTAACCATATTTTTTTGCAGTTAACATTGTTCTACAAATGTAACAAGAATTAGAAAAGGTACATGTACATGTACATGACAGTAGTAAAATTGGTACTTGACATGTGGAGATATAGGTCAGTTGGACAAGTCTTACACCTGGCATTTATTCATATCTAAACCCATGCATTTTTTATGCTTAATGTATGTGGCTTTGTGGATTCTCTGATTTACCATGCATTTTCCATGCATAGCTTAAACCAGCACCATTTTCATGCATGTGAAAAATCTATGCATGGGTTTCCTGATTTTTGATGCATAGATAGCCATGCATAGTCATGCGTGCATGGTAAATGCATGTGTCTTGTATCAATTATACTCACCTTGCAAGGAAAGTTAAAAACCCATGCATATGCAGTTATAAACCCCTGCCTTTTCCATGCATACTTGTCAGTAATGGATGGGGTATTCTTTTAATGGACCAACCATAAGGGGGGACTCATTATGTTTTCAGGCTATGTATGTGTGTGTCCGTTCCTCTATGATTGTGTCCCTGGTTTTGTCTGTCCACTGTTGGTTTGTGATTACAATATGTGCACACTTACATGCCACCTGAAACTCACCTAATGAGTGCCTTGATACCATTTCTTGACTTAATTACATTTTGGTGAACTGACCCAATGTTCAAGGTGACAGGAGCCCTGTATGTGTTAAGGTGGAGCCACCAGTCAATTCTTGCATTAAAATGCCTCCAGTTAATTGATAAGTTTTTTTTGCGCTAAGATTACTGTCAATAACTGTGGGCCAATTTTGCAATGGGTGTTGACACTTTTAAATTTCTACATGGACTCCTGAATTGGAAGTGTAAGCTTGGGTCTGTCAACTAAAATCAATGGAAAAAGAGGAAATTCTGTAGAATGATAAGTATATGTCATAATACATTACCCATGCACTACCTTTGGTATAATTGGTCTCTGTGGATTGTATCCAGACTTGTCCATATATGTACCTGTGGACTGGGCCAGTGTGGCACCCTCTACTGGCTCGTCTCCTTGCCCTGTACTTAACCTCCAGTGTTGACCAATCACATTAGTTTTTCAATTTTTTTAAAATATCTGGTCTAATCTGCCGTAATTTGCAGGTTGTGAACCAGTGCAACTTCAGATTTAGAAGGTAGGAGTTCCATAGGGCACTCCTTGTCCCCCAAGCTAACTTTGATGGTGTGTTTCCCACATCATGTTTTTTTAGCTCAGCTGACTTACTAGTCAGGCTGAGCTTTTAGGATGCCGAGTTGTCTGGCGTCCATCCATTCTCAATTACATTTTCGACTTCTCCAAAACCGTCAGCCAGATTCACTTCAAACTTGGTGGCAATGTACCTTGGGTGAATCTCTACCAAATTTGTTCAAATGGTTGTGCTCCAGTGATTAAAGGATTTTTTATGATTTTTTTTGTTCTTTTTTGGGGTAAATCTTAGAAAATCTCCTTCTCCAAAATGGTTTACCCAATTGCTTCAATATCACACAGGAGTACTCCTAGGGACTCTAGTTAGGGAAGTTTGTTCAAAGGGTCATGCTCCAATCATTTTAGGATTTTTTATGATTTTTATTGTTCTTTTTTGGGGTAAATCTTAGAAAATCTCCTTCTCCAAAATGGTTTACCCAATTGCTTCAATATCACACAGGAGTACTCCTAGGGACTCTAGTTAGGGAAGTTTGTTCAAAGGGTCATGCTCCAATAATTTTAGGATTTTTTATGATTTTTATTGTTCATTTTTTGGCGAAACTGTAAAAAATCTTCTTCTCTGAAACCGCTCGCCCAATTGCTTTGATATCACATAGGGACACTCCAAGGGACTCCTTGTTAATTTGCTCACCAGGTGGCACTGCAATTTTTTTTTCTAATTTTTTTTGATTTTTTTATGTGTTTTTGCTATTTTCAACTTCTTCTCCAGAACTGTCACTCAGACTAAGCTGAAACTTGGCAGATATGTTCCTTCTGAAAGGGTCAAACAAACTTGTTCACTAAATGATGTGGCTGTGGACTCCTGATTTTAACAAGTTTTCACTAAATGATGTGGCTGTGGACTCCTGATTTTAACAAGTTTTTTAATTTGGGTACCGATTGTTAAATGCACCTTTCCTAGTGAAACCGCTTTCCTTCTCTGAAACCACTTACCCAATTGCTTTGATATCACATAGGAACACTGCGATGATCTCATAGTTCTTAATTTGTTCACCAGGTGGCACTGCAATTTTTAGCTCAGCTGACTTTCTAGTCACGCTGCACTTTAGGAGGCTCAGTTTGACGTCTTAGAAATATTTCAAAATGTCACATGCACGCAGCTTAACCTCAACACAGGGCTATTCAGTTGCAACCTTGATTTTGTTGGACAAGCTTAGGTCAGCTGAGCATGGGCTGTTCACGCAGCTCTCTAGTTTTTTTTTCAAGATGGCATGTTATGACAGCATTGGTAAAAGGGACACCTGAGGATACGCAGTATTAAGTTGGGACAACCACAAACATTTGTCATTGTTTGAAGGCTATTTGAGGAGCTAAATGCTCTGGACAAATCCCTGCAATGTTTGCAGAAATTGGGTCCAAGTGTACTTTGGGAAAAAGTTGCCAAAACTAATCTTAGAGCTGAACAGATGAGAAACAAATGGGTCCCGATTCAAGCCCCTGCCTCGTCTTCAGGGACTGGACCAGTCTTCGTCACCAGTACCGGTATGGCAACCATCATGGGCCCTTTGGTTACTGTCACTACACCACCAGTATACACCACCACTACACTTACATGAGGAGCCAGACCAACCCTGGCTTCAGATGGTCCAGTCCTAGAATCACGTGGAGAGGCCTTGGTGACTGTAGCACCCAGTTTTAATGAGACCTCGCTGCAAGCATTAGTGGCAGGGATGATAAGCCAGCAGGTCCCATTGGTTGTTTCTCAATTGAAGGTGTCATTATATGGCCAGGCACAGCTCCTGTCTCAAGTCCAGCTTCCGATGGTTCCATTTCCAACCACATATCCACCACCGGCTCCACAGTGAGTTGTATCTTCCTTCCAGGAGGACTGTGTCCTGTAAAGTGGGAAGAGGGATTAACAGCACTGCCACAAGCACAAGAAAGGCAAAAGGTGGGCTAGGCCCCCCTGCCTGGTCCCCCACCCCAGCTTTGGAGTTCCACTCTCCATCTCTGGGACCCACTGAACCTTCAGTGATTGGCATGAGGCAGCATGTGTCACACAAGGCAAGAGGACTATCACTGTAGCCTTTCGAGCCTTCCCCATCCCCGTCACATTTGGGCCCCATGCAGTCTCTGGTGCTTTCACTGTCTCTGTGTGGTCAGCTTGCACTGACCCCATCACTGCCTGGTCAAGACCAGCTCCCTGTGGGTGGCCTGAGGCATCATTTGATGGGCAAGAGAGGTTATTCACTGGTCTGGTTCATGTCTCTGACTCTGGACCCTTTACCACCAGTGGAACCAGAAGCCCCCGTCCCACTCTGATGCTATGGGTGATGGCACCAGCTCTGACCAACCAACTTTAGTGCTGACTTCCAGTGGATTGAGTGTTCTGGACATAGACGTCCCACCTCTGGTTGCTTTTCGTCCCAGCCTGGAGGAGCAGGACTTTATAGACAGGGATATTGCTCCACCATTACTGGATCAACAGATATTGGTAGAGGCTCCTGCAAGCTGGCATTGTCAGGCACTCAGGCAGGAGCAAGTGGCCCTTCTCTTCTCTATGTATGTTGGGGAGCAGACCAAGGCTATGTCAAAACACTTGTTGGTTTCAAAGTCCTGCTGGTCTCAAGCACTCAGCTTGTCAAGATTGATTCCCAAGCTGGGAAGTCTTCCCAAGATGTAGCAAGTTCCAGTTTCCACTTGGGACTTTAAGCTTCATCAAGGTAAAGAGTAGCTTGGTGTCTGATCCCTGGGAAAGAAGTCTCCACCCACTGTCTACCTTCTGCAGAGGATAATTGACAGAATTATCACAGACACAAAGATCATCCTATTGGCCTTGTCTGGATCTAATTTCGAAGTGCTAACCCACAGCCAACTGCTATGCAGGCTTGCTGACTGCCTGGACCTGAATTCAGATGTCCATGAGGCCCTCTATATTACAGATTCTGGCCTCCTCAGTACAAGTCTTGTTCCATCAATTGACTGGAAATGGAGGCCATGTGTCTGACCAGTGAGTTTCTAGCAGGATCTGTTACACATATCCTAGTTTGGCCAAACTATCAGACAGCAGTGTTAACATGAAGCAACAAGTTGGCATCTTGGCAGCATCCCTCTGGCACTTAACTGACACGCGGCTGCTTTGGTGTGTAGACAGGGTCATAAGGCTCTGCCACTGGCACATAGCAGGAGTCCTCAACATGCAGGCTGACCCACTGCCATGTGGTGATCAGCATGGACTAGTCACTGCATCCCCTCATTATCAGGTCTTTATGGTAACCTTTGGGGGACTCCCCCCCCCCCCCACACACACACATATAGACCTTTTCACCAGAAGAGACAATCACATACATGTATTACCAACGTTGTCTCTGCTATAGGACAGTCTAGCTTGATTTTTAGACAACTTATTGGCGCAGGTTGCAAGAAGCAAACTTCATGCCATTTCCATGAGTGTGTGTGATTCCTAGTGGTCTATGTTCATGGTGTTTGCAACAGGAATCCCAAGACCCTTGGAATACCTCCATTCAGAATATAGCTAAAATTTTTATGTACCTCCTTGACAAAGGTCTGGAAGTTTATACTATTGCTGGCTATAGCTCACCAATCACTTCCTCGCTAGACATGGAAGACACCAATGTGATCTCAAGCATGGTACCATCTGGGCTTGTTAAGGTGGCATAAACAAAGCTAGCCACTTAGAAGAGTGCTGTCTTCAACCTGCTCTCCTGTTTTGGTTTTTATTTTTAGACCTATAAAACTATATATATGCTTGTTGCTTAGGATCTCTAGATGATACATACACCAAGAAAAAATTTTAAAATCATTTTTTTTAGGCAAACAACGGACATTTTACGAAACGGTCCGATTTGAAGATTTTTCTCGGGATTCTTGAAAAATATAATACTTAAAACTCAAACATTTGCAAAATGGAAACTTTGTAGACATGCCCAGGACTGGTTCCTTGCATTTTGGAATATGTTTTTTTAGGCAGTTTTATGCCCCCTAAACATGAAGAAGTGTTCATCTTCATGAGCATCATAATTAATATTCGATTACAATTTATCTACTGCGTTTATGGAAAAAATGAAGGAACCGAAACTGGACATGACTATGAAGTTTCATTTTGCAAATTTTCCAATGTTTAAGTACTATATTTTTCAAAAATCCCGAGAAAAGTGTCCAAATCAACCCCTTTTGTAAAATGTCCATTTTTCGCCCAATTTAAAAAAATTTTCTTGGTGTATATATAATGTAAATATCCCAAGTAACAAGAATTTATATAGTTTTATGGGTCTAAAAATCAATTGATATGACCTACATGGATCAGTGGTTCTCACCAGCCTCTGCTCTCCAGTTTTCGAATCAAAGAACATGGATTCGCTTGGGTTTGATTATCTTATAAGTCTTTTTGGTTATGTTGGCCGCTGGGGCCATGAGAGCCAAAGTTAACCATCTTAACTATTCAAAGTTAGGTTGGTCAGAAGACAACAGGGAAGTATTTTTGAAACCTAACCATTTGTTCTTGAGCAAGATGCATGCTCCTGATTGGCTGATTGCTATTTTTGAGGGCTTTCCATCAAGGCTCTGTCTGCTAATTTGGACTGACAGGATCCTGACAGATCACTTTGCCACGTTAAAATGCTTAAGTTATATCTAAAAAGAACAAATCCGATTAAAAAAGATAGCTGTCCCTTATTTTACCTCTTGAGGACTGTGTCAGCAGATTGTGTGGGAATCTACACAAACACTCTTTCTTACTGGGTTACTGAGGCAGTCAAGCTGGCATATTGAGTGGCAGAGACAATTCCAAAAACAATTGCGTCAGATTAGAGCTCAGGAGGTCAGAGCCATTACCTTCTCCTGGGATGTCCATAAGCAGGTTGCATTTAGCAACATAATGTGGGCATGCTGCTAGAGGTCCTAGGTTGAGAGGCAACTTCTGGCTCTTAGAAGCATACCTACACCGTCAGTGTGTAAGCCATGATCTATCTTAGGATCCTCTGGCTACCACTTCCTCTGCTGGCTGTTTTCTTCAGTCAATACAATGATTAGTTATCCCTTCTGTTCCTTTGAGTGGAAAGCTTTGAGAAGCAATTCCTCTGTCGCAGAGTCTGAATGATCTGCCTCCTCCACTCAGTTTGTAAATCTACCAACTGTTGTGGATAGGTAATGTATTATGTCACAAATCTGGGAAAGCTATTTTAATTTCCATATTTGTTAATGAAACTTTCCTCTCAACTGCACAAAAGCCCACCCAACCAACCCTGCATCAGATCATTCTGAGATTAGTCCCTCATGAAAACCTGATGTGATTGGTCAATACTTGAGGTCAAAATACAGGCAACGAGGCCACCCAGTAGATGGCACCTCATTGGCCTCTAGTCCAGGCGAACGTATACAGAGAAAAAATTTCTGATGGGAATAAGTTTGGAGTAGATACAATGTAAAGAGATCATATATCAAATATGGTCGGTAGGTAAGTACAGGTATGTTTTAGAAACTTTGTGCTTTTGTGCCAATTTTTGTTATTAAAATTGTGTGTGCTATTTATCAACAGTCTTACACACATGTACACCCAAGTATTAAAAACTGACTAAATTTTCCAGGTTAAAGAAGATGCAGAGCAAGAACTGAAGATTGCTCAAGAGGGCTGTGCTGAAGTCCTCAAAATAATTGCTGACAGACAGAAGCAGAAAATAACCAATGCTTTCGAGGCCTAGAACCATCCAGCCAACAAAACATATCTGACAACAAACGTGATTCAGTAGTCACCATAATTTACCGTGTAGAGCACCAAATTCAAGTGTGAAAATGTTAGAATTATATTTTTCATCAAGGCTTCACACTCTAATGTAGGTCACAATTTGTCATATTTGTCATGGTAGAAGAAGGTTAAAGTATAGGTCATGTGTTGATCACATGTCACAAATTTTATGCAGGTGATTGGTTAAAATATGGGCCATACCTTGAGATGAGAACTGACTGAATATCAAACAGCATGTGCAGGTACAGTGACTGTAGATTGGTTGGCTGACATGTCTGTGTTGAGCAGACATGTCAGGTACAGTGACTGTAGATTGGTTGGCTGACATGTCTGTGTTGAGCAGACATGTCAGGTACAGTGACTGTAGATTGGTTGGCTGACATGTCTGGTACAGTGACTGTAGATTGGTTGGCTGACATGTCTGTGTTCAGCAGGGCATGTTTTCAAGATGAATGCAGACCAAACAGTAGGAAAATTTTAAAGAAATTTCTGTTTGCGTGGTAACCAGACTTGTGGTAACGATCCTAAAATGCGCCCTGCCAGCATCAGCAAATCAACTGTGGATTCTGTGATGATGGATGAATGGCCCCAGAAAAACCAAACTATTTGACTGCAAGGGACATCGAGTCTTAGAAATAACCATTTCATTTTCTGCCAATAAGGGAAGTCAATAACCAAGCAAGCAATGTTGTAGCTCCCTAGGAATTATAGTAAAACAAAGGAAGCCCAACTAAGGTCAAACATAAGATGATGCTGACTTGATGATTGGCACAAGGGCCAGATCTGACTGCTCTCTGGAGTAAAGAAATTGTCCCCTGCACCAGAAGTGGAAAAGGCAGCAGTGAGGAATCTCTGAATGCTACTCTCTCAACAGTTCACCCACTAGTTAGTAGTCACCGTGACAACGTGTCAGATACTGATGAAGCTATTTGTGATAATAAAAATCTAACTACTATGTGTTCATTTGTACCTAGTCTTATGTATGTAGGTAAACCCAGGTAACATATCAGGTTGAACCCTCTCCCAATTAAGAATGTCATTTACAGATGGTGTGGGCAGTAGTGGGCACTGTACATGCAGCCCTGAAGGCACTCATCTGGAATTCTCATTCAAAATACATTCTGTATTCTGCTCTGCATTTGAGAAGCTGGATTAACAACACAGATATATCTGAACACTTTCAAGCAGTTTGAGTGGCCAATGGTCAAAGGATTGTAATGTTTTGTAGACGTTTGCTCAATATAAACATGACATCTTGTGTTTGACATCACTTTCACTGGTAGTTTGTGTGGAAGGGAGTGACATGTTTTTAGCATTTAGTTTTGTGTGGACACAAGTTCTTACTGATATAAACAAACCATGAGTCTGTTCAAGTTAATGGTTACTGAAGTGTGTAGTTAGTCTGAGGGAAAAGGACACCAAACCATTTAAGAAATCTCAGCTTTGTAAAGCATGGAGTCCAATATGGAAGACTCAGAAAGGCTCTGAGCCAGGCGGAGATGACCTTCAAAGATATACAAGACATTTAACAAATTATGGATGCAACTACTTAAATTTATTCTCATGTCTTGATATTATTATGCATGCTGCAAAAGTGTTATTTTGGTGATGTTGGTAGTTTTCAAGTGGCAGTTTCTGTTTTACAAAGTAAGGCTGTATTTTTTTATCTTTGTCTTCATATTCTGTGATTATGCATGCTTTGCTGGTAGAGGGGCCAAGGTAGTCCTTGTTACTGCAATAATGTAATATAAAAATGAAATGCAGATTGATGGGCGGCAGACAACAATCTATATCTTCATGTCAAGGGTGAAAAATTTCTTGAGATTTTAAACTGCTTTTAGAAGGTACATGTAACTTTATTTTCATTTTTTTCCACTTTCTGGTTATGCAAGTGTGAAGCTGCTGTGCTCTCTGTGGGAGAAAATCAAACTACTCAATTTGCAATCATGCAGTTCCAATTATTGCCTTCTTGTGTCAATGCTGTGTAGGATATTCCAGTGGCGATAAGCAGAGAAAATTGGCATATGTTTGTTATTTGACAGTGCTTTTATGCCCCCACCCCCAAACTGAAAGAATGTCTGATCAATGAGTTTTAATAACTATTGTGTACCTGTTTATCCTATGTAAAAGAAACACAGGACACATGCTGTATTCATATGATGTTAACACATGCTGCATTCATGTGATGTTGACACATGCTGCATTCATGTGATGTTGGCACATGCTGCATTCATGTGATGTTGACACATTCATGCAATGTTGGCATATGCTGCATTCATGTGATGTTGGCACCTGCTTTTATCAAATTATTTCATGATTTTGTTCTGTTATTACAATAACTGTATTCATAAAAGATGCCCATTTGATTCTTAAACTTTGAACTCATCATTAAGTTAATATTTTGCAAGTTCAACTTTCAATATTTTTGTCCTAAGTTTGTTGTAAATGTAATAAAAAACTTTGCAGGGACTAGTGTTGTGATTTCTTCTCCGTCCGTATGCAATTTTTGTCAATGTCTTTCCCAAAAAACTCCAGTTGTCTTAAATTGACAATGCTTAAGGCTGAGTTCCATTGCACTTTACCGTGTATGCAAGTTTGCAGAGCCAAGTCTGTACACTACACTAGACTTAGAATTTCAAGTTATTTGGACAATTTTATAATCGTAGGCTAGTGAACTGTGAGGTGAACAGTGTGGAATAATATGTTATTTTTATTGCAAGGAAGGTAGTGTGTTTTATTAGACAGATGCTAAATAGTGTGGCATGCAGGTTATTACAGGTCATGTACATTTTATGTTTAAAATACATGGAATTTGATGTAATTTATTTCTCTACTACATGAGTAGACTAGTGATGGTGTAATCTCTTATGTGCACCTGAATATTTTCACACATTATTGTAACAAGTGTTTTTTACCAGATGGTCACAATGTAAACAGCTGCTGATTGAGCAAATCCATGAATCTGTGATACAAATAAGGAAGATGAAATCCAAAGAGAGAGGCATCTATATATTTGTCATTAGTAATGTAGTGCACATTACAACTGGCCATGTGGCAGCTTTGAGCTAGCTTAAATGTCTGTAACTCAAATGTTTAGTCATTACTTTTATACATCCAGCTTTTTGGTTGACTGAGTTAGCTTCATGGGCAGTATTTTATGAAGATAAAACTGAAAGCAAAAGTTGCAGTGATTAAAAATGATAAGTATTTTTACTTCAGCATCCATTTAACCATGGCATATATTTTGTCTACCTGCCAAGAGTAGATGTGAAGAATTGTTCATGCATGTTCAACCATTCCAAATTATAAAAAATGGGTATGGTGGTTTTTTCAAGTGATGGATGTCCTTGTCTTTGTTGTGTGTTATGAATAAATTGAATATTGTATCATTTTTGACACTTGTGTTGTTTGTTAAGCACACACACTTCAAGTGGCCATGTTTTATAATGCATGGCTAGTCAATATGTATACATATTCATCATCGTATTTGTTGTGAGCTAGATATCTGGACACTTCCTGGCCATCTGAAATTCATAGTTAAATAATTTGTACCATAACACCATTTCTTTTGTTGATTTCATTTTGGTGACCTTTACCTTATTTTCAAGGTCACATAACCCATGTATGTACAAAGATGAACTCACCAGTGCTTTGCATTAAAGTGCCTGAGACTAGCGGGGGGTTGCAGTCTTCAAATTATGCTGATCTTGTCCAAGCATTTTTTAAAACTATGACATATTTTGTAATAGGAGACAGTCATATTAATTGCAACCCTGCTTTGCCCTGCCATTTTGCTAGGCTACAGAGGTCTGCCTCTACCTTGATGACAGATGTGGGTGCGTCATGATACGTCAGCCTGTACAAATAGCAATTTGTACCACACAAATGTCAATTTCTTAGTACTTTGTGTTCCCTGTATGTGTGCAAAATATGCCAGTAGCAACCCTGTAGCTCATTCCCATCTTGTGCGCCATTTGAAAGAGAAATGATTTGGGCATGCTTTATACATGGATCTGCCCTCAGCTTGGTTATTCTTTCTTGTGGGATAGGGGTGAAGAACAGGGCAGCAGTTAATATGAATATCTTCTATTCAGGATTTGAAAATCAAAATTTATTACAAAGCACAGTCTTGCATATGGTTGTCATGACAACTAACAGATTCATTCTTGGAGTATCCAAAGGGAAATGTATTTTTTTTTCAAATTTTGCCACAAATGTCTGCAGAGTATAACATTTGAACAAAATTTATGCCTTCTAAACTGTAAACAATATGCTTTTTTTGTCACAATGTGAATTATAAACGCTTGCCACTCTTGCAATATACATTACTGCAAAGTCTGCAACAATCATCTTTGGAGAATACATGCTTTGTAGTAATTAAAGTTTGAAAAATTAAAACCCATAATATGCTTACCACATAATACACCAATATGATAAGAAGGCATGTACAATATTACAACTTTCACAAAGATCTCCAAAGACCTGCTTCAAAGGTCAGACAGTTCTGAGTAGTTGTTACCGTAGCAGCAGTAATAGTACATTTCACTAGTAACTTGTTTCGGCATTAGTGGGTGCGTTTCGGCGTTACACAGCGTTTGCCAGCATGAGATGGTGTTTGCCGGCGTTACAAACGCTGGCAAACGCCGACTAACGCTGGCAAACTGTTACTGTAGCAGCAGTAGTAGTACATTTGTATGTATTGATGTTTTGCTATAAGTAAGCTCTGAAGGGAGATTTGGTTTTAAGAAATTTTATGTCACAAAGATTTGGATCAATATAAAGCTAAAGGGTTAAATATTCCCATCCTGTTCCTGGTTTTGTTTGTTGCCTTGATTAAAACTGAATTCACTTTTATGCTGCACGAGTAAGTACCCGTAGATGCTTTCTAAAAAGCTAATAACTAGATGATTATTTTCTTGCATTGTCTTGGGAGTAGATTCTCCTGCAAGCTCTCTGTCATGACAACTACTGTTGAAGTACAGTGGAAATACAGAGATTTGTCTGTTTACAGCAAGGGCAGTTGGCAGAAGATGTGTTGGTCTGTTTAGCGGACAATGTAGACTGGTTGCAATAATTTACATGATTGTACAGATGTATACACTCTCTAGCTTACCTGACAGGCCTGATATGAAACATTTTGACAGAAATGATTCCAGTCTTTGTGGTGTGTGCTTGTATGTGTGTGCGTTCTTGCATGAAGGGGTGTAGGTGGGTCAGGAGTAAAATGAAATTTATTTTCAGTTTCAAATTGTAACCTCACTGCAGAAAAAATTCTGCCATCAGTGTATATTGGAATTTCAGTTTTCATACTAAAAATAATGATGATGATGATGATGATGATGATGATGATGATGATGATGAAGATGATGGTGGTGGTGGTGGTGGTGGTGGTGGTGGTGGTGGTGGTGATGATGATGATGATGATGATGATGATGATGATGATGATGATGATGATGATGATGATGATGATGATGATGATGATGATGATGTGCTTTTAGCACTCTCCCTGGCAATTCATACTTTATCTGACAATGAGTCATGATTACAAAATCACTAAAAATGAGATGTAACTGACAGTGTTGAACTCAATGCTTTAAGAATCTGATTGTCTCATGGTTGACATGCAGAGCCCTTGTTTTCACAGTCATGTATATATTATGCTCCTTATTGGATTTCTTGAATGCCTGTTGAATGATTTATAACACAAGTACAGATTGTCTCTGACTGAACATGATAAGGATTGTGTGATATTTGACATATTTTCAAAATGATGTACACATCTGGCTCTGTTCTATTTGCTGACGCAGAGACCCTGGCCGCACACACTGCATGTGACTGTTTGTCTTTCTGTTCCAGCAGACAGTATGTGCTTCATGAACTGAACATTATAATATGCTGAGTGGCGTATTGTTTGGGATAAGCCCCATGGTGACAATGCTTCCAAGGGAAATGTCACAAAGACAGGTGGCACCAAGTTGTCCTGTTTGAAAAACACATCCACAAAAAAGTAGTAAATAGTATGTCTACCTGGGATATGTTTAACATAAGGGTCAAGATGCTATGTACACAGTATCACCTTGTACATATATGCGGTGCAAACAAGGACTCGTTCCCGTGCCACTCTGCAAGGGTGGATATTAACGTGTTCACGTAATAAAAGCTTATACTAGACAAGCAGGAAAGAGTCGAAGAAAAAAAATAAATGAAAAAGAAAAGAAAGAAAGAAAGAAAGAAAGAAAGAAAGAAAGAAAGAAAAAGAAAACAAGGAAGTCATGTATATTATATATGTACATTAAGTCCTGCAAGCATTATGACATTTCTCTTTGAATTGAGATTGAGTCAGCGGTCAGTCCTTGGTGTGGGGCATGTTGTCTTGATAGCTCTAACCCACACTTATTATTTAAGTTGTTTAACTCAGCTGACGTGTCGGTCAGTTGACCTTATAGAATGGTCAGTCGTCTGTCTTGTGTTGTTTGTCCATCCACACTTCACATTTTCAACTTCTCCAAAATCATCGATCAGATCCAATTCAAACTTGGTAGCAATGTACCTTGGGTGGGTTTCTATTGAATTTGTTCAAATCATCATGCTTCAGTGATTTTTTTGTAAAAAAATAAAAATAAAAAATAAATAAATAAATAAATAAATAAATAAATAAATAAATAAATAAATAAATAAATAAATAAATAAATAAATAAATAAATAAATAAATAAATAAACAATTGCTTTAAAATTACATAGGAACATTTCTGGACTTCAATTGTTCAACAGGTGGTGCTGTGACTTTTCTATTTTTGAGAATTTTTATGTGTTAAAGATATTTTTAATTTTCCGAAAACCTTAACTTAGATTGTTCTGAAATTTGCTGGAAATGTAGCTTGTGGAAAGGTCAAACTAATTGTTCACTAATTAATAATATTCTGCATCCCTGATTTTTAACAAATTTTTCAATTTGTGCTTTATAACTTAATGCATGCATTCCTATTGATAACAATGCACGTCAAAGAGAATTCCAAAAGTAAGCCACATTTTCGACTCTTCCCCAGATATTTTCAATATTTTAGAAAACGAATATCATGTTATAATATCATGTAAAACACAGGAAACTGATAGAAAATACCTATACGATGCGCTGACCGATATTTTCCCTATATTTGACAAAATAATTCCAAAAATTTTTCATCCATCATCAAGTCAGATGACATGGACAAAGTTGCAAGAGTAACGAAATTTGTACACATATATAGAAGAGATCTTTCTGATACAGAGCAGCATTGTAAATAGTAAACGATTTTTTTCTCACACGTATTATCATTCATGTATCACGTGTTATTGTGCTGTTGTAACACTAAATGTGTTTGTTCTTTTTTGTATCGTTTTAGTGAAATACTTAGTAAGACATCAGGATTTATGCAGGTACATGATACAGCTAATGAGTTCACTTCCCCAAAACTATCAATCAGACCCACTGCAAACTTGCTGGTATCTCTGCCAAGTGTCCTGCTCCAGTGATTTGTAGATTTTTAATGATTTTTTTTCGTTCATTTTTTTGGCAACATCCTAAAAAATCTTCCGCGAAACCGCTAAGCCAATAGAATGTATTCATATCTAAATGCAGTGCTACTCTAACACCTACTGAGCAAAAGAGGAAGCCACCTGCATCAGGGCAGATCCATGTATTTAGCATGGTCAAAAGTACTTTCTCAACAAAATGAACAACACAAACACACAATAATCTTAAGAAAATGTATTAACATATATTTCAAACACAAAGGATGCATAAAGTTATTAGAAATGGGCTCTCTTTTGGTTGAAAATGTGTTATTTATGGATGTCTATGTAGTATATAATACAAATCTGCCCTGATCATGGTGGAAGCATCAGTCTGTTGCCCCGGCAACACAGGAAGTGAGCAGGATCGCAGTTAAATATGAATGTCTGCTTCGAAATTGCATAAGGAAACTTCCCCTACCCCAAGACTTTATATTATTATTTTCAACGGATAGTGCTGCTGGTTTTTGTTTGTTTGTTTTTTTTTTTACTATTTTTTTTCTTCTGAATTTCCCTTAAACTGTTCTGAAACTTGGTGAAAACATAGCTTGTGGAAGGGTCACACTAACTTGTTCGCCAGGTGATATTATTTAGTCCTGGTTTTTTACAAATTCAATTTGGTGCTGCTTATTTATCAGTTAATGCATTCCTATTGATCATATGTTGATTTCAATGCGAGCCAATGGGAATTGCAATGGTAACTTGGATTTTCGACTTGCTCTACAGAACCATCAGCCATGTCCACTTCGAATTTGGTGGTAATGCCCATTGGTTAGATTTCTACCTGCCTAACCTGGCGTGTTCAAATGATTATGCTCCAGTGATTTATTGGATTTTTAATGATTTTTTCTTCATTTTTGACAAAATCTTGAAAAAATCTTTTCCAAAAGCGTCTTGCCAGTTGCTTTGAAATTGTATTGTGACACTTCTGGGGTCTGCAGGACTTTATTGTACAACAGCTGGTGCTGGGATCGATCCTTCTTTTTCATCCATGACAGCCATTGGGGCTGCTCCCAAACCATCACTCAGATTTTGAAACTACGCGGAAGCTGGTGGGAGCGTTAAACTAAGTTCACTAAATGGTGACACTTTTGATCCCTGATAAACGTTTTTTTTTTTTTCAATTTGGGAACTTAACAGTTTAAGCATGCACTCCTATTGATGACCATGTAAGTCCATACACATTTTTTACTTCTCCAAAATTGTGGGCCAGACTCACTTCAAACTTGGTGGAGATGAACCTGGAGTGGGTCTCTAATGAAGTTTAAGTGTTCATGCTCCGATGATATCTTGATTTATTATTATTTTAATTGTTGATTTTCTTTTCTTTTCTTTTTTTTTTTGGGGGGGGGGGTGTAAAGTCATTAAAAAAATGTCCAAACCCAATCGGCCAATTAGTTATTCTAAAATTGCATATAGTCACTTCGGGGGCTCGTGGATCTTAATTTGTTCAACAAGTGTATTGTAATTTTTTCCAATTTTCCATGCATTTTTGTGTGTTTTTACTTTTTTTTAATTTTTCCAAAAAGGTCATTCAGATACTTGGTGAGAATGTAGCCGGTTGGAAAGTAAACTAAGTTGTTTACCAGGTGGTGATGATGCAGAACCCTAATTTTTAAAGAATTTTTGCATTCAGTTACTGGTTGGTTGATGCATACATTCCTATTGATTACAGTGCAAGTCAATGGGGGATTGCAGTGGTAACTTCCATTAAATTCTTCTCCAAAAGCATCTGCCAGATTGACTTCAAACTTGGTGGAGAGTAGGTCTCTATTCAGCTTATTCAAATGGTCATGCTCCAGTAATTTTTCAGTCTTTTAATGATTATTTTTGTATTTGCTTGTTTCGTTGTTTTTTGTTTGTTTGCTTTTTTTTGGGGGGGGGGGAGGGGAGGGTGGGGGGGGGGAAATGTTCGTCTTTACAGGTGTCTGGCCAATTGTCATGGGGAACAAAAGTCCTGGACCATTTTGACAGCAAAACGTTTCGTGTGATATGCAACTAGACTCTTATTAAAGTGTGTATGTCAACACACACTTTTCTGCTTTTCCTTTCTTTCTTTCTTTCTTTCTTTCTTTCTTTCTTTCTTTCTTTCTTTCTTTCTTTCTTTCTTTCTTTCTTTCTTTCTTTCTTTCTTTCTTTCTTCCTTCTTTACCAGCAAATTTGTCCGACCCTTTTCTCGGAGACCATTATACATAGAAATTCCACACTTGTCATGATTGTACCTCCATACAAGGAGTTGGATCTTTTTATACAGAGGAATGAAGATGTTTAAAATTATGCAAATTAGGGGCATTTGAAATTTTAAATCTTGAATATCTTCAAAAGTATAATAGAAAGAGATGTCATTCCAACTTCTATTAGGGGATTATTGACCGGTGCGCATCTAATGAATTTAAAACAAAAGTTGCAGCCATTTAAATTATGCTAATTAGCAGCATTTGAAATTTTAAAACTTGAATATCTTCAAAACTATAATAGATAGGGATGTCATTTTAACTTCTACTAGGGGATTACTGACCAGTGGGCATGTAATGAATCTAAAGCAAAAGTTGTAGCAATTTAAACTATGCTAATTAGCAGCATTGGAAATTTTAAAACTTGAATATCTTCAAAACTATTATAGATAGAGATGTCATTTTAACTTCTACTAGGGGGTTACTGACCAGTGGGCATGTAATGAATCTAAAATAAAAGTTGTATCAATTTTAATTATGCTAATTAGCAGTATTCGAAATTTTCAATCTTGAATATCTTCAACACTATAATAGATAGAGACGTCATTCCAACTTTTACTAGGGGGTTGTTGACCATTCTGCACCAAACGAATTAAAAATAGAAGTTGTAGCAATTTTAATTATGCTAAATAGCACCATTAGAAATAATAAATCATGAATAACTTCAAAGCTATAATAGATAGAGATGGCATTCCAACTTCTACTCCTATGTTATGGAATAGTTGTACATTGCCATACCAATATGCTTTGAATACACACACACTGATTTGCTATCCTGCAAATCATCTTTCCTAGTTTTCAAGTTAATTTGTTATGTCAAAGAAGCCTAATGACTGTGATAGTGGCCTGATATGACAGCAGGCAGTAAAGGAAGTCTGGCTAATGAAAGTGAAAGGAGTTAATTAACGTGAAAAGATAACAATCTCAGTATTAGCAAAATTAGCAGACGGTTGGTCACGAGGAGTAGCCATTGATTTTGGAGGCTGGTATGGATAGAAAAAATTAGGTGATGTGTTCAGAATGTCGAAAATTGCACAAATGTTTTGCTAGACCGTTACTTGTTTGACAGGTTGCGCTGTGACCTTTTTGATATTTTCTTTTGTTTTGGACTATTTTCAAGTTTTCCCAAACTTCACATTTGATTCTCATCAAACTTGGCGGAAATGCACCTAGACTTAATCAGCACTATTTTTGTTCACTACATGGTGCTGCTGGCATTTTCTGATTTTTAATAATATATATTGAAATAAAGAATTATTGGCCATGGTGCATGCACATGTTTGCATTGTTGCTATAGGAATAACAGCAACTGTGATATATTGAAAAGTCATACTGACATTTTGGGCCTATGCCTCAGTAATAGTGGATCCTTGACCCATGGTTACATTAGTAGTAGTGAGTAGTAGTAGTAGTAGTATATTTTATTCATGGTTACATTAGTAGTAGTGAGTAGTAGTAGTATATTTTATTCATCAGATGCATGAATGAGATTAGTGACAGTTTTGAGAATAGAAACCCTACGGGACTTATAATACTCTCAACTACTGGGCTTATAATACTCTCAACTACTGGACTTATAATACTCTCAGCTACTGGACTTATGATACTCTCAACCAGGAGACAGCAGTAGGTTCATGAATTATTGAAACACATCTATACAACTAAACATCATCACTCTTTTATATTCTTAAATTCAAACGATCACAAACCTAAATCATATATGAACAAATGCAAATAAAATATTCTTAACTTCCGTTTGAACAAGGATAAAGACGTTATCTCTCATAAATTTAAAGGTATTTGGTCCCATATCTCTAGACCATGGTGAAAAGGATGAAGAGACACTTGTCCAAAAAGACATCAATTGTGTCATTTTCTTGTAGACTATGCAGGTACGTCGGAATTTATAACAAACATATTCTAAAATATAACTGGAAATATCCTATTCTTCATTTTAAACAAAAAAAACTACCTGTCAAATATTTACTCAAATTTTCAAATTTCAAAATCCTGTATTGATAAAATAAGGGATCTGTATGAGCATTAAACTCTGTGTAACTCAAAACCTGCAACATTTTCTTTTGTAATTTAACCAAACGACCCAAATTACTTTATAACTACTTGCACGTGTTACATTATTATATGTTAAATGTGAAAACACTAAAGCATAGTGTAAACAAAGGAGTATTTTTTATTGAAAATATGTCTAACTTTTCTAAAAATACCTATAGCTTCACCAACTCTGTTTGCAATGTAGGTGATATGATATCGTTAGTTTATTTGTTCATCCAACCAAACTCACAGAAACATAATCTCATGAACTTGTGAAATATTACCATATCAATTTGGATTTGAAAATTATCAGGAACATATTTCTTCTTTCTTATACAATAAATCATAAATTATCTTAAGCCAACATTCAATGAGAGTTTGTTGACATGAAACCAAACTGCAATCAATTTCAATGTTGCATTGGTCCTGTTGAAAATTAGTATCCGAAAAAGTATCATCTGCAAATTAAAGAATAAGCAATCTGGGCAGGCAAGAAATAAATCATCGATATAAAGAAGAAGAAGAAGAAGAAGAAGAAGAAGAAGAAGAAGAAGAAGAAGAAGAAGAAGAAGAAGAAGAAGAAGGAGGAGGAGGAGGAGGAGGAGGAGGAGGAGGAGGAGGAGGAGGAGGAGGAGAAGAAGAAGAAGAAGAAGAAGAAGAAGAAGAAGAAGAAGAAGAAGAAGAAGAAGAAGAAGAAGAAGAAGAAGAAGAAGAAGAAGAAGAAGCCCTACAATATAACCTTACGGTACTTCATATGTGATATTCATAACATCAGATTCTTCATTTTCAACAAACACATATTGCGACCGTTGAAATATATATGAAATAAATAAATCACAGGTAAACGACGGATGCCAATATAATCAAAATTGTAAAGGAGTATAAATTGATAATCTGTATCAAAGGCTTTGGATAAATCCAAAAACGAACCTAATGAATATATACCTGTCTCCAAAGCATCTGACATTTTCTGAGATAAGAAACGCCGAGAAAAGCTGTTGACCTGGCATATTCTCTCTGGGACTATAGGCACGCCGGTACTTTAATGAAGGTCTTTTTACGAGGAATACAAATCTGGGATCCTTTTTATAATTGAGACTAGTTGGACTGAAGTAGATCAACTTCAGTCGCGCTTGGCACTGAAAGAGTTAAATGTGGTTAAGTATATTTCAATAAGGTAAACTGCGTGACATATTACGTTTTTCTTCTACTGTGTAACTTGGTTCTTTTGCTTTTTACCTTTTTTTTGGCCTTTAAAAGATTTTATCAGACCACCAGTTAGCCAAGGTTTTCTTTGCTTACAAACAGAATGATACCCTTTTACAGGGAAAGATTCATTATAGTTCTGTTTTAAATCTGCCTTAAACAAATCCGTACTCTGATTTTGATCCTGGCAAGACAAGACAAATCTCTACTCATTAGAACTAGGTTTAATTTTTTTTTCATATCAGATAAGGTATTGAAATCTATATTTTCTTTTGTATCGTGGCAAAGATTCATTTGTTATCGTTTCCTTGGAACAAATTCTTAAAAATGGGCCATGAACATTAATATCAGTGTATAAGATACATTTATTCAGGAATAATGTTAAAAGTAGAAACATTGGAGATAATGTCTTCAATAAGTATGGAAGAAGATTCGTTTACACGTATAGGCCTATTTATTGTTGACATAAAAGAGTTGGAAAGTAGCATATCCAGGAAAGATTATGTTCCAGGATGAATATAATTATTCAATAAATTTATATTAAAATGTCCCATTAAACAGCAACGTTTTATTTTAAATTTATTGGATTGATTCAAGCATAGCTTCAAGAGCAACATATGCAGGTTTAGGTGCAAATTTGAAGACCTTAGTGTTGCTCTTGAAACTGTGCTTGAATTAAACTTGAAGAAAATCGTCTGATATTCAGGTGAAAAAAAGACATTCTGCGGGATGTTTACTGGCACGACCATTATAGGAAATATAACAATGCGATTGTTGACAAAGGCTGAGGCAAATGCATGGCATTAGTCGATCCCTGGGTAATAACACGGTAGCTCTTTTATCATTAGAAAAAATGCACAAGAACCATTTTATAACAGTGACTAGCAAACAGGGATGTATATATGCACAGCAAGAACCATTGTTTTACAGTGATTAGTAGACAGGAATGTATATGCACAACAAGAACCACTGTATTACAGTAACCAGTAAACAGGGATGTATATGTACAACAAAAACCATTGTATTACAGTGACCAGTAAACAGGAATGTATAAGCACAACAAGAACCATTGTATTACAGTGACCAGTAAACATGGATGTATGTCTACAAGAACCATTGTCAGGGGTAAAAATTTACTTTTTTTGGCAAGTTGCCCATGGGCAACCAGGATATTTTCTCAAGTTGCTCCAAAATCCCTGAAGTTACCCATTTTTTATTATGTAATAAATTCATCAAATAATTGTATACTGATCACACAGTACTTGGTAATGTAAATACGAGCAGAGTTCCTGTGCAGTTATTTTACTGTACAGCAATGGAAAGAATATTGACTGTTGACATAATGAGAGATGGTATGCATCCAAGTCAAAAAAAAAAAAAAAGGGTTAAAAAGTAAAATACTACATAAGCTACTGGTTAATTAATGAGGAATATAGTATTAAGTCATTACTTGCAGACGCAACGACTAAGCATGTTTCAAAATTTCCATTCTCAATTTACAAAGAGAAACTTGAAATGTATTGTTTCATTTGTATAATTATAAATGCATATGTAATGACTTAAATCTATGAGTATAACCCAAAGGGTCATATTGTGTTACTTCAATGTATTCTACATGTACTTCCGTAATTTTTATGTCAAACATATATATATGCCACGAGATCACTTGTGACTTCTGTTCTGGCTCATTTCGTATTGTAAAACACCACAACGATTAAGCTGAAAATAAAAGGTTGCCCCTTGGGCAATCAGGGAATCATCTAATGTTGCCCTCAAAAATTTCAAGTTGTCTGGGGAAACTAGACACCCCTTAATTTCGACCCCCGATTGTATTACAGTGATTAGTAAACAGGGCTGTATATGTACAAGAACCATTGTATTACAGTGACCAGTAAACAAGATTGTTTTGTAAAACAAGAACCATTGTATTACAGTGACCAGTAAACAGGGATGTATATGTACAACAAGAACCATTGTATTACAGTGACCAGTAAACAGGGGTGTATATGTACTTCCACACAGAGTATATGTATATACTATAATCCATCACTTAACACACTTGGTCAAGCCATTTTCACTACCTATGGGCCTTATCTTTAATGAGGATGCGTCCATCAGTTGCCGACGTATCTCTGATTACTCCATTGCGTTTCCAGAATCTAGCTTTGAGCAGCAGGTTGGATCGGCATTTAATGAGGCTATCACTGATGAACGTTTGCGGTGTGCTCAAGTTATCTTTCTTAATTTGGTCCAGCTTGCGCTTGGTACTATATGATGTCATTTTCACAATGATGCTCCGTACCTTTTGCCTGGTGGTGGTGGGTAGCAGTTTCCCTTATTCATATCAAATGGGATCCTGTGCTGCCCCCTAGACTGCAGCAAGGAATTTGACAGGAAGGAGGGCAGACTGACGTAATTAGCAGGGCCAACTGAGCGTCTATGATGAAAGAGACAACAGCGAAAACAACAGGCTTAAGAAAATTCAATCAATAAATTTTAAAACATACAAGACGCTAAACATAGTCAGAAAATTTGATTTGGTAGAAAAAGTGTTATTTCTGGATGGTTAAAGTTCTCCCTCGCCAAGTACTTTGTTTTTTTATGGAAAGTGAAGGAGTTAAATTGTTATATAGCACTTTGTGAAGAAAATTTGCCTTTGTGGTGACACAATATACATATTATTCACAATTTTATCGTGCTTCGTCTCATTTGGTGGCCGCACTCGTCAAGCATAAGCCACTTGCCGTCACAGTCCGACCACCCGGGTCTGTGACGTCACAGAAGAAAGCTTCCACGCCAACTCTGATTGTGAACATTGTCAGCGTGTCCATGGCTTACTGGATTAAAATGGGGATGCAAATGGGAAACTGTTCCCGGTCATCCAGTCTGAACTCATCCACCATGGTGAACTGATGTTGAAAGGAGCCACGGGCTACGAAAATAGCCGGTCTTTGTCTGGGCAATTGAGACGGAGTCTGTACCCAGCAATAATCATGCAGTGTATTAGAGCCGAGCCAAATTGTCGGACGTCCCCAATTGTTGGAAATCGTCAATAGTTTTGCCATTCATTGACAAGATGTATAAAAAACATTATTAATTTAATAAGCATCGAGAGACTGATATAGCTTCGAAGACAAGTTGACCATTTTTGAAATTTGCATATTTTCAGACACAATGTCAGCTTTTAGATTGAAAATATTCATTATAGTCGGCATGTCAGCTTTTAGATAGAAGATATCAATAATAGTCGGCAAGTGTTAATTACCACCCGTGCGACGCAGTTTGCAAAATAAAGTTGTAAATCTAATGTGTATTAAAATATTGAGGTTCTCCCCTCAAGGACTGGAGATTAATTTCCAGCTAGAAGGTGAACAAAAATAAAGTGGAGCCCAATACCTTTCCATTTCCGACATTTGGGCACACCTAACTTTCTGCTCGTGGCAGGATTTTCACGATCATCTCTTGTAAAATGTGTACGTGTTTGCAATCCGAAGAGTGTGATTTGACAGGGAACATGCGCCAACAATCCACCGTATTTGGTCTTTTCAGCGACACTGCCAAAAAACATCAATAAATATAATTTAATTTTCAGGCTGGCAATGAACGCAACTTGCGCTTAGCTGTCGACAATTGGGCACCCCAGTATACATGTAGCTTCCATGGAAGATGACCAAAGCTGGCGCTTGGGAAGTTTAGACTGGTAAGGGATGCTTTTCAAAAATCTTGGTGGGAAAAATCCTATTTAGGTGACTTGTTGAAATTGAGGTTTCTGAGTGCTGCCAGATTATAGCCTATAATGTGGCGACAGGCCATTTATTCTGTCGATGATTTGCCGTCTTGTGTGCACTTGTCTTTGTTCAGTGACGTCTGCCCTGTTTTTGGCGTATGGTGCTATATTTTCTCCTATTTCATATGCGAAAGGGATTCATACAGGGCTACACCCTTGTTCCCGATTTTTTTTTTTTATAAGAAAAAAAAATGTTTAAACCAGGAAAGCAGGCCATCTTAATACGCGGTTACGCTGCACGCTAAGACAGGCAAAACAGCAGCATTCCTCCCTCCCCCCCCCCCCCCCCCCCCGCTATGTGGCTCACATGTATGTGTATTCAAGCTGTGGTCAAGTGCTTGTGTATATCCTTATCTTTAAAAGCTTACTGCATGCTACTATTGTCATTATTAATCCGTTTAGGCATGTACCGGCCTTACAGCTGCTTTTCAATGCGATTCTTTACCCTCATGTATCCCATACCTTGTTATAAATCACTAAATGGAATACAACTAAAAGCCTGCTGCACGCATAGGCCTATGATTTCAAATTTAGCTGGCTATGAGTTTACGTTTACACAGCACGATGTCTTGGCGTGCAGCGCACACTGCCGGTATTGCCTTGTTGGCAAGACGGCCTGTTGTAAACTTCAACCAGTCACTTATAAGGGAATCTTCGCACAATGACTTTTGTAAAGCATCACTTAACATTCTAAACCTCCCAAGTTGCAGCTTTGGTGATCTTCCGTGACAGCTACGGCATGGTCATGCAGTGGCGGGCACAAACTCCGTCCCAATGGCACCAGCAAAGACCGGCTTTGTCGTAGCTAGGCCGTGGCTCCTTCCAGTAACGTTGAATTTCTCTGTCCTTCTCTTTTCCTAACCCTACATCTTCTCCGTCGTCCTCAGTAAGTTCCTCATCAGAAGAGAAACAGCTATAAGTGAGATCCAGCTCATTTTTTGCGTCGGTACCGCTCATACTTTCTCTAGCTATCGCTATCTTCCATTGTATCACATCGACTCCCTTCCCTGATGTCACGACCCAGAGCCCGCTTGATGGCAAAAAAGGCGCGAAACTAGTCAACATCGGGTCCGTCTTGGGGAACAAAATTCTTTGGCAAATGCAGTCATTTTCCTGGGTCAATATGGCACATTTTCTTCACAAAAGTGCTATAATACTCCAAGTCCTTCAATTTGACAAAAAAAAAAAAAAAAAAAAGAAAAAAAACAACAACAACAACAACAACAACAACAACAACAAAAAAATCTTTCGGCGTTTGGGATCTTGAAGTAACATGACTGGTACACGTTCTCAGTCAATACACAGAATTGCAGTGGCTAGAAATGATGGATATCTTCAAAGTTAAAGTTATTACAAAAATAGAAGTGCCATTCCTACTGAAATTAACGCGTTTGTGCGATGGCCGTATCCGATAAAAAGTAAATGGAAACTGTTCGATAACAATTTTTGCCAATTTTGGGCAATACACAAAATTAGTGTATTGAATATTAATATTATTACTATCTTTAAAGCTATTACAGATAGAAGTGCCATTTCAATTTCAATCCATATGTTTGAGCTGTTTGTGCATTTAATGAACAGTGTTTTGCCGATAAGGCCAACAGACAAGATTTCAATGTTGAATATCTATATGACTATCATCTATAGGGGTTAATTCAGAAATAAATTTATATCTTTGTGATATATGCACATCCATTATTGGTATTAAAATTGCAAAATGTTCACACACAGAGACAGATTTTCAGATCTGTGTGAAACAGTGACTGAAAACTGTCAGATTTTAATACATGTATATGCAAATTTCAGCTAGTACACAAAATTGCAACGTTTAAAAATGATATATATTCACCAGATGGAGCTGCCATTCCAATTTCACTTTCTGTTTCTGCTATGGGCACATCCGAGGAAACATGATTGAAAACTGTCAGATTTTAGTTCGTGCAAATGGGGCCTTTTTAGGGGTTCTACATCACCCACAGCAGAGGGTAAAACTTTCACATATCACATGGCACATAAACCTATTTTCACAAATGTAGCCTATATAGATTAACACATTCAACAATATTCAACATGAAAATTTTATCAAATTTCCTGTATTCCTTTTTCGCCAAAATGTAGTTTAGACATTAAAGCGAATGCTTATCTCCTTTTACTTTCATGTGTAGGTCACTCGTAAGTTCCATTATAAATTGAGATCTTTTGTCCTGGCCAACTGGTCCGAGTCCTTATCCGAACCCAGAGCCTCTCAAGACGTTGTCTACACTGAAGTGACTGAAAAGATAGGTGCATTTTGAGAACAAAAGTCAGGAAATCGTAACGATCTGCTACTATGGGTTGCAAAAGATATAGATAAAGTGCCAATTATCAAATCTAACTTTTAAGAAAATGTTTGCTGGCCAATTAAAATTGTAGGTTGTCGAATTTAGAATATAGAAATAAACATGGTGGATGCCTTATGTATGTAACATGAATAAAATTTTAAAAATGTGTAACTTAAATGCAATCGTTTCTTTAATAATTCCTATGTTTTTGTCTAAGACTACTTCATCAACCATAATTGCGATGCAAGTTCTTCGCCTCGGGACATAAGAGATGTACATTTCGATGGGAAAGTTGATCTTGGACTGCACACCTCAAATATTATATATTTGCATAATTTGGTGAATTAGTTTTGTGAAGTGAAATGCAGCAGGTTGTCGACACTGAGCTAAACACGTAGCCTCTGTTGCCCTGAGGACACTTGATGCACACCAACATGCTTAGTATTCTGAAAAGGTATACTGTGAAAGAAGCCTCGTTTCGGACATTTCTCATGACACCAAGCAGCCCATCATGAAAATCAAGCAGAAATCACTTGGGGGCAAATACACGGTGGTGCCAAACCCTGAATCAAGTATTGGTCTGTGAGCAGTCATGTTATTGTGTTTATAATATTGCCAGTAATGTGGCACAGCTGGACAAATGCCCTATTGCGTTAGCCCCTGTTCAGTTTTATAGACACACGTGGAGATGACCAGGTACAAATCCATGGGAGCGAAAGTTTTGACAAACACCGAACGGATCTGATTAGAGGCGTTGTCTGTTACTGACTCTGTTCGCAGTCTGGATTTTTACCCTATAAAAAGCTTAAATAACATATATCATAATGACGCCCAGGGAAGCAACATATTTTTCGGCATGGGATTACGTTGTTTTTGCCATGGTTTTGGCCATTTCATCCTGTATTGGGGTTTATTATGGATGTACTGGAGGTAAACAGAAAACAACGAAAGAATTCCTGATGGCCAATCGGGAAATGAATTGGATTCCCGTGACGCTGTCTCTCCTCGCGAGTTTCATGTCTGCGATAACTTTGCTGGGCACCCCTGCCGAAATTTATACATTTGGTACCCAATACTGGTTTATTTGGGTGGGATACTGTGTTACTATCCCTCTGGCGGCTCATGTTTATCTTCCCATCTTCTTCCAGCTTCGTGTAACCAGCGTATTTGAGGTAAGGACAAGTTTTGGTGTGGTGTTATACAACTGGGTAGGTTAGGTGCACTAATAGACTCAGTCCAGGTCGCTCGTACAGCGTACACCGCAAGGTGGCACTGTTGGCTTAATATCTGGTACAAGTGCATTCGCGCATAACAATGAGTCTGGCGTGACATTATTGAATGAAATATTCTTAAAATACATTGCCTCTTTTAAAAGAGTGGAATAGGAAATTTGAAAAAAGGGGATTATGCTTCTGACATACTTTAATTTGGCGAGAGAGTTACCAATAGATGCCATAGACCATGTGCTTGGTTCCTATGCCGCCGTCCTCCACATGCACCGCAGCACGCTTCAGGTGACACCTGGTGGTCGAAACTGTACTAACAACCTAAATGGGTCTATTGTGGTTCCATTTTATGTTAAAATATCCTTCATCCTTCATCCTTCGCACCCCATAGTTTTTTTGCGTGGGATCATGTATATTTTATTGTTTTCCAGTTTTTACCCAAATATAAGTTTAGAACACGATAGAAAACGCGTACCTGCGATAACCGATGTCCTGGTCGATGGACCATATTAAAAAAAAAAAACTTGAATATATATATATATATATATACATACAACCATACATAAAGGTGAAGAAGATTACGTTATTTAGGCTTTCTTTTATTGTGAGCAGGGCGAGGAGGGTTCATGTTTTAATTAAAGGATAGGGGAAATGTGCGCTGATCACTTGTACATTGTATGCAAAACAATCTACCGGGTTCCGTCTAGCGTGCTTTCTGTATTATATCTTTTTGGAGTCTTGGTATTTTCAATCTGCATTCACGTTGTACCTTAACAATTTAAATGCGGTGAAACAAAACGGCGATAATGGAGGGATGACATGTGCATGAAATTGCCGAATTATCCTGTTCTTCATTCTTTTATCGATAGAGTATAAACTGACAGATGAAAGATTGCCGCATTCGCCGTGAAGTTGTGAAACCCCCAAACAAAAATAAATAAAGGAATGAATGAATAAAAAAATAAATAGATAAATAAATGAATGAATGAATGAATGAATGAATGGATGAATAGATAGATAATAATTATAATAGGTAATAATAGATCTCACTACGTTCATTATCCAGTCAAGTCACTGTGTACGTTTAACCTTCCCACATGTGAAGGGCCAGTTTGTTTTAAATGAAGGCTAGCACATTGCATTTGAAGATTTCATTCACTCTTAGACAAAAAGTGTACACGTGACATCACTCCAGGCCGGCGTCATGTTGCTTCATGACCCTTTCCTTCATGTCTATGACATACTTGATTATATAGGCTTTCAATGTACCATGAAAATTATTTTTTTACCTGAAAGTTTGTACGATAAAAGTCTTTTTATTTATTTATTTATTTATTTATTTATTTGTTTATTTATCCATCCATCCATCCATTTATTTATTTGTTCTTTTATATGCGGAGTACATGTTCGTGATTTGCTTCAAAGGACAAAGGTGAGTCGATGATTGACTTATGAGAGTAGCCCACAGTCAACTACATCCATGTCATACTAGTACGCGATTTGGTATGATGTCCGGCCTTTCCCCAGCGGGATGTTGTCTTCAATATTTTCAGTAACAATAACTGATAATATAATTGATTACATGGTGTTGGTGAGCGATATACATGTCCAGGTTATAATAGTTAATATCTGTGTGGGAATGTTATAGGTCCTATAGTCGTGCTGATCATATTATGTTTCTACGTACGTGCTATTGTATATATGTATCATTATACATTCCCTTGGCTTCCGTGACCTGAATTGTACTTTGACTGGAATCTTTGCCCCCGAGACTCGCTATTAAAAGGTTGGCGTGTCCCACCCCTGAGATGAGATCAACAAGCAGGGAGACTATGATGGATTGTCAGTAATGTGAAATGTATTTCGTCTCTGACTACCATTCACTTCTTTCTTTCTCTGGCCTGATAAGAAAACTAACTATCAGTTACATCTACGCAAGTCAAAACATACCCATAGGTGCATTATTTAATTGACATTAATTAATTTCAATTCCACCCACCTGTCTGCATGTATGTGTAACATTGTCCAAATGCTGCATGCAATCGGTTTGTTCCCTGATAAGTTAACATACCAGGGTGGTCTTCATGAAGCACAAAGTTCCACGCTACTCAAAATGATTTTGTCACATGACCACACACGACACTGTCTTTTGTCTTGGAAGGACAATGCCGTGTCTGTCAGGGCTGTCCAACTGGAGCATTGTAGCAAAGGTTTGCTACAAAGCTCTTTAAAATTGCTACAGATTTTCTCAAAAAGAAGTGGCAAATATGCTACAAGGAAAGAAAATTTTGCTACAGTTATTTTCAGCTGGACAGCACTGTCTGTTGGTCCAGCTGTTTGAGCACACAGGCCGGTTCACCTATGTTAATTTACCCAGATGTCGAGCTGATACGGGTCGACAGTTCTTTACTTGCCCCGCTAATAATTTGCCCAGCTGTGTTAAATAAGGTTCCGCCGTGCTTTATTTGCTCAGTTGTTCCGCTATATGATGTGACCGTACTAAATTTGCCCAGGTATTGTGCTAGTAGGATTTGTCGGCGACAATAGCTTTTAGTCAATGTTTCTTGTAAATAATATAGAAAAACATGATCCACATTCATTAATTCCAAACCCAACAATGACAGCAAAGAGATTCCAGACTTGCCAAAGCGTCAACATTTCTCTTCCAATACCAATGTGAAGAAACAAATTTTACTCCTGACTTGAGACAGGCAGTCACCCATGAAAGGCAACTGGTGGTTTTAAACCGGTCCTCTCAACGTCAGAAATATTCATCATTAATTGCAGACACTAGTTCTTTTAAACCCGACAACTGGGAAAGATGATTTGCGGCATAGCAAATCAGTGTGTGTGTCTTTAAAGCATATTGGTCTGGCAATTTACAACTAGAAAATTTGATTTGCTTGTTAGCAAATCAGTCTGGGTGCCTGGAGAAACTGCAATGCAATGTATGCAGCTGTGACATAAGCTCCAAATGTGTAATGGCATGTTAACAATATGGCCAAGTTGGTGAAATGTGTTGCAGAATGATATAGGTAGACATGTCTAGCTTTGACTTTTCAAGGTCACTCTAGATCCAAAAAAAAAAAAAAAAACAACAACACCAGATGAAAGCTTATATATCATTTCCTACTCAGGTGGAATATAAACTATGGCCCTAAAATGTACCGTTTTCCATATACAAAGATTTTCATGGTGTGTGACCTTGATTTGACCTTTCAAGTTCACTCAAGGTCAAAAAGGACAGCACCAGGTAAAAGCCCATATGTCATTTCCTATTTATGTTTCATAGTAACTGTGGCCCAAAAATGCACAGTTTTCGAGATACAAGCTTATATCACTTATACAGTTGTATCTGCCCAGATTTGGAAAATACTAAAATGAATTAATAAAAAATCCAAAAATTATCCGAAATAGCTGGTTTTCGTTAGGTATCTGGTCCATTATAGGGACCATCCCTGATTTTGTAAAGCTACAGGCAATAATTTCTTAGTTATCACGGTAACGTCTTAGGGATGGACAGACAGACGGACGAAGCATTGTACGACAATACCCTCCGGCACTAATGTTCATAGTAACAGGCTCAACAATACGTCTATGTGAGAGGCCATCCTAAGAAACATATATTTGCCATTTAAAAACATGTCACTGTTTATAATAGTTTTGAAGATATTCAAGATTTAAGTTTTGGGTATTAACCTAATTTGCATTAATGTAAATGCTAGAACTTCGGCTCATGGTTCATTGGATGCACCTATGGGACAGTCCTATGTGCTGAAGTTGGAATGGCATCTCTGTCTATAATAGTGTTGAAGATATTCAAGACTGAAATTTTGTTAATAGTTTTGAAAATATTCAAGACAGAAATTCTGTGTATTCTCCTAATTTGCATAAATTCAAATGTTACAACTTCGGCTCATTGTTCATTGGATGTGCTTATAGCACAAACCTATGTATTCAAGTTCGAATGGCGTCTCTATCTATAATTATTTTGAATATATTCAAGATTCAAATTTTGTGTATTCACCTAATTTGTATAAATTCACATCCTACAATTTTGATGCATGGTTCATTGGATGCGCCTATAGCAGAAACCTATATGCGGAAGTTAAAATCGCATCTATATCTGTAATATTTTTGAAGATATTCAAGATTTAAATTTTAGGTAATCATCTAATTTGCATAAATTCAAATCCTACAAGTTTGGTTCATGGTTCATTGGATGCACCTCTATCACAAACTTACATATTGAATTTGGAATGGCATGTCTATCTATTATAGTTTTGAAGATATTCAAGATTTAAATTTTCAGAGTGCCTTAATTAGCATAATTTAAAATTTTACAACTTTTGTTTACTGTCCATTAGATTGGCAGATGTCACAAACATTTATGCTGAACTTTGAATTTTGTATCTATCTATAATAGTTTTGAAGATATGGAGCTTTTTAAATTTTAATTGCCCCTAATCAGCATAATTTTGAACATCATGACTATTCCAAATCAGAGAGACAACTTCCCTACAAGGTCTATTACCATGCCAAGTTGAGACAGTGTAGCTTGCACGGTGTCAGAGAAAAGCTCCGGACAATTTTGGCGGAAAGAAGAAAGAAAGAAAGAAAGAAAGAAAGAGAGAAAGAAAGTAAGAAAGAAAGAAAGAACTTTGCAGAAACCATATGAGTGGGTTGGCACCCAGACATAATAAAGAATTTCAGGGGAAACAGAAAAGTGTGTGTTGACATACACATTTTAATAAATACAGATGAAACCAGAAAAGGAAAATTTGCTTGAAAGCAAATCTTTGTGTGAAAAATTTGCACAATTACAAAAATATGCAGTGTTGCAACACTTACAATTTGAGTCCAACATAAATAAAATTGGATGAAAAGTGACCAAATTATGGCTAGATGAAACATTCAAAAGGCAAAATGACCTTGACCTTTAGAGGTCAAATGTAAATGAAAAAAATGTGAAGTGTTACAGTATCTACAGTGTGAGCCCAACATGATCAAAATTGGATGAAATTGACAGAGTTATCGCTAGATGAATATTTCGAGTGTCCAAACGACCTTGACCTTTAGAGGTCACATGTAAATTACAAAAATGTGCAGCATTTTCAATTTCTACAATTTAATTCCAACAGGCTAGATGAATATTTCAAAGGACCAAATGACCTTGATCTTTGACCTCTAGAGGTCACATGTAAATTATCAAAAATGTGCAGTGTTACAGTAGCTACAATTTGTGCTAAACATGATCAAAATTGGATTATAATTGACCCAGTTATAGCTACATGAATATTTCAAATGGCAAAATGACCTTGACCTGTGACCTCTAGAGGTCACATGTAAATTACAAAAATGTGCAGTGTTACAGTAGCTACAATTTGTGTCCAAATTGATCAAAATTGGATGGAAATTGACTGAGTTATGGCTGGATGAATATTTCAAATGGCAAATGACCTTGACCTTTGACCTTTAGAGGTCACATGTAAATTAAAAAAATGTGCAGTGTTACAATATCTACCATTTGGGTCCAACATCATCAAAATCGGATGAATACTTTGGAAGCCAGAAGCAATTGAATTTTTTTAATTGCCTTAATTTGCATAATTTTCAAAATCTTGACTATTCAGAACGATATGCAAAACTTCACTGCAGGTGCTTTAGCCATGCAGAGTTTGAAGTTTCTAGCTTGCACGGTGTCTGAGTTTAAGACGACACAAAAATCTGGCGGAAAGAAAGATAGATAGAAAGAAAGAAAGATAGAAAGAATATTGGGTAAAACAATATGTCTGTGTTCACACACAGACATAATGAAATGAATGGTCACAGCAGTTATCTGCCAAGCTGTTGTGTTAACAGGGTGCAGTGGCATGCATATTGACCCAGCTGTTGTGCAAACAGGGTTCAACCATGCTTACTTTGCTGAGCCGTGTATCACCGCGAATTGTGCTTTTGTTAATGTGTGTGTGTGTGTGTGTGTGTGTGTGTGTGTGTGTGTGTGTGTGTGTGTGTGAAAAGCCAAATGCGGGTATATCTAACAGCAAGGAGACTAGACATGTAGCCACTTGGCTAATAGACAACATGGGTATTAATATCCCGCCAAACTTCTAACCCGGTGGCCAGGCAGTGGTGACAATCAGCAGCCATGATACTGAAATACTGATGGAAAAACAAGTAGCGTACTAACATTTCTTGGAATAGTGATTATCTATTCCAAACATATAATGGCTTCTAATATCGACTTCACTTTGTCTTTGGAGAACATGGATATTATTTTTTAAACCATTAATTTTATCAACATTGCTAATTGTGCAATAACAACATGGCATTGCCATGTTGGTCAGCCCGCACATGCGAGAATTTCTCTGTTCAATGATACAGGCCAAAGCGGCACCGCCTCTAATATGAATGTCCTGTACAAGCCATGAAAAATGCAATTCGTACCCGTAGCTTACAAATAAAAAGGTGAATCAAGAATTATGGTTAAGTTAAAGAAACTTCCACGGGCACATATGTAAGCAATAGGATTGGATCATATTCGGTTTCAGCATAGGGTGGTTGGATGGAAACGTCAGGTTGAATTAATTTGTTCAAAGAATTCAAGATTGTTACATAATTGTACTTTGGTACAATACCTGAGTTTAGCAGATAACAATAGGGTAGACATATTAAAATATAAATCTTGATTAGATCTGTAAATGTATTTACACTGTTGAGCAAACAGAAAGCTGATACCGGCTTTGGAAAAACGGAGATGAATAAACCTTTATTTACTGCACCACACAAATACAACTGTAGTAACTTGTTAACACACAATACATACGTACAAAATTACAAAGACGGACCATACAGTACAAAAGCGTACATATCACATATATCAAACACACACTTACAAAAAACAAAAACAAAAACAAAATAAACAACAACAAAAAAAAACCAAACAAAAACAACAACAACAAAAAACAAAAAACGAAAAAAAAACAAAAAAAAAAAAACAAACAAACAAACAAACAAAAAAAAAAAAAAACAAACAAAAACAAAAAAACAATTAACCAATAATAAAAACCTATATCTATATATATGTAGCTATGTTACATGACATTGTCACTATTGCATTTTAAATCTTAAAAATAAGTTAAAGGGGTCCTGTTTTCTTAAGAATATTCACAAAATATGTTTATACTATTTTAAATTTTTTCTGTATCATCCAAATTCATGAGAAATATAAATTTTTCTTGATCGTCAAGTGAGGTAAATGTAGGGAAAATGTCGGTTATCTCATTAAATAAAACAGTTCTTTCAAAATCATATGATGACAGATGACTTAACCACATATTGGCCGCAGAATGGCCCAGTGACAGATATAAAAATATTCGAATTGGGAACAGAATAGACTTCATGTCATCCAAAGAGCAAAAATACAGTTGAAGATCTTTTGTCCTTTCTCTATATTTTGGACAATTTGCAATAGGAACTTATGGCAGATGTTTATAACTAATAATTTTTAAGGGCTGATGGTGCCGAACCCCCCCCCCCCCCGTGGTGGGGTTTGGAGTAGCTGAAGGCAAAAGTTATTATGAATACATATGTCAATAATTCACGTTTCGAGAATCGAAAATCCAGTTTTATTCCAACAACATGTAAAATTACGAATTCAAGTCGCGTTAAATTTTAAGCACTACTGAAGTGATAACATGACGATGCAGACACTATTAAGCTGTGGAACAATCTTCCTTCTGACATAAGAGACTCAATTTCCCTCCAAATGTTTAAATCAAAACTGAAAGCAACTCTACTAGCAGTGGACTATGTTCCTGTTCACTATACCCAAGGACACAGATTTGCCAACATTTGTCATACCCAGCTTCGTCTTGGATTTTCGAGACTTAACTTTGATCTCTTTAAAGTCAACATCATCCCACAACCTACATGTTCCTGTTCCTACCCCACTGAAGACTTGCAACATTTTCTGTTCTTTTGTCCAAAGTATTCAACTCCAAGAACTAAACTTCTCAACTCCATCATCCCCATTATTGCTCCCGGCGTCAACCCGAATCTGATTTTACACACAGCAAGTGACAGGCTAGCTCATATCCTTCTCTTTGGTAGCGACGAATTGTCCATTCCCCTCAACATAAAAATTTGTGATGCTTTCCACAGATACATCGTAGACACAATACGCTTCATATTTTAGCTCTGTTATGCACAAGCAGCCATGTCAATTGAGTTAGTCGCTGACTTACACAAATTTACTTCTTATGTGTCCTTTGAATTTTTTTTTCAAACCGCTGGTCTGTATTATTGTGAACAGTGTATACATATATGTGTGAGCATTCTACCCGTAGTGAACTATCTTTCTTTGTTTTGCATATTGGTGACGTCTTTATTTTGATCCCTGTATGCGGGGTACAAATCTGAAACATGTGTACAGCTTCTTTGTTAATTGGGTAACTTTGTTCATGTTTTGTCCTGTGTGTTTTGTAATATACTATTTGTGTGTCACTCCATGTTCTGGAGAACCCCCCCCCCCCCCCCCCCGATTCGTGACATCTCGATGTACCATAGGGCGATCCAGTTGAAATAAACATGTTTAAACTAAACATTAAAGCTTCGCTACCTCTACGAGAATACTGAAGTTTAGTAATGTTCAATTGCTTGTTTTCAGCAAGAGTTCTTTACCAGACGTGATATACACTGGTCCCCCCTTGTAATGACCCTTTCAACAAAGACCATCTTATCATCAGAGACCACCTTCTCAGGCAGAAAGTATGCACTTTCCATGCAAATGATCCCATCTAGAAAGACTGCCGTGTGTAAGCGTTTCTAACACTGTGGCCGTAGCCTTTTTCTCAGTTTCCGATTTGTGTGACGGAAAAGTTATATACTTGTTAACATTTTCACTTATTTAATTAACTTATTGCACCCTTGACTGGAGGCATCAAAGCGTGAATTTAACCTCTCCCAATAAACCACTTTTTAAAAGATACATTCGACGCAGAGCCCTGTTTGGTGTTATTACCCTCGTCACATCAAGTGCCGGAGGTTATTGTCGTCCCCTTCGTCGTCCGTCCGTCTTGCTGTACCAAATTTTCGTTACAGAAAGCCTTTATGATGGACCAGGTTCCTGTTGACAACCAGCTTCCTGTGATTATTTTTCAACTTTCTTATGAAACTTTTAATATATTCATTGAAAGCCGTCTATGTGGCGTCAACCCTGTAGACGTTACCGCGATATCTCAGAAAATACTGTCCACAGCTTTACCAAATTTTTGTCAGAGATGTATCTTATGATGGACCAGAACCCTATTTAAAACCAGCTTCCTCTGTTTATTAAAGTGTGTGTGTCAACACACACTTTTCTTTCTTTCTTTCTTTCTTTCTTTCTTTCTTTCTTTCTTTCTTTCTTTCTTTCTTTCTTTCTTTCTTTCTTTCTTTCTTTCTTTCTTTCTTTCTTTCTTTCTTTCTTTCTTTCTTTCTTTCTTTCTTTCTTTCTTTCTTTCTTTCTTTCTTTCTTTCTTTCTTTCTTTCTTTCTTTCTTTCTCAGCAAATTTGTCCGACACTTTCCTCGGGACACGATTATACATAAACTCCGAACTTGGCATGATTGTACCTCCATACATGAAGTTTGACCATGTTATACAGAGGAATGAAGATGTTTAAAATTATGCAAATTAGGGGCATTTGAAATTTTAAATCTTGAATATCTTCTAAAGTATAATAGATAGAGCTGTCATTCCAACTTCTACTAGGGGGTTATTGACCATTCCGCGTCTAATATATTTAAAACAAATATTGTAGCAATTTAAATTATGCTAATTAGCAGCATTTGAAATTTTACAACTTGAATATCTTCAAAACTATTATAGATAGAGATGCCATTTTAACTTCTACTAGGGGTTATTGACCATTGCACATGTAATGAATATAAAACGAAGTTGTAGCAATTTAAATTATGCTAATTAGCAGTATTCGAAATTTCCAATCTTGAATATCTTCAACACTATAATAGATAGAGACGTCATTCCAACTTCTACAAGAGGTTGTTGACCATTGCGCACCTAATGAATTAAAAATAAAAGTTGTAGCAATTTAAATTATGCTAAATAGCACCGTTAGAAATTTTGAATCTTGAATAAGTTCAAAGCTTTAATAGATACCGATGCCATTCCAACTTCTACTCCTGTGTTATGGAATAGTTGTACATTGCCATACCGATATGCTTTGAAATTACACACACTGATTTGCTATGCAGCAAATCATCTTTCCTAGTTTTCAATCTTTTTATGAAAATTTTAACGTATTTATTTGAAGGCCATCTGAGCGGCACCAACCCTGACGACGTTAACGCAATTTCTAATAAAAAAAAAAAAAAAATACTGACAACAGCTTTACTAAACTTTTGTATAAGATGCATCTTATGATGGACCAGAACCCTATTTAAAACTTCCTCTGATTACATTATTGAAGACCCTTTAATTTATTTGGGCTGATCAGGGACGTGCTATAGATGGACTGCCAACGGGAGCGCTAATCCCTTTGGTGGTCAACTGGGCGCGACGACTACAGAGCGTGTTCAGTAGCGCCGCTCAAGTGAACCCCCCCTGCTCAGTCCGATTGTTGTTCCATCTATGTTTCCGCGTTCGGTTGTATCGGGCTACTTACATCGGGTGTGCTACTGTACCAAGTTCAAAAACGGAGAGTTTTATGCCTGCGCAACCAGTCTCATCGTTTGAATCAGAACCGTGCGAGTCCATCGATGTGTTTTTCGTTGAAATCGGCCGATAAAAGGGCTAGTTTTCGTATTTTTAACTGTCCAAAATGATGCAAAGTTAGACAACTTGCGTGCGTAATAACTCCTTACGCCGTCATCAGCAATAAAAATGTAGTTTTAGATGGATAGTGTATGCCGGTAGAATCATGATGGTGGTTTCATTTCTTGTAGCTGAGTCCGGCGTAACGCTAAATTTTGACTTTAAAATGTAGAACACGGTGAAAAATTTTGCACATTTCAGTCGGTGACGCGATTATTCTCGCCTTTCATCGCGTGACCTGGCCCACGAGACTGCCAGCGGCCAGCGCGGACCGTGGAGTTGTGTTTGTTCAGCACTGAAGGTGCTCGCTCAAACACCCGATCACTTGAGCAGCGGCAACATAGATGGTACAAAGGGGGCCCCGGCGTTGGTAGTCCATCTATAGCACGTCCCTGGGCTGATACAGCCTATGTAAAAACTTTTACAGAGGAACGTGTGCAATATGGACAATAGTAATTCCATATGTATGTAGGTTAGACAGGGACAGGTTAGCTTATGGAGAGTAAAGAGTTCGAACTGCGGAATAGGATATTGACTACTAGGAAGTGGTTCTGGGCAAAAAGACACAAATGCAAATCTCAACAATGAACCAACGCAGCTTCACCAATTTTTTTTCGGAGATACCCATTATAGTGGACCACATTTCTATTAAAAACAAGCTTCCTCTCATTATTCTTAAACTTGTTATGAAAATTTTAAAGCGTGTATTTGATGACCGTCTAGTGGTCTCTGTCACCAGGACCTGCCCCCAAAACACATCCATAAGTGATCTTATATTTCGTAGACAACAAGGTGGAAACTGTATGTAAAGTATTTTACTACGAAGTCTAAAAAAAAAAAAAAAAATGCAGAATTGAGGAAAAAAAAAGATTGTGGGCGCCGAGGGTAAACCGTTCTCTGAACGCTATTTTATCTATTCAGGATTGTATATGTTGCTATTTTTCTTATGTTCATATTGAAAGAATCATGTTATTTAGCATGAACGAAGTATAGTTTCTATATGAATATTTCATTACCAATATATCCAAATATCACATTCGTCAAAGTTTGCCTTTCTGATATTTTGTCAATAGTAGCAGTGATAAATTCACATATCTTTGTTGCATTTCATTTAAATCAATCAATCAATCAATCAATCAATCAATCAATCAATCAATCAAATAAACAGACAAACATTCTGCAAGCTTAAAAAAATCCGTAGAATTAAAAGTATCTTGTTGTAGTGTAACAATAATTTATTATCACTACAATTACTTAGTCTAGATTCTGTAGTTTTTACTGTCACAACAATATAACTTCATAAAACCAGTACCTACCTGGCGACAGAAACAGGAATGGCGGTGTTCCAGTTGTGAAACTTAAGTGCAATGTCAAGGCTTTATTTTTTTTTTATTGAAATTACACTTCAGTCACTGAAAGTGAAATCCGCCATGAGCTTCGCACGTGTCCATAAAATAAATAAGTGTAAATTGGGCAAGATGCATATGTAACCCTAATTACGGCACAGGTACGGCAGAGACATGTATTACATGTCATGATCACCAGCTTGAATTTCTAATTCATGTGTCTCATGAAACCAATCTGTAAATGACCATACAGAGGCGTAACACTGTAACACAACACAGCGAAAGAAGGACAGACTTGTTGCATATTTTAGATTTTGCAGTGGTCATATAAATCAGAGCTTTGGGACTGTAAATAATAGTTTACGACATCCTTGACCAAACTACTGTCAAACCCAGCTTGGAAGGTGTGGGTCAGCCAGTGGCCTATGCACACTTACATAAGGGATCAAGTTGTACTTGTCACACATTCAATTTGCATTTTCATACGTACTTGTGCATGTCTCCGTTTTAGCTGGTCTCCATTTGCCTGCATAGGTGTTTACGGCAGCACAATTTGCTGTTCCCCATTGTCAAAAGCGCAAATCTTTCACAATGGCTGTCACGGGACCAGATTATTTCTCCCCTTGGGATTATGTAGTTTTTGCCGTTGTCTTGCTGATTTCATCAGGAATTGGTGTTTATTATGGATGCGTCGGTGGAAAACAGAAAACAACCAAAGAATTTCTCATGGCCAACCGACAGATGCATTGGATCCCCGTGACGTTATCTCTCCTGGCAAGCTTCATGTCCGCTATTACTTTACTGGGTACTCCATCGGAAATTTATACCTATGGAACCCAATACTGGTTTATCTGGGTGGGATACTGTTTAACCATTCCAGTGGCCGCCCACTTTTTTCTCCCGATTTTCTTCAAACTCCAAGTAACCAGCGTGTTTGAGGTAAGATAACTTTTCAATATGATCTTAGCGTTCACAGGCTCAAAAGAAACTACCAATGTATCTGGTGTTCTGAAAGTTGAATTGTCAATGCAACACCAGATGCTGAATTACTTTTCCCTTCAAAAATTAAGGATTTATTCCAGGTACTGTCTGTGCATAGGATTTTTGCGAATATGGGCACAGATAGTTTAAGAAAATCTGCTGACAATTAGGACCTGTCTGTGAAAGTTGGCATTTCCTGCATTGCATTTTATACACATTTTAATCCTTACGCGGCTATTGGACAGCTGGTCTGGTTTCACGAGACAAGTTTGTAAACCACAGCCTGTGGCTCCGCACTCTCACTTGCATCAGTGAATGTCCTGATGTCCTGTCAATTTGGTAGGGTCATATATATGGAATATGTCTTTTAACCAGGATAAATCTAAAGTTATGAGTATAGGCAAACGCACTAATTCTACCAGAAAATGGATGATTGGTAATTTACCTATTGAAGAATGTAATATGTATAAATATCTTGGAATTATGTTCTCAAAATCACTATCAGATGGTCCACATGTTAATACTTGTCTTACCACTAAAGCTTCTCGTTTGAGAGGGTATTTGTGTAGTATTTTGTCTGCCCATGACAATGTCAATAGAGTAAATTTCGGTGACAGCATCTGGAAAAGTGTTATCCTGCCGTCTATTACGCATGGTTGTGCTGTGTGGCTAAACAATACAAAGAAAGCGACTGACGCACTTAAGTCAATTCAATACACAATGGCTAAAGCTATTTTACAGTTACGCTCGTCCCCGGCAGCGGTCGCCACATTGGGAGAGCTAGGTTGGCTACCACTTCAATTGACTTTAGATAAAGCAAGAATTAAGTATTTTCATCGTATGAAATTTGATGTACCCGAAACAAGACTATGTAAGTTGATTTTTAATGACATGTGTGAAGAATATAGAAATACAGGAGTATGTACTATTTGGCCCTATGTTACTGAAATCAGACAAATCTTTAATAACGCCGGAATTGACCGTGCATTTTCATCCCACAGTGATGGGTGGCTTGATAGTTTTAATAAACGGGCAATAGAAAGTTACACGGTAGAATTTTTTCAGGAAATAGACGATAAGAGATCTCTTTACTGGTATAGGGCCCTGAAAAGATCTACATGGCGTGGCGATTATCTGTTCACGACAGACAACTTTAATGGCGCCCGCCTAAAATTCATGGCACGTACAGGGTGTTTGGGCTTGGGAGAGGATAGAGAAAGGTGGGGCATGTCAGATACAGCATGTAATACCTGTGAATGTAACGATGATGATCTTTTTCATTTCATGTTTTTATGTCCTGGTTTAAACTCTTTTAGATTGAAGTCGTTCAAGCAATTGGAACAGTCACTGAATGATATTGATTTTAGTTATGTGTGGCAAAGTTTTATGGCGTCATCCCTGTACAGAAAGTTGAACTTCCTTCTTGGAGACGAAGGTTTTAGTTTTGGCGACGAAGTTGGGTTTTTATTTGATCGTATATGTAAAAGATTTTTAGTGGAGGCATGGCGCTTTAGGAGGGAATCCTCCAATTCCTGACTGTTCTGTATATGTATACAAGATTTAAATTCTTCTTGCACACTATGTATATATGTATATATGGACGCACCGTGGGTTTGCCCCGGACCACTGGTGCCCCCGATGTAAAGGGGTAGTTTTTCCGCAATAAATTATTATTATTATTATATATATATATATATATATATATATATATATATATATATATATATATATATATATATATATATATATATATATATATATATATATATATATATAACTATGTGGGTTTGCATAATCACCGGATCCTTGTCCAATATTACAGTTTTGTAAGAAACTGATTTAAGAATATATATATATATATATATATATATATATATATATATATATATATATATATATATGTATATATATATATATATATATATATATATATATATATATATATATATATATATATATATATATATATATATATATATATATATATATATATATATATACCCGAACTCTTTACACTCCATAAGCTAACCTGTCACTGTTTAGCATATATACATATGGAAGTACTATAGTCCATATTGCACACGTTTTTCTATAGAATTCTGACATAGGCTGTATTAGCCCGAATAAAAATTATAGGGTCTTCAGCAGGTAACTGCTCAGAACATGTTTCGGAGCCTATACCCAGTATTGACGGAAATGACTCCTTATTGCGGTCAAACACAATGTTACTTCCTTTGATAATTGTTTTGTGGTACATTTTGAAGCACAAGCTATGAATCTAGATGTGAAAGAGTTTTATGTAATTTTGGTATCCAGAACAAAAGTGGAATAGAGGAGTCCTCTTCAGAAATTTTGATATTAAAATTCCTTTTCATCTCATCTTTATGTGTATCTATCAAATTACAAATGGATTGTTTGTATAAATTATATACGCCATTTCCTGTTATGTCTGAAATATTATTTATATCAAGTGATTTTTCAAAACATCCAGATAATATTTTTTGCAGATGATCCCAAAATTGTTACCTGCCTTATCAATGTTAGTGATTACAAATCTTTCTTGTAGTTCTTTGGCTGCTTTTCAAACTTTAGGCTGTTTTACATTAACTTTATTAAATTCTTAACGTGGGATTTGTAAAGATAAATTCTGTTTCTCAAGACTCTTTTCAAGTTTGATAACCATCCTTCAAATTTCTGAAATTCCTTTTTTCTTTCTTTGCCCATTTCATACAGTAGGAATGATATGCATCACATGTATCCCGAAAAATACTGTCAATGTTCAACTTAGGACATATCCGAAATTTTGCACCTTTTTTCATCAATTCTTTTAAAAATGAATTTTGTATGATATCCAAATTACCTGTAACTACATGTTTGTGGTATGCATCAACAAAAATATGATATTTAGTGTTAGACATACAGTCACAATTTTGATTCGCTGCGATATCCTTAAGAGTAAATGAAGCCACAAATTTCTTGCAATTCATGATACTTTGTCCAATATTGTTTCCATATTTATACGCAATAATGGGGGGGGGGGTCTTTTATTTTGAATTCTTTGGGAATCATGTTGCGAACAAATTTCAATTTGAAAACGGATTGAATGTTCAGTGAATCAATAATATTGTTTTTGAAATGAATGCTGCAAAACATTTTATCCATATTTTTTATTAGAATCTGTTTTCCGAAAAGTTGTTGCGTAAGCATACACAATTTCACAAAAATTTTGCGGAAATGTGTGTTCAGAGAAAGTAAGAACCAAATATTCATTGATTCTGGTTATATCTCGACATGCTAGTGCTTTAAGAGCTATATGTAATTGATCAATGCCATGAGAGAAATCCTGTAGTAAATTTCGAACAGGGTCTTTTGTTATTGCATTCCTAAATTTCCTGTTTTTCTGTGATTTTCTTTGTCCGTGACTTCTTGTATATGTATGTATGTATGTATGTATATATATATATATGTGTGTGTATGTATGTACACACACACACATACACACACACACACATACACACACACACACACACACACACACACACCCGCATACATATATTCACGGACAGGCACACTGGTTCAAAACTTTTATACCCGAGTATCCTCTTTAACATGGCGTCTTACCATTAGATGCGAGTTGGTATTTTTTTCATTAAATACAACAAAATATTGTTTACAAAATTACATATGAAACAAATTTGATAGCCATAATGAGCCGTTTTTATTCGCCAGAGTAGGGTATTGACCGATAAGTGTTATGATGTAAGTATTTCTCGGAAATTGGTGGATTTGGGGCTTTGCAGAGCCTTGTGGACGTAAGAAGGTCTTTATGTTCGTGTATTATGCACATAGTATTTACAATAGAGATTAACTGTCTGTTTTGAGCACGGTGTGTTCTGGTTCTATAAGGCATATACACCGTATTTACCTCATTATCATCATCGTAGTCGTTGTCGTCGTCGTCGTCATCATCATCATCATCATCATCATCATCATCATCATCATTTTTATATTATTAATGACATTTTTGTATGGAATGTAGGGTAGTATCTGTATATGTACATATGGAGAAGACCGGCATTAGCTTGTTGGCTATTTGTCCCATCCTTAAGAAAGAACTAAAATATATCAAGGGCAACAACAGGTATCGTACCCAAAATTCGGATACACGGATATTAAAGACCAAAACACGACAATGGTTTGATGAACACTTCTTAGTTTCTTATAACTATTTCAGTCATATTTGTTTTACAGAACTGTTTTTGAGAGAAAAATTTGGTTAAATCATTGATTTCTTATTCTGATTCATACAAACACAAACAAGCACAGATAGGCAGCGGCACATCTATTTTCACATGGGCTAGTTTATGCACAAAATATGAAATACAGCTATCAAATATTTTGCGATAGTTGTCAGTATTATCAGACAAGTGCCATAATACAGTCGATATATAGCCTACAATGTGTCATATCAGTAGCTTTATTCACTTAATCTATCTCTTACATTAAACAATAAGCCCATCCTAGAGAACAATGATGCTATAATCATGTAAGCCAAAGCTCACATCTGCATGATCATTTAGAGGTCCTCTTGATTGAATGGATACCACAAATTAGAAAGTTGATGTTTAGGGTGGTTAGAAATGATATCTGAAAGCCAAAATGTTACATTTTAATTTTTGAACAGTGCTTTTTAGCACCAATAGTCCGCCACATTTGCGACAGGAAAGCGCGGGAATTTTCCCTGATCATGGCCCATTGTGTCACTGCCGTCACAACCCGCTGGCTATGGTGCATGTGTTATAAGCAAGGGTGCCTGCAGTTTGCCAAGCGTCATGGCAGATACAACAGAGCATAGTTATTCTGGAAAGCCTGAATTTAATTTTTCGTTTACGTGGCCTGACGAGGATGAAGAAAAATTAATAACTTGGAAAGATATTTGTGGCATGGCAAATCAGTGTGTGTGTCTTCAAAGCATATTGGTATGGAAATATACAACTATTCCATAACACAGGAGTAGAAGTTGGAATGGCATCTCAAATCATCTTTCCTGGTTGGATATATGCATTACACTGGCCAGCTAACTCAACCTGTTACAGACTGTTCAACGCTAGACTCGGGTATGGAGCAAGATCGACCCTTGTTTGTCCATGTTTTCCACCCATTTTTTCCATCAATCAATCAATCAATCAATCAATCAATCAATCAATCAATCAATCAATCAATCAATCAATCAATCAATCAATCAAACCAACCAAAATAGTTAAACACACTGAAGTTTTGTTGAAATGTTACTTTTCAACAACATCCCAGACCGGCGTTGTCACTGTGACATTCGATCGATTATTATGTGATACATTGTAACAGTCGTAGAATTACTACTCCTATATTCTGCTGTAATGAAAGCTTTGAAATCAGAATCATTACCTTACCACTAGCCAATTGTAGTAATTTGAGAACTGGATAGGTTATTACCATTTTGCACCAGTATTAAACTTTAAAAATGAATATAGTCCTGACTTACCCTCCTTTGGACTTCACTGACGAGATATTTTTAAGGAGTGTCTTGTAAGTGTTAAAATTGGTTGTCCCTCGAATTTCAGAGGGGAGCTTGTTCCATTCTAAAATACTAGTCTCTCCGTTTTAATTTCTCACAAGGCAGAATATACTGAAGCGAGTTATTTCTGGTGTCACTATGAGAAATAACGGTCATGAAAATAATGAGATGAGTGTTCAGGTGCCTGTTGTACGAGACCTTATGGATTTGGTAAAGCATTAACTGGATAACTCTATCTTCAATAGGCAGCCAATTCAGATGTAAGAGCTCTTAATTGTCTATATGTGCTCTTTCATTTGGCATACATACAAACCGAGCCATGTTGTTCTGGGTGGTCTGCAGCTTCCTCTTGTATTAGGGTGACAAAGAGCAATACCAACTTGATACGAGCGTAGTCTATGTGACACTGGACCAGGGCAGTATACAACACTTTCTTTATCTTTTTATCAAGACAATCTTTGATTTTATGCAGAAACATGAGTCTGTTGTTACATTTCTTAATGACTTCTTTGCCAATAAACTCACTTGACAAGGTTTAATCCAATGGCATACCCAAATACTTCACCAGGGCCATGGGTTTATTTTCAATAATAGTATCTCCACATTTGATGTTTAATTTCTTACCTGTAATTTTTCTCCCCGTGTCAAACAAAATTGATCAAATGTAGGGAAAATTTGTCATTCACTAATCATTTATTTATGGATTCTAATTCTCTCCTAAGTTTAATTTCAATTCTTTTGTGGTCCTTTCCGTAAAGAAAAAAGCAGAATCATCTGCATATGACAGAAGTGTGCAGCTGACCGCCATAATCATGTCGTTGACATAAATTTGGAACAAGGTCGGCCCCAAGACCGAACCCTGAGGGACTCCACGTGTTATCTGTCTTAGCTCTGACATTGCTCCATTAACACTAACAGCCTGATTTCTGTCTGATAAATAAGACTGAAACCATAACACTGAGGAATTGTTCCATGGCTGCTAGTTTTGAACACAGAATCCGATGATCAACCGTATCGAAGCTGTCTGTATTAAAGTCCATTAGAATCATTCCTGCATAATTGCCTGAGACTATTTCCCTCTTGACATAATTGGTCAAGTAGGCTAAACGTGTCTGTAGAGAAACATTGGCGAAAGCCAGATTAATATTTGTAAATAAGATTACTATACTTCAGATAAATTTCTAACTGGTGTTTCACTGTTTTTTCCCAACATCTTAGATATAATACAGAGGATGGACACAGGTGTGTAATTACAGACCTTGGTCCTACTACCCTGTTTTTGTTTCTTATCATCAAAAGCAATTTCCTGCTCTTAGACTGCACTTCAAAATAACACTTCCGGCCGTGGTTTAGTCTTCAATCATTTCACCTGAACCACTGCCTGTTTTCTTTTTTTTTTTTTGACTTTTTGTGGCAGCTGGACTTTGACATTTCAGGTGTTCTCTTACCTTGTACTGAAGTCAATGTGAAGGGATCCAGCGTGTTTCGAACCGGGACAGCAAACTGTTCTTGATAAGCTTGTCGTTTAAACGACCTCTTCCTAACCATTAATTAGAGCACTGGGTTTCCCAGAGCTGAATGACTCTTTTCTTTGTGTCGGCTGAACCACTGGTGAATACAAGGGGAAACTGTTATCATAATGGAAATTTGTTATGCTATATGCTGTGTACGTATGAACAGAGAGTTATGGCTTCAATAAGGTTGCTTTCAAAAGAAGATACTGGGAAATCTTCCTTCTTTAAGGGCCAAGAACCCGAAACCTACACTGTTCGGAGACACAGCCATTAAGATTTTGATCTCTCAGGAGCGCCCATTTGTGCCTCTTGCAGATTTGTGGGCCGTGCCAGACGAACTGGTCAGGCAACATGATAGTGCACGTTTGAAATTTAAAGCAAGAACCGGATGTCTTGGGATTCAAGAGGACCTTTTAAGATGAAGTCAAAGATAGTAACTGTCCACTCTGCCACAATGGTCGTGAAAATTTGCAACATTTTATGTTTTTGTGCCAAAACCTACTTTCAATTCGGCAAGAAATTTGGAAATGGTTAGAAAACGAATTATCAAGGGGTAACAAAAGGTACATCTGGGAAATTTTTGCTGCGTCTTCCCTAAACTCTAAATTGTCTCTCCTGTTTGGTGATCTTGCTTTCGATCACGGGGATGAAGTGGGGTGGCTTTTTTATGCAGCAAGCAAAAAATACACAACAGAGGCCTGGGAGGTGAGAAGAGCGTTTGTGGAAGGGACCCTATAAATATATGTTGACACATAGTATGTTTGTATCTGGTCTGCCTTGTATCATATTGTGTATAGATGGAGTCAAACCAGCAGAACCGGTGTCCGCTGCACGGCTTTGCCCCCCCCCCCCCTCCTCCACCCGTCACTCTGCTGCGGGTCCCTCCAATGTAAACCCACATCTCCATAAGTATGCAATCATGGTGAATTGACAATTTTGTGATTTGATTTGTATATACATACAGTGGTAATGCGTCTTTTTCAATGATTATATCACTGGAAGCTTAATATTCTACATTGTAGATATGTAACATGTATAATGTACTTGTCCTTACGCTTTCTAGAGTTTTGTCCCGATGAGTGGTTTATCTCTATTTTTGGTGCGGAAGACACAAATCACGAATTACTAATTATCGATACTTAATTTTTAACGCACACACATTATATGTGTCAATAAGGATGACGGATTACTTGTACGTGTATATTGGACGCAACATGGAATTTACCCCGTTCCATCTGTGCCTCCTCTGTAAAGGGGACGTTTTCCTGATAATAACTAAATGATACATACACATACATAGTATATTTAAGTCTGTGTGCCAACACACACATACTGTTTTTCTTTGTTTGTTTGTTTGTTTGTTTGTTTGTTTGTTTGTTTGTTTCTTTCTTTCTTTCTTTCTTTCTTTCTTTCTTTCTTTCTTTCTTTCTTTCCAAACAGGCAAATATGTCCGACCTTCCATTTGATTGTGCGGAAAAACTCCAGATTTGGCATGATTATACCTGCATACTTTAAGTCTTGAGTTTTCGTAAAGAGGCTTGACAGATTTGAAAGTTATGCAAATTAGGACCATTTGAAAATTTTAATCTTGAATATTAATCCGTTGGTTTGTAACACTGCACTTTTTTTTAAAATTTACAAGTGACCTCTTAAGGTGAAATGCCAATGTCATTTTGCCATTTGAATCTTTCTTCTGGCCATAACTCGGTCAATTTTCATCCGGTTTTAACCACGTTGGGGCTCAAATTGTAGATACTGTGACACTCTACATTTTCTCATATAAATGTGAACCCTAAAGGTCAAAGCTCAATGTCATTTGCACCTTTGAAAGTTTCTGCCAGTCATAACTTGGTAAATTTTCACCCAATTTTAATCATGTTGGACTCAAGTTGTAGGTATTGCAACACTGCATTTTTTTTGTAATAACATGTAACTTGCCCTTTTGAAACCTTCATCTAGCAATAGCTTGGTCAGTAACCATCCAATGTTAATCACGTTGAACGCAAATTGTAGGTAGTGCAACACTGCACATTTTATTGTAATTTACATATGACCTCTAAGAGTCAACGGGCAAGGTCATTTGGACTTTGAAATTTTTTCTAGCCATAAGCTAAAGGTGAAATGACCATGTCACGGTAAAACCAGCCTACTATCCCCTTTCTGGCCAAATAAAGTCAGATTAATGTAAACATATGCAAAGTATATACCTCAAATCATGATCTAAAGATTTTAAACAACCAAAAAACCATGACCCTTTGATATAAATTGTTGTATAAACAACGATTTCTTTGATCTCCAAACACAATGTAACATGGGCATACAAATATGAAAATAACTATTAAATGGTTTTCTCAAAATGCAAATTGTTTACACAGAGTTACTGGCCACATATGTGGCTACAAAACCGTCCCATAGATTTTATAATACTGTGTTTGCTTTGCAGTTATGGGGCCTCAATGTTCCTGCGACCAGACATAATGGCTTCCGATAGTTTAGCTCTCCATATTTCTAAAACAAACACTGTATTTAAAAATCTATGGGACATGTTTTTATCCACATATGTTGAGAGTAATCCAGTGAAAAAAGATTAAGGTTTGGTAAAACCGTAAGAAGTTATTTCCACATGTGTATAACCATGTTTCATTGAAATTCAAGATAAAAGAAATGATTGTTTATACAACACTTAGCACAAAATGGTCATGCTGTTTGTTTATTCACAATCTGCTGGTCATAACAAAAAAGGTATACTTTGCATATGTTTACATCAATACTTTTCGCTTTATTTGGCCAGAAAGGTGATAGTGGGCGGATTTTACCCGGGGCATGGCCATTTCACCTTAATGAAACATGAAGTACCAAAGACTTTGAATATCAGTCTAGTTTAAACATATTTATATATACTGGGTTACCCTATAGTACATATAACTACTAATATGATGGGTTCTCAAGACACGGAGAGACACACAATATAAATACAGTACGTACAAGACAGTTACAAACTATGTTACCAAACGATTTGTATACATGGGAAATGTTGCCATCACCATATACAAGTATCAGTAGTCAAAGAGACCATATACAAATATCAATAGTTAAAGATGCATTAAAGACTGATTGGGATAATACAGTAGAACATGACACTGTATGTTCTATTCGCTATTAACGATAGCAACCAGTGCTAATTATAGCAATTTAGTCAGTAAATGTATATACAGTGGTACCTGCTCTAAAGACCACCTCCAATTTAAGACCGCATGCCTTTTTAAGACCACTCTTTCAAGACCCTCTGCTGTATTTACATGTTAAATATACCTTCAATTTAAGACCACCTGCAGTATAAGACCACTTTTTGTTGGCTGTAGGGGTGGTCTTAAATAGCAGGTACCACTGTACTTAATTTTGGTCAACGTACAGTCATACATCATAAGCCAGACAGCATAGAGGGTGTTTTTAATTTATATAATTTAGCCAGTAGGTCACATTGACTTAAAAAAGAAGAGAGGCTAATGCTGCATGATGCATCAGATATCTGTATGTTGAAAATATCTGGTAGTTCTTTGCTACCAATGAGGAAAATATGAATCAGTCTTTCGGTAGCTATATGGATTATCAAGTTAGGGTGAACGCCCGCAGCTAAGAGAGGTATTGTATTATCGAAGAGTTTCTTTCTAGGGAAGGCATATTTAGGATAAAAAAGAAAGAAATGAATAACATCTTCAGTCAGGAAAGAACAGGGGTAAGTAGGACTTGGAATTACATTTACTTTATAAAGGTCAAAGTTAAGTCTAGAGAAGCCTAGCCGCAGCTGGGTGAGGCAGATATTAGAAAAACGATGTCCGCAGGAAAAGAAGTCAGGGACATCGTCCACAGCCAGGAAAGTTGTCTTGAGTTTTGATTCAAGATTTGGAGCGAGATAGAATCTCTAATATCAGTAGGTGGGTTGTTCCAAAGTTTGATGGCATCAGGGAGGAAAGCGCTGCCAAAAGGAAGAGTCCTGCACTGGATAGTCCGAATGGGTCTGGAATGGCGTGTTGTTCGACCAAAGTTTGGAGGTGACAGGAGATCAGATAGATAGGAAGGAGTAGATCAGGGGTCATTTTGTAAAAAAAGATAAATTTAAAGTATTTACGACGGTTAGCGAGGGTAGGCCATCCGAGTTCTTGTAAAAGTTTGATATGAGAGGTTTGCCTCAGGGCACCAGTGCACATCTTTGCCGCGTCAAACTGAATAGATTTGAGAGAATCTGACAGTCCTTGACCACAGTTTTCGAGGAGGACACAACCATATTCCAGAATTGGTCTAACCATAGAGAAATTAAGCCTGACCAGAGTTTTTCGGGAAAGTTTGAATTTAAACCTGCGGAGAAGAGCAATGCGCTGCATGGCTTAATTAACAATACGGATTATGTGAGTATGCCAAGATAAGTTGCTGCAAAGAGTTATGCCTAAATGAGTGTTAGAGGTGGCCTCAGGTATAGCTGACTGATCAAGATAAACAGGTGGATGGTGAGCTTTAATGGTTTTGGCAGTGAAGATAACAGATAAAGATTACAAAGCATTGAAGGTGACACGCCATAGTTTTCCCAAATTACGGATATATGAAAGATTTCTATGCAAGTGATGAGCAGATTACGTTGGATTTCGGACAATCTAAAGCAAGCTTGTGTCATCTGCGAACAGCCTCACATCACAGGAGAGGTCGTCAACAAGATCAATTATGTACAGCAGAAAACGAAGTGGACCCAGTATGGATCCCTGGGGTACGCCAGCTTCAGTAAATAGGCAACCAAGAAGACCCTTGGCCACGAATAACCACTTGTTGAAATCGATGTGAAAGATAGCTTTTGATCCATGAAACAATATTAACAGAGATACCTAGCTGACTTAGTTTAAATAGGAGACCAGCATGCTAAACCTTGTCGAAAGCCTTAGAAATGTCTAGAAAGACCATACGAGCTGGTTTAGAATGTTCTAGTCCAATATGGTTATTGTGAACAATATATACTAGTTGGTCTATTGTAGAATCATCCGCCATGAACCCAGATTTTTTGGAAGTAAGAAGATTGTTGTCAAATAGGTATTCATAGAAGGCATTGAAGACCAGTCGTTCAAAGACTTTGGAGACGTTACACAGTAAGGATATAGGGCGATGGTTAGAATGGATAATGCCTAGAACACCTTTGCCTGCTTGACTCCCGTATCATCTGGCTGGCGGTCTATCAAGGGCCTCTGAAGATCAAAGTTCAACGTCATTTGGACCTTTGAAAGTTTCACCAAGCTTAACTGGGTCAATTTCCATCCAATTCTAATCATGTTGGACTTAAATTGTGGGTATTGTAAAACTGTACATTTTTGCAATTTACATGTGACCCATGAAGGTCAAAGGTCAAGGTCATTTGGAATTTGAAATTTTCATCCTGCCATAAGCTAAATGGAATGTGAAGTACCAAAGGACAAAACTTGTATCATTTAATATTTACAACTTTTGAAGACACACAGACAGATTTGCTTTCAAGCAAATCTTCTTTTCTAGTGTTTCTTACTGTATTTACTCGACATGAAATAAAGGTTATTATTATTATTATTATTATTATTATTATTATTATTATTATTATTATTATTATTATTATTATTATTATTATTATTATTATTATTATTATTATCATTATTATTATTATTATTATTATTATTATTATCATTACAAGATTGCCCTCTGACACTTTGGTGACAATGATTGCTACAATTCATATCCTACAATGCTGCATTAGGCTATTACAATTTTTACTTCATTCCGACCCTATTTTGCAAAAAGTGCACAGGGAAGAAGAAATTATAATTTAATGCGATTTGTAAGATTGTTGAACAACAGTAAGTACAAAGTTTACTCTCCTAATATCATGTGAAACAGCACAGTTTAGAACCAAGACACCACTCCTGGTGGTAGGCGCTTGTGTCCGAATGAACAACAAACCATTAATTCGGCTCTTCGCTTGCGGTGTCTCATTGCCCCTAACACCTGTACCCCGCCAACCGTACCCCACCACCTGAACCCGCCACCTGTACCCACTCCTACCAGTGATATTTGATAAATTCAGTACAAGAATGGGACCTGTACGTGGTGTCTACAGCATATGACAGAGCAATAAAAAGGACAAAACCTATTTCAAAACACTTGCTATTGCTTTCACTGTTGACCGCCTTGAATGGATCTTTCTTGGACTATAGTCACTCTGGATATTCTTCCTGTCTCAGAAGTTTTATTTTTGTTTTGTTTCTCTTAACCACAGTAAACATTTTACACAATCAAGGTTTATATTCTACATTTTTTTCTTTCATTGTCCTAATTATATGTTGCAACGAGAGGAATTAAACTGCAATGTTTTGAAATATGCTCCATTTACATTGGCCATCATTCTCTATGGATCTAAAACAAGGTTCAATTGATTCCAACTTGAACATAGTAAAACTAGTTCATTAATATATTCGAGACACGAAGAGATTTCTAAGTAAGTAACTTAGGAACCTACTTGTGCCTCTGACTTCTATAAGCCCACTATTTGTGGCGTTGTTCATTGTAAATCTTCATAGGTTAACCTTGGTTTTTATTTTTAGGTAACATTGTCCTTACTATCTTTGCGCTTTTTTTTGTATTATTTAATTTTTTCTCTAGCGAGATCCATATAGGGCATGGTCCTTTTTCTGAATTGACCAATAAAATGTTGAAATCAAATCTAGGGTTTACATCGCTGTCCCCTCTTGACTTGAGGTGATGTCAACCGTGCCGAGTTCCTCAATTTCACTTGATTTGACCTTTTTCTGTTGTGATTTCTTGTGAACTGCGTTCTGTCTCTCACGATCGACAATACATGTTGCGGAACCCAAAAATTTATACTGACAGTATGTCTCATGTTGATAGAACCCCTGAGGAAATAGTCAGTCACGCCATTGTGTCTGCTCTTACGTTGAAAAGACAGCTTTAATATCCTGCAATGCAAAACCTGAACCTCCGGGCCCGTATGCATAAAGGTGGTTTAGCTGTGGTTTAGCTTATTCCAGGGAACAACCATGGTGTAAAGTCTAATCCGCATGCATAAAGCTGTTGTAAAGTTACACCAGGTTTAAGAATCCGTATGCAAGGAGGAAGTATAGCTTAATCCATGGTGTAAATAGCCTTAAACTACCCTAGATCTCTAAACCTGCCAGGGGGATAGTTTAACGGAGGTGTAAGTCACAGTGGAAGTCTGTTTCCTTGTATACGAGGGACCTGTTATGATATGTAACGTAAATAATCATAACCCTGTACATTAAGTGAATGTTCATACATGGTAAAATGTCAAATAGTGGCACCAACAGGTCGAAAGATCATCCCCATTTCACATGCCTTGTGCTGTTACCATTGTTCAACAAAATTGTACTGTGTGCACATTAGTCAAACATACCAAATGTACGCACTATCTGAATATCAAATGTGTTTGCTCTACTGCGAATCTACACATGAAAATACTGTAATTACAGAAATCCACACTGTATCCATTACTGGTATGAAAATCAATGACAGTTTGTTTGAAACTAAATATTTTATTGCCTGCAAAGCAGACCAAGTTCCGTCTTACTACACTTAGAAACCATGTATGCCTTAATCAAATGCATAGAAAAACAAATGTCAATAAATGTTACCCTTCATTGGTCAATGTAGCCGCCTAGGAAAAACCAGAGATAAAACCTTTAGAATTATATTATTTGGCCTAAAAACTCTGCGAACCTGCGTTATAATGATGATGATGATGATGATGATAAATAAAATAAATAAATTTACAAAACTCGTTGCAGAAACTTCATTTAAACTTGAAATCGCTAATAAATTTAGAGTGTATATATTGAAGGTCCGATCTAAAGTGCCTGAATACCTGCAGTGCAACCGTGCAAAAAAATTAAAAAAACAAAACAAAACAAACAAAACCACGTGACCATGCTCTGCACCCCCTCTACTTACTTCACCCCTTTTCCGTCGCGTAGGCTACTTTATTGCGTAACACTATCAGAAAAAATAATTCCCGCTTTACTTCGAAACGCGGGAATATTTCAATCGTGTTCCATAATACCTGATCCAAGGCCGTTTCGCCGCTGTATATTTCACGGGATAGGCCTGTGTCATGCACTTAAAATTGGGTCACAATGACTTTAACCTTTGACCCTTCATATGATTTTACCTTGACTAGGCCTAATATTCTAAACCTTGCCCCAAGTTAGCTGGAACTTGGTCTGCTTTGCAGACAATGAAATATTTAGTGACTGGTTGGTTATTTTAACAGTTAGATGATATTTATAATAACTTCCACTTATTAAATCAGGCTAAGTTAAAATCGTAGTTTGATTCGATTTCCATTCAAAGCAATTTTGCAATGAAAGTAAAAGAATTGTGCCTTAATTTATGTATGCCTTGATCAGCGCAAGCACAAATTTGCAATAAAGTATTTTGCCTCCAAAGTAGGCCCAGGCTGCGTATTTTGTTTTCTCCAATGGTTTAAACAAATACGTATAAACATACATTAAAAGTTGTGTTCGAAAGAGGTGAGGTTTGTTTCAGATAAGTTAAATGTTTTTCGTATATTGCATGCGAAAAGTTACTTTTTATAAACATGTGCAAGATGAAGGTTTTCTGGCAAGATTTTGTTAACAAATAAATTTACTCGAATGTTCAATCATTTTTTGATTAAAATTTGCCCGCTACCTAGTCTCTCTGTCCGGCAAAATGCAATTTGATTGTTAAGTTGTGCGTTATATGTCTTTTAAGAATAGTTAAGAAATATGGCTTGCACAAGCCGAAACTTCTTGTTGGATTAAAGGTTGAGAAATAGGTCACAGTGACCCCACACGACAGTCCGCTATTCAAGGAAGTGTCTGCACGCAAAATTAGGTTAGTGTGAGCCCAACGGTATAGGAAATATGGTACAGACTAGGCCCTACGCAAGGACAGACAGATGCGCAGACGGGTCTGACTAAGTTACATACAGTTCATGCAACATATAAAAAACACATATTATGTCTTCACTCATATAACTGATCAAACCAAACTGTTTGGCAAAATGAATTTCAAATACTTGAACCATAAAATGACCTTGCCTGCGTTGACATATTCTTAAAGTTAGCATACTATTCCTTCTTTAACAATGCTTCTGATATTATTGCGAAATGTGTGACATTTTCTCAGATCTTTTGCAATAATATTAGAATCTTTGCTGTAGATAAAAACATTTTTAACACTAGAGTCTGCAGTCTACACATTCAACAAACACAAAGAAAAACTAGACATCTTCAATACGAAACATTGACTGAAGGGTTCGCATTAATAAGGCTGCAATTTGCTTCAGGTGGTCTTGTTATGCCACAGTATAATCAGTGCAAATATCTCTTTTCCGGCTCCATAAAGTAAAAATAGCGTATAGAGAATGGATTACTCTCGGCGCCCACAATTATTTTCCTCAGTTATGCATTTTTAGACTTCGCAGAAGAATAATTTACATACAATTTCCATATTATTGTCTGTGAAATGAAGGGGCACTTTTGAATGTGTTCTTGGGGCAAGTTCTGGTGACATAGACCACTGTACTGTGCGTCACCCATTTTGCCATCAAATAAACACTTTAAAAGTTTCACAACAAGGAGAAAAATAAGAAGAAAAAGTTTTGAATAGGAATGTGGTCCATTATGATGTGCATCTGTGAAAAAAATGGGGAACCTGCGTTGGATCCTTCTTGAGATATCATGATAACGTTGTCCACATGTGCACCACTCAGACGGCCTAAAAGATAAATACTTTTAAATTTCATAAGAAGTTTATAAATACAAAAAGGACGCTAGTTGTAAATTGGAACCTGGTCCATCATGAGATGCATCTCTGACAAAAATTTAGGAAAGCTGTTGTCAATATTTTTGAGATATCGCGGTAACGTCGACAAGACGGACGGACGAACGACGCAGCTGACGACAATATCCTACGGCACTTTATTTGCCGAGGGTAAAAAGTGCGGATACAAGCATATGCAAAGTATACATTTGGTGAAAGGTCATTCACAAAAGTGTATTTTCTGATCAAACGAACTGTTGTTTATGAGACGATTAATTGCAGGACCAGAATTTTTGCCTTTTCCACAATCTACTGACCATTACTTGTTTAAAAATGTATACATTGCATATGTCTATTTGAATACTTCTTACAATATGCAGCTAACAAAGGGATAGCGCAATTATAACAGAGGGTCATAGCTGGACAACGTTCTTTTTTCTCATGCTGCCAATTCCCCTCCTCCTCTTTTGGCTTTGCTGTCCACGCCTTGTGCAGCCATGGTTGTTGTGACTGGACTTGGAAAAAGGGGGTTATATGGGGTAGATAGAAATTTTAATGTTCTATTGAAACTCCAGTGATCACTTACATCATCATGTTATCCATAACACAGATATATTTTGAGGATTAAATACACACATATAAGTTTATTGTTTATCATGCACAGATATAAAATCAGTAATATTTCCATTATTGACCACTGTGTGTACCCTCAATTTCATTTTGACAAACATAAATCTGAAGCCCCTTGCCCCCCTCGTCACGTAATGCAAGCTGTCAATAAAAGCGGACAGCAGTCACACGATTGTCCTCACTGTGCTCACCTAGGACAGGTCAGCTGGCCAATGTCAGGAAAGGGGGTTAAAACTTGTATCAGGGTCTTCAGTTAAACAGTGGCGTAACTGCCCCATGGATTAGTTACCCCGGGTATAACTACACCAGCTTTTATGCATACCAATTTTCTTACACCATGAACTGAGGGGTAACTAAAACTGTTTTATGTTATACCATGGGTAAGTTACACCTCCTTTGTGCATAACGGGCCCTGAAGTTGTTTATCAAACTGTGTTTGTATTTCTTGTTGAGACAATATTTGAAGCTTGCAGTGGTGGTCCATTATGTCCTATTATGTCTATCACTGCTCCTTGTTATGTCTGTGTGCCAAACCAGACATACTGTTTTCTTTCTTTCTTTCTTTCTTTCTTTCTTTCTTTCTTTCTTTCTTTCTTTCTTTCTTTCTTTCTGTCTTTCTTTCTTTCTTTCTTTCTTTCTTTCTTTCTTTCTTTCTTTCTTTCACCCTTTCGATATTTCTTTCTTTTCTTGTTCGACATTTCACTTTAAAACTATTGTACGAATTAACTACAAACTTAGCATGATTATACATGTACCTGCATACATAAAGTCTTGAATTTTTGTAAAGAGCCTTGACGGTTTTGAAAATTACGCAAATTAGGGCCATTTGAAAATTTGTATCTTGAATATCTACAAAAATATTATAGGTACAGGTGCCAATCTAACTTCAATTCATGAGCTTATAAAACTGCACATTTTTTTTTTGTAATTTACATGTGACCTCTAAAGGTCAAAGGTCAATGTTATTCGGCCATTCGGAATTTTCTTCCAGCCATAACCCGATTGATTTTCATCGGATTTTGACCATGTTGGGGTCAAATTGTACATATTGTGACACTCTTTATTGTTGTAATTTACATGTGAGCTCTAAAGATCAAAGATCAGTGTTATTTGGACCTTTGAAAGTTTTTGCCAGACATAACTTGGTAAATTTTCATCCAATTTTAATCATGTTGGACCCAACTTGCAGGTATTGCGACACGAAGTATTTTTAATAACATGTAGCCTCTAAATGTCAAATGTCCAGGTCATTTGGACTTTCGAAATTTCATCTAGCCATAAGCTTAATGGAACGGAAAGTACCAAAGGCTTTGAAGTTTGTATTGCAAACTTGTGCATCTTTAAACAATATGCTGGGACCACGTGCTTAGAATACCTTTGCCTGCTTGACTGTCCGACCATGTGGCTGAGGGTTTACTTTAGTTTAAACATATTTATTTATACTGGATTACCCTATAGTACAAAAATTACTAATAACTGGTTTTCCAGACACGGATAGACAAACACACACACACACACACACACACACACACACACACACACACACACACACACACACACATATATATATATATATATATATATATATATATATATATATATATATATATATATATATATATATATATATATAATACGGACAAGACATTACAAATATTGTTACCATACAATTAAATGCATTCATGAGAAAATAGTGATATCATCATATACAAATGTCAATAGTCAATAGAACATTGAAGAACTCAGATTGAGAATATAATGTAACAATGACACTTGACGCATACTATTCACTGCTGAAAAATAGAAGCCGGGCAGAATGATCGCTTGTAAATCAGTAAGTATATATAATTTATTATAATTTTGGTTAACTTATAGTTATATGTCATAAGATTTACAGCATAGATAGTGTGTTTCTTACATAATTTGGTCAGTAGGTGACAGGTCACAATGATTTAACAGTGAGGAGAGCATGAAACTGCATGATTATGGAAAGGATTAGAAAACAAATCGTCTGCTTTCAACTACGTAATTTTGTATTGCGTCTGATATCTGTATGTTAAGAAGATCCAGTAGTTCTTTGCTGCCAAAGAGGAATAGAAGAATCAGTCTTTGTCTAGCTATGTGGATTATTAGGTCTGTGTAAAGGCTTAAGTCCACCAGTCAAAGGTCCTAGGTCTGCATTTCCATCAATTGATATAATTGCTATAAGCATATCCAATTAAGAATGAACAAAAGTTGAAGCATTTTTTGTTTAAAACTTTTGAAGGCACACGGACAGATTTCCTTCGAAGTAAATCTTTTCTAGTTTTTACTATACGTGTATCGCATAATAAAGGTGAGGGTCGTGTCTCTGGTCAATTTGTTCAAAGGGACAAGTGTTATGCTTACACATATTGCACCTCGGTGCTTGAGACTCAAAGCACTCTGGCTGTCTCGTTTATTTGCATTATTTCTTTCAAGTTGTTTAATTTTTCATTGTTGATTCCAGATTTTATGTTGAATCTAAAGTTGGTTTTCCTCGTTCAAGTTAACACTTCGGCAGAATGTCTCAACTGTCATGATGCAGGTATTTATTTAGTAAAGGCCTTGACCTGCTCATTAATTCTTTCCCCATCTTTATTCAATCAGACCTCCGTCTGCTTGTTGGAATGAGTGTATATTGACGTCGTGATACCAGAAACCTTTATCGTCTGAGCATATGTGTAATATCACAGGCCAAGGTCGACTTGCTTTTCACGCGATTGAGTACCAGACTGTATTTGTGCTTATTTCCATATGTAAACATTTCCACTTGTTTGTGTGTGAGTGAATGTGTTTCGTTTTCTCATGCATTTCAATGATTTTCTCATTATCTTGGGCATAATTGCTATTAAACTTATGTTACAGCGCTATTTCATTGTGTTTTCACTTTGACGGTTTTGTGCCATCAGCAAAACAAGCGAAAATTATATATATATATATATATATATATATATATATATATATATATATAATATAGCGAAATTAAGGAAATATACAATACCTGGCCGCGATGGCGCGCTCCCCTGTCGCACTTTCATGTGGATTATGTGCTTGATTTCTACAAGGAGGCTACGTGTAGGCAGCCTCCTTGATTTCTACTATATACGGGTCTCTTTGTCCCATTTTCTCTGATTCATGAACTGTTCGTGCTATTTTTTTGTCCCCACGTAATTCTCCTTTTCTTATACTCCTCAGCGCCCAATTTCTATTGTTTTCAGCGGAGTCTAATTTTCATAGAGCTCCTCTCTTCCTAGGAGTCTAATTGAATTAGATCCGCTGAAGTGCAAGTGACCTCATGACGGGACTTTGCAATGGAACTTCGACAATTTTTGTCTACACTTTTTAATGAAAAAAATATTTTGTCCCTGGCAGGGTTCGAACTATGAATTCTGTGATCTACGGCTGAGCGTGCTGTCCATTACGCTAAACAGCTGAGACAATCCTTCACGGATTTTACATAATATTTATTCCAGCGTGTCTATTGTTGACCAGCATTGAATAGGGTCAGGGAGCGTGACAGGTCAAGTGTCAAAGGTCGTTACATTATGTACTCTTACTTGTCGCTTTTCTCTTCGAAATCAAGTCTTTTAACTTTGTTTCAAGTAGGAAATACTTTTATAATACCCATCTTTTGGAGTATAAGTATGTTAGACGCCTCGTAGAGTTTTCCAATTGAATTAGAAGACTCGCGCTGCGCGCTCGTCTTCTAATTCAATTGGAAAACTCTACACGGCGTCTAACCTATACTTAACAACACAACGTCGTGGTCAAGGTCGTGGTCACCGCTAAGTCAAATGTTCCTCTGCAGTGAGCGGCTAAAGCAGCCGAACAAAACGATTTAACTTTTTACTGCCGAGGGAGGATCGCAGTAGGTATCTTCATCAGCGACGTGACTTGAAAGAAAAAGAGAACAGGCCTTCGAGTTTTCGGCTTGTACTCTTTTTTGAAGCCACATTGTAAAGGGCGTTAACAAACTTAGATTCCCACATATTGACCTCAATATATTACAAATTTACTGGCATTTCAAAATACGTAAATCAAACATTGCAATGAAAGAAGAGAAAATATGAATTTGCTTCGTCTCCAATGTCTTGACACGCTTCATTTGCTGGCTTATGTTAGTGTCGTTTGATGGCACTGAGTATAAAACTGCATGCTGTATCTATACTGTATCTATTACAATGAAACAAAATACGCTGTTGCAGTTGGCATTGTCAGTGGCTGAGATCACGTGGTCGAATTCATTCGTCTTTGGAATTGACATTTTCTTTATTAAAGCGCCAGGATGGAAACCTGTTATAAGTTCAGCTCCACCGGACTTAGAGGTTATAATCTCCCCGGCAGAGGTCCTGGGGGTAAAGCCTGGAGGAGTCTCAGCAAAAAAACAAAAAAACAAAAAAAAAAAAAAAAACAAAAAAAAAACAAGAACAAAAAAAAAACCAAACCAAAAACAAAAACAAACAAACAAAACAAAACAAAACAAAAAAAAAACAAACAAAAAACCAAAAAAAAAAAAAAAAACCAAAAACCAAAAAACAAAAACAAACCAAACCAAACAAAAACGAAACCCCCACCCCCCAAAAAACCCACCATCCCCAAAATAAAACAAAACAAACAAACAAACAAAAAAAGAGCTGTCCCTAGCTGACCTTGATAGTTTCAACTAAAAAATAAGTCCCACCTTGTTCCACAGGCACCCAGAACTTTTTGTGTCCAATTTCGAACCCACTGGCCAAGTGGCTTTACAGAAGAACATTTCTAAGATTTTCCCGAAAAAGAAAAAGGAGGAATGATAATAAAAAAAGTCCAAAAAATCACTAGAATATGACCACTCAAGGGAACTTAATAGTGACTCAACCAAGGCATAGTCATGTCAGTCTCTGCTGGTTTTGATAATTGAAAAATGTGCATTACTATTGCAATCCCCATTGACCTACATTGTAATCAACAGGAATATACACATTAACCAACAAATACCCAAACTAAAAAAATTGTTAAAAACCAGGGATCCAGAGCATCACTGCCCAGTGAATATCTTTGGTTGACATTTCCATAAGAAACATTTCTACCATGTTTCAGCATAATCTGAGAAAAACTTTCACAGAAAAAGGAGAAAATAACCGGAACACACCAAAATTCAGTATTTTTTTTTTAAATCACAGGACCATCTTTTGAACACATTAAGGTCCAGGGGTCCTTTAAAGTGTCCTAATGCAATTTCAAAGCAATTGGCTCGGTGGTTTGGGAGATGTTTTTTAAGATTGTGCCAAAAACAAATAAGGCTAGAAAATTTGATTTGCTTGTTAGCAAATCAGTCTGGGTGCCTGGGGAAACTGCAATGCAATGTATGCAGCTGTGACATAAGCTCCAAATGTGTAATGGCATGTTAACAGTTTTTGCCAAGTTGGTGAAATGTGTTGCAGAATGATATAGGTAGACATGTCTAGCTTTGACCTTTCAAGGTCACTCTAGATCAAAAAAGAAGACACCAGATGAAAGCTTAATATATATGTCATTTCCTACTCATATTCAATAGTAACTATGGCCCCAAAGTGCACCGTTTTCCATATACAGAGATTCTAATGCTTAATGCTATGTGGCCTTGTCTGTCTTCATGCATCCATGCTGTCACTCATAGCCAGAAAATATGAAAGATTTGAATTGTCCAGTGTCTCAAATTTGCATAATGTTTAAGGTAACAGGCTCAACAATATATCTATGTGATAGGACATCCTAAATAACATATATTTTCCATTTTAAAACATGTCGCTGTTTATAATAGTTTTGAAGATATTCAAGATTTAAGTTTTGGGTGTTAACCTAATTTGCATTAATGTAAATGTTATCACTTCGGCTCATGCTTCATTGGATGCACCTGTGGGACAGTCCTATGTATTGAAGTTGGAATGACATCTCTGTCTATAATAATGTTGAAGATATTCAAGACTGAAATTTTGTTAATAGTTTTGAAAAATATTCAAGATTGAAATTCTGTGTATTTTCCTAATTTGCATAAATTCAAATGTTACAACTCGTTTCATACTTGTCAATGTATGTGCCCCAACAAAAAACTTTGAAACAGATCAATGCAATTTTATAGAGTCAATATATGAAAAAGTACAACCATACCAAGGAGAAAATATAATTGGGGGGGGGGGTTAATACTATTCTCAATCCAGATTTAGACAAAAGAGGAGGACAAAATGTTGGTATAACAAAATATATGCCAAACATTTTCGATCTGTTTTTGAATGAGTTAGACCTATCCGATGTGTGGCGCATCAGAAATCCAGATCTTTTCACGTTCAGCTGGCGATCAAAAAATCCACCGATACAATGTAGGTTAAACTATTGGTTGATATCTTCTTTTTTAACTACTTATGTCAGTGATGATAGGATAAGACCATCTATAAAAACTGACCACAGTCTAATTAGTCTAGAGTTAAAAGGTAATTTGTTCAGTAAACGTGGTCCAGATTTTGGAAATTCCACTCCTCATTATTGACAGATTCTATATATGTCCAAAAAGTTAAAGATTTACTTGGTTCATGCAGGAAGAAATATGTAGATTATACAGATAGAGATCTGGTGTGGGAAGCAGTCAAGTGTGAAATCCGGGGGATGAGTATTCAATATTTCAAACGTAAGCTAAGGGAAGTAAGGAAACGAGAACAAGAATTAAAAGAAAAATTAGATATTTTGATTTTGGACGAAAATAGTGACAAAATTGAAATTTGAAGCAATAACTGCTGAACTCTCTGAAATAAATGATAGGCAAACACAGGGTGCAATGGTTAGATCTAAGGCTACATGGATGGAAGCAGGTGAACGGAATTCAAAATGATTTCTTCAAGTTTACAAGTTGCAAATGAGGTGGTAATTACTCAGCCAGAACAAATAATAGATGCACAGTGCACTTTTTCTCTGCATTGTGCACGTCACAACTTGACAAAGACAATAATGTTTATTGTCAACATTTTTTCGACAATGAAGATACTCCTAAACTTAGTGAGCAACAAAAACAAAAATGTGAGAATTTGATTACTGAGAGTGAATGTTTAGAAGCTTTGAAGTTGTTTAAAAATGGTAAAAGCCCTGGTTCTGATGGACTTACTGCTGAGTTTTATATATTTTTCTGGAACAATGTTCATGATTTTGTTATAGATAGTTTTAATTATACATTTGAAGAGGGCAAACTATCGGTTTATCAACGGAGAGGCATATTTTCAATAATTCCAAAAGACAATCACGCATTTTCTTAAAAAAGTTGAAGGCCTATTTGATTGTTAAATATTGATTATATGATAATCGCCAAGGTATTAGCTACCGATATAGAATTTTTGTAGCTTTTTTGGTAAACAATGACCAAACTGGATATATTCAAAGTAGATACACAGGTGAAAACATTAGATTAATAGCAGACGTAATTCAGTTCAGCAACTTGAAGAAGTTGCCAGACCTTATATAACTGATCGACTTTGAGTAAGCTTTTTCACTATTGAATGGAAATATCTTGCTCAGGCATTGCAACGTTTCAATTTTGGTCTTACCTTTTGTAAATGGATTTCAATAATAAATGATGACTTCTCAAGTTCTGTAACAAATAATGGGCATGCATTACAATTTTTCCCACTGGGCCGCGGAGTTTGACAGGGATGTCCTCTTGCACCTTTTCTGTTTGTTTTAGCCGTCGGAATCCTTGCTGTAGCTGTACGATCTAACTCTAATGTAAAAGGTATTTTTATTGGTGATACTGAAATAAAAATTAGTCAGTTGGCCGACGATACCACATGTTTCCTTTCTGACGCAGATTCAGCCAAAGTTCTATTTCAGGAGTTGAAATATTTTGAGTCTTGCTCAGGTCACAGGGTATTACCTTTGATGAAAATGAACTTGTTATGAGGTCTATAAAATTTAACATTAAGGTGCAGTCTTTTAAAGATGTATTAAATGTGTGGAGAGTCAGAAACCTGTCTTTGATTGGGAGAAATGTAGTTCAAAAAAGTTTAGCTGCATCAAAACTGCTGTATTGTGTTTCCACGGTATATATTGATGAGAAATATATTGATCTTGTTCAAAAGTGCATACATGAATTCATGTGGAATAGTGCAATTCCTAAAGTAAAAAATTCGATAATGTACAAGAAATACAAGATGGTGGACTGAAAATACTACATTTTAAATATCAAGGGTAATCTTTATTATTTAAATGGGTCAAAAGATTTTTTAGTGATGATGATGCAAAATGGAAACATACATTTCAGGCTTTCATTCCATTTATCAACGTTAAAGACTTGTTTCGGTCAAGATGTTGTATCGGTGAAAATTGGAAGCTGCCTTTGTTCTATAAAAATATTATTGCCATTTGGAACCACTACAAAAGAAAAAAATGAGACTATTAATGGTAATGAAGTCAGGAATAAATTTATATGGTTTAATGATTTCATCTTGATACAAAAAGATATGTTTTCCTTAAACATTGGTACAGATTAGGTATTAAGCGGATCAATGATGTTCTCGACATTGAAGGTAATTTTTTGTCACAGGAAATTTTGCATTGGAAATTTGGTCTACAAACGAATTTCTGGAATATTTGTCTATTCGATTGGCTATTCCATCAAAATGCAAACAGTTATTACTGAGTGATCATGATAGAAATATTTTTGATGAGCCAGTGGTAAACATAGAGGGGAAGAAAAGCAAAATAAGTTTCACCCAATGTAAACAATTTTATTGGACGTTAGTATATTGTGATAATACTGAAGTGAAACCTATTGCATGGCAGCATTAAATGGAAAACTCAAATCTTAGTGAAGACAGTTGGATAGAAATTCATGCTTTACCATTTCAATGTACTTTTGAAACCAGACTGCAAAGTTTCCAGTTCACTATTATACATAGATTTGTGACACATAATGCTCAGTTATATAAGTATAAACTTGCAACATCAGAACAATGTTATTTTTGCGAATAAAAAGACACCATCATTCTTTGTTTTTGTAGATGTGATCATGTTGCTGGTTTTGGGGAATTATTTCAACAATGCTGGAACACATGTGTTTATAATTATAATATTAATCTGACAGAAATAGATATAATGTTTGGATACTTTGATTAACCAAAAAGGTATACTCTTAATAATTGTTTGCTACAAGCAAAACATTTTGTCCATTGTTCTGTATGTAAAAGAGAAAAGGTTTCATTTAGAGCCTTCCTTCGTTCCTTTAAAATCAAGTTAGAGGCAGAGAAGCATATTATGTGTAATAGAAGTAAGCAACATATATTTGTATCTCGCTGGAAATTAATTGCACAGAATCTTTGTATTACATGTTGAAAAAGGCAATAAAATATCATTAAAAAAAATTCAAGATTTAAATTTTGTGTATTCACCTAATTTGCATAAATTCAAATCCTATTTTGGTTCATGGTTCATTGGATGCGCTTATAGCAGAAACTATGTGCGGAAGTTAAAATCGCATCTCTATCTATAATTTTTTTGAAGATATTCAAGATATAAATTCTAGGTAATTATCTAATTTGCATAAATCAAAATCTTACAAGTTTAGTTCATGTGTTATTGGATGCACCTCTATCACAATCCTATATTTTGAATTTGGAATGGCATCTCTATCTATTATAGTTTTGAAGATATTCAAGATTTAAATTTTCAAAGTGCCTTAATTAGCATAATTTAAAATTTTACAACTTTTGTTTACAGTCCATTAGATTGGCAGATGTCACAAACCTATATGCTGAGCTTCAAATTTTGTATCTATCTGTAATAGTTTCGAAGATATGGACCTTTTAAAATTTTAATTACCCTAACTAGCATAATTTTGAACATCATGACTATTCCAAATCAGAGAGACAACTTCACTACCAAGTGTATTACCATGCCAAGTTGAATCAGTGTAGCTTGCACGGTGTCAGAAAAAGCTCCAGACAAATTTGCCGGAAAGAAAGAAATAAATAAAGAAAGAAAGAACTGTGCAAAAACAATATGTCTGGGTTGGCACCCAGACATAAAAATTCATAAAAAACACAAAAGTCTTTGGATCATGCACAATTGACCAGCTTAGTACAGACTCACCTGAGATAGATCCTTAGTCAGTTTGAAGTGCATCTGGCCACTGGGTTTGGAGAAGTCGAATATTTAAATTAGTGGCAGATGGATGGACAGATGATAGATGAGGCACCATCCTATAACATCTGCTGACTGACAAGTTAGCTTAGGTAAACAAAAACAAGAGGCCCATGGGCCTAATGGTCTGTTGACCACCATCACCAAAAAATTATTTTTTAAAGTGTTTTCGATCCACAAACTTTAAAAATTAAGGACAGGTAAGACACCAAAAATAAATCCCACTTTCATCAATCCTAGCTCAAAATGTATTTGCGTTAGGATAACAAATCATGTATGTGTGTAATCGTCATACTCCAAAGAATTTATATGTCCCGTAGTTGGGTGTCTGTGATGTTAATTGTTGAATAAACAATTGAAAGTTGACCGCAAAGCATCCACCCCATAAATGTCGATATAAGTCACTAATTATTTGTGATAAAATGATAATTATACTTGCATTTTAATCCTGACGTATTGGCAAAAAAAAAAAAAAAAAAAAAAAAAAAAAAATCCTGAACTCTTATAGATTGTACTGTCATTCAGACTTAACTTTATAGGTTTGTGACCGGACCACATCCAATGAACCAAGAACCAAAGTTATAGCATTCTAATTTATGCAACTCAGCATAATACACAAAATTTATATTATGTTGAACAATGGCAAAGTGTAGCATTTCAAACTTTTCTCATTTTACGGATTTGCTGTTAAGCAAATCTTCTTTTCTTGTTAGGCTTGTCTGTACACTTTACTTTGTTAGCTTGTCATTATTTTGCAGTTATTTTCTCAATGAGTTTCATTTTTCTTTCCAACCTGAGTTTTGTATCGCTTTTTGGTGTTTTCTCTTCTGTTCACGTTTATGCTTATTTCGATGTGTTTATTTGTACTTTTTTTTCCTCATCCCTGGGTTTCGATAAAATATTATCGTGTATGTGGGTATTGTTGATTAAAGTGCCAGTTTTTTTTTCCACCCCTGTCTTTGGTGTGCAGGACCACTGGGGTAATTAATCCATCGTGGTACGGCCTTTGAAGGGACATCGTCTGACGATTCCCGCTCCTCCTGAACATTTAGTCTCCCTTCATTAGAACGCAAAACAAGCAAGATAACTATACAGTAAACCACTAAGGCTATGATATATTAGCATGTTTGCATTTTTTCTCTCCCACAAACATACTTTCAGCGTGCCGCCTGATTTTGCGGTGCCTCCGTGATACCACTCTCCTTTTGATGGGGCCGTTACTACCTGTAGCCACGTCACAGACTGTTAAGTATGAATGACGGATGGCATTGTTCCGTTTAGCTGCTGAAAACCAAAATGATGACACATGGACGTTCGGATGTTCACATGCGCGTTTTTTTTGTTTTTTTTTGTTTTTTGTTTTTCCGATTTATTCATATAGCTTGAAATTTTGACAACTTATAGAAAGGACATTCATCTTGTAAAAACCGTTAAAATTTCAAAATCGGCCATGCAAAGGTTTTTGGTGTCTTACCTGTCCTTAATCGAGGTTGGCCGTCTTATGTAATATTAATCTTCCACATGATACACATTTATGACACACTTGGCATATTCGCCTTATTCTTTATCAAGATATTGAATTATATGTCCCTTTCATCAGTGCTAATGACCTTGAAAAATAGGTCAAGGTCACACAATCATCGGCTCATGGTGACCTATATCGTAGGTCACCAAGTAGAGTTTTATATACAATGTACTCCAGTGCAATTTTAATCTATAGGCTCAATTCTTTTTGTCACTGATGTCAAAACTACACCCTACCATTACAAAGTCACCACTTCCAACTTAACGGGTCTGGTAGGTTTTGAAAATAGGTCAAGGTCACTGATCTTACAATATATATTAGCAGAGGACATGGCCTGTAAATTTGGCAAGTCGAATTCAATTACTTTTCCAGATATTAAATTATTTATCTTAAAACACATTTTGGCTTATAATTTCCGTCAACTTATAGGTGGCACCACTAGTATCATTAGCATCTTAGACCTTACCTCCCCCACAATCCCGCCAAATTTGGAGAAGATCCGGCAGAAATTAAAGATGCTTGAGTGTTCACATTTTGACCCCATTGCATAATATTGTAGGCAGCACCACCAACATTGGAGGGGACCTAGATTTTCATACCCCTATAAGTCCTGAAAGTTATATTGGGCTAACTTGAAAACTGTGGATGGTATGTCGCCAACAAGCAAAAGTTTACGGATAGGTGGACATGAGAAGTCACATAAGCTCTGCGACCTTAGGTCAGCAGAGCTAAAAATGCTCACCTTTATCATTTCATACAGCATTGGACCACCCTTTTTCTCCTCCGCCAGACCTCGCAAGCTTTGTGGCAAACTGAATTGGCACAAAGAGGCACTTGTTATCGTAAACAAACTGCTTTACCCTTACAGATAACACGGGGACTGGGATTTGTTGTGAAAAGAATGCAAATTATTTTAGTCAAGTTCGATGTTCCGAAGAGGAGTAGTGTGATCAGAACCACCATGTTAGTTTGAATTTGTTCAATATGTTGAATTATATAGGGTACCTGCTCTAAAAACCTTTTCTTTTTAGAGGCCACTTTTTATGATACAAGTGAAACCGCTTGTGCCCAGGTAACAAATTAAACTGAAGTCAAAAGAGGTTATGTGTAAAAGGGCAATGAACATCCATTTTAAACATGTTTGAACAAATGTCCATGTTACCGAAGGCCTTATAAAAATATATGTGTGGTTCCGGTAATCCGACAGACCCTACAAATACCCCAAACCCCAAATTAATGAAAAAAAAGGTACATGTACTTTCAAGCCGCCCTTCTCTAATAAATATTGATCGACCCAGACCAGTGCTAGAAAATCCGAGACGCAAGTGGTCAAAGCAAGCGCCCAAAGGCATGCTAGTGGGGATCTGGGGGCACCCCCCCCCCGCTTCCCCGAAAAAAATCGAATTTGAGCTGGGTAGTTTCGAGTGGAAAATCTTGCCTTGACATGGTTGACAAAATCACAACATTTTCGAAATTATTGTATTGATTTGGCTATTTTCCCTCACATTCTACAAAAAATCTGATGGAAATTAGCCAAAACTAGTAGGAAAAAAAAATGTAAAAAGAGACCATCGCTATGTTTTCAATTAAGATACGACAATATTTGTATTTATACAGGTAACGCTCAGGGAATATTTGCACAAATATTATGTTTATTAATTCGGAGAAAATTAACAGATAAGTTATTGTGCAATTAGTAATTTGTGTATTTTCTCTACAAAAGCAAGAAGAAAAAATACATTAAGATAATCACTAGGCCTAAATGTAGTTAACTCTTATCACTGAATGTTTATTGATTGATTGATAATATTTTATTCACACATATGCTAGCATTGTGCAATATAATTGCTGAAAGCACACAACACTATGATGCATAAAATGGGAGCACCAAATAGCTAGGGAATCTTGCCTTGGCTGATTTCCATGGTAGACTACAACATGAAAATAGCAAGTATGCAATGACGAAAAATACTAAGTTGCTTTGCACAGGTTTGTAGCTGAAATGCTTTTATCCTTTATGAATTAAAAGATGGATGTGAATTTTCAATAAATTAATACATAAATAAATAAAAGCACCAAAGGCATAACTTTTATAACACTAAGATACTGAAATTATAAATGTATAAAGCGATCAGGCATCGAGAATGATTCCACCTTATTTTTGAAGATCTTCTTACATTCAGTCTCTTTGATATACCCTGGCAGGTTCTGCATGGTATAATCATGATACAATAGTACTTGCAATTACCGACCCCAGTCCCCACCTGGTCAAAACGACCAGTTTTTCTTGGCATGGGCTCTTTTGCAATTGATGTTAAATGACCTGACGTGAACGACCACAGTGCTGTCCAACTGGAAATCTCTGTAGCAGCAAATTTAGATTCCCTGGAGCATTTTCCCAACTTCTTTACATTAGAAACACTTATTTTGGACAAATTCTATAGCATTTGTTAAGAATGTCTCCTATTGAGATTAAACTCCCAACGTATCGTGCACTGTCCTTCATTAGTGAACAATATAACGACAAATTTTGGCTCCATCACCGAAATACATGTTAATGTTGATAAGCAAAACCCCTAAAAAAGCCCCCATCAGTCGCCTTTGCGCAAGTGGGTGACGTACAGCAGGGTCTATTGCGTTTGTGGCAACATTTACTTTTGCTATACACGGCATTAGGAGGATATACGCTATCTCTATTATGATTAGTCTTTAAATTAGTGGGTAACAAAAAGATACCTTCACAATGCAACACAGTCTCTCATTGGCGAACATCTCATTAGTATATGCCGATCATGTATGTAACATTCTTCCTATTGTGCAAGACCTCTTTGGCCACTCCCAATTGTTCAGGAGGTCGACACCAAACAGAGACATAAATGGACGAAAGGGACGGTTCAACAGCTCAAATAATTTAGTACATACTACAGTTTCAGTTACACAACTAGGTTATGCAACACATAAAAAACACGTTTCTGGTGAATATTTTTCCATAGTTTGCAAAATCTGAAGATAGAAAGCATTAGGAAATAGAACTCTTTTCTACAACCTCACGATACGCACAATGCGTGGTTGTGTAAATTGGCAATGTAAGCTGTATAATGACATATAGGGGTGTCCTTTTTCTTGTAGGTGGAAAATGTCAAAACATATGTATCTTTATTCACGTAAATTGGCCGGCGGAGAGTCCAAATACAAACATCACTTGATCACAAGCATGGTGCTCTTCGAAATTCTTTTGATTATGCATAAGATAATCGTTAAGTAATAAAATCTTTGTCCTACATAAATAGAAAGTGAATAAAGTACCGGAAACACCTAAGTTGTGAGTCCAATAAATCTTTCTAATACATTTTCATTTGGAATAAAAACCGAAATTAGGCCAAGTTTTTCACGATTCCTATACGTCAAGTCACTATCTCACCACAGCCAGGGGGCGCATGGGCAGATTTAGTTCGGCCTTCATTCAAGAAAGTAAATGATACGTGACAATCCAATCTGTTGACTTACTTTTACCATGGTAATCAAAAAAAAAAGGGAAAAAAAAGAAACACACACACACAAAAAAACTAAAACAAAACATACAAAACAAAACAAAAAACAAAAAAACAAAAACAAAAACAAAAAACAAAAAACAAAAACAAACAAACAAACAAACAAAAAACAAAAAACAAAAAAACCCCCCAACCAACCAACCAACCAACCAACCAAACAAACTAAAAAAATACCTCCCCTTTATTCTTCTTTATTTTGATCCAAGTACAGTGACTGAGACAATTTTTACAAGTGCTGAAGATTTCAATCTGAGTTCTATATATAGGATTTAACAGCCAATTACAGCTGTCAATTTGTAGGTTAAACTTCCGGTGTAACCGGAACAGCTGTAAAGAAATTAAAGAAGATTATCTTGATTTTAAGAACAAGATACTAGGCCTTAGTTTTCTTGATACTTTACAATAGTCTAGAAACTGCATAAGCAGGGTTTTGTGCTGACGGAATATATACTGTTCGGAAATTGTCCAGTTGTTTCCAGATCCAAAATTGGTGGCTAAGCCATTGCATATCCGTATTGCGTGAATTCCTTTTCCGGAAGCCATACAGGACTGTTGTATTGTTCGTATGTATTGTTACAGGGTTCTCATGTTTCATGATTGCTATTGTCGCCACTAGGGCTTCCGTAGTAATAATGGGGAGAACGACCGGTAAATTAATCTGTTGTTGCTCATGTGAGCATACAACTCCAAGAGATGTAGGTGTGGCGTCCACATATACATGCTCAACTGTGTTTGGAATAAAATTCCTGGTGATGTGTGATGAGCAAAAAGTCTTATAATAACCGACCGTCTGGTGTATGGAGAAGTGGGTCACGGGAAAAATTGGCCAACCTAAAGCCTGTGCATAGAAAAGCACAATACCGCGAGCCCTCTCTTGATCTTTGATGCTGAGTTGAGCATTAAGGCAAAGTTCTAGAACTCTATACAGTTCTTTGTGTCTTTTTGGTTGAAAGGTAAGTATTCCTTCGGAGGATTGTAGACGTAATCCGAGGTATATTAGATCTTGAGTAGGTTGCACCACCCTTGGAATAAAAAGATCTCTCATCCGGCATAACTTTTGACCACTAGTAGTAAGTAGCTTCCCCTGTGATATCAATCTATTTAGCATCGGCTGCATCTCCATATAGTCCCTTTAACATTCTTTCCCAAAACCTCACGTAACTTCTTGGTTCAGGCAGTACAACCTGCCATAAAAAATCTAGTACAAATTACTTCACACTTGGGTTGGCACCCTAGTAGTCCCAGACTAGTCACCCGTTGTTTTGTCTAAGCCAATGGCTACCTATAAGTGTTCAAGCCTCGCCATTAACCTGAACTACAGGTTAAAGCAAACTGTAAAAATGAGTAGATGTAGTAGTTCACCTGTAATCTCTCACAATCACATCGGAAGTCACCTGGTAGATTTCATAATGCGCACCCTGACTCTCGCAATGTCTTGGTACCTCCTGACCAGCAACTTCTAGGATTGGCTAGAAATAAAAAAACTGAACTTGAGTGAACCAGACGTAATAAAAAGGGAGACACACACCTGTGATAGACACACTGTCTCTCCCATCACCAACCTGCTACCTGATGTAAAAGGGCTACAATGAACATTTGGAAAAGAAGTTGGCTTGGAGATACATTCACCCTTCCCTGTCAAGGCTGCTCCAATACCACATTAGTTGGGCCAGCTTTGATACTGGTATGAGGCATCCAATTTGAAACAAAACATGTAGGTTTGGGAACAGGTCCCTGGAGCAGGAGTTCAATGCCTTTATCAATGAATCAGGAAAACATTCTGTTGGTGAGTTCAACCATCTCCCACACCAAATTTTGAGAAAAAAAATAAATAACCATTTCTTTCATATTCTAGAAAATGTTGACATAGTCCAGCTTATATTAGCACATCGCATTATGTGCAGGCTATTTTTAATATGGCCATGTTATTATTATCAACATAAAATTGGGAGATCAAAATAAAAGGTGGGCACCTCTACTGAGTGTACTATGAAATTCATGTTCATGGGATCGATGTACTACGTACATGTAAATTCTATAGGAATACGTGTACATGTGTCCACACAGTAATCACACAAAACAAAGCATAGGTTTTGTATTCTGAACATACTTTCAGAATCCTATCTGGGAGTAGTAAAACAGCCCGAGCTGTTTGTCATGTGTTTGTAGTGCTCTTTCTTGAATCAGAATATTAACCTCCTCCCTATTTGTGCACAAAGCACCCCTTTTCTCTGTTATCATTTTCTGGCATTTGTTTACAAGATATTTCGTATAAAACAGTCCACACAAGTTAAACAACTTCTTGGGTTTAATATTTATAAAAAATTATGGTAAATGGTTAGGGTTCACTACTTACCAAACGGGTCTCAGACATAAAGCATGTGAAAAGATGGCCTGCAGAAACTGAATGAGTGTGGCCGGCTCGGGTCACCCATGTGTCACGTGATCAAAATGGCGTACAGTTTGAAGTTCCTATCAGGCTAAAAAGATTTTATATGATTCACTGTGAGAACTTAGCAGATATACAGATTTAAAGAGGTAAATAGAACAATATTGTAATAGAGAAGGAGAAGGTGTAACATTTTGACGAGTTTGCTGTCTTTTCTGGACATTTGAGGGGATTATAACGACCACCACACTTACGTCCCAACAACAACAATCATGGCGTCTGGGGAAAATTTGGAAGAGGTACCAACAACACTATTGGTTGATGGTGGCTACCATGATAACGGTATGGATTCAGCAGAAGGAGGATGTCGTATTTACTGGGGCCCTGATGATTTGAGAACCGTAAGCAAGAAACTAAGTCGAATGGAGCTCGAGTGATCCACACAAATCAAAGAGCAGAACTTACAGCCGCGATCCTTGCCATTGAGCAAGCAATAAGTCTTACCATCACCTCGCTCCATATCAAGACAGATTCCAGCTATGTGAGAAATTCTATCACACAGTATATCAATACTTGGAAAAGAAACGGTTGGAAGACTGCTAGCAAAACAAACGTGAAGAATAGGGATCTTTGGGAGAAACTAGACAACCTAACTCAGAAAGTTAAAGTAGCATGGACCGATGTTGAGGGGCATAAAGATCCAGGTAACATACAAGCAGATCTACTTGCAAGAAAAGCATACGAACAAGGTGAGACAGATCTTGGTAAAACAAGTGAGCCAAGTGAACCTACCACTACTCCTGAAAAGAACAAACCCTGCAAGGACACTAGTAATACTAAGCAAGTCAGGACGTAGGCCTATGCAATATATGTAAAGAGAAAAGGGAGGGCAGTCCAGCCATTCAGTGCAACCAGTCCAATGGTAAAAGCTGGATACACTTTGAATGCTGTGAACTTCCGAGGTACCAACTGTATATATTTTATGGCACAAATCATGCCTACACATGCAAAAACTGTGTGTGTATCCCAGAAGACATCTTTTTATATTGAACGTTTCCATACATATCATACATACATTGTGAACATATACAAAATATTGTACTGTGCATACATTAAGAGTCGTTTGAGTCAAAGTAAAATACATTTATAATACATAGTTACAGACTTTCCAAAATATTTTATTCCAGAGGACTTCTTCCCAGCAAATGCTCGTTTTTGTGCAGACACAGACACAACTAGAGTCAACCGTCAAAGAGACACAGACTACATGTTCCACAATACGCAAGGGGACCCAAACTAATTGTGTCAAAGAACAGAAATTTAAGAACAATGATAACCCAAAGATAGATGAGCAAGAGACAGATTTGGAGAATGAGAATGAGGTCTTTATAGATGCCAAGGAAAGTGTAAATAATGACAAAGATCAGATGAATCTAACTTCAAAAGTGTTGAATGACAGTGAGCAGTTGCATACAGTGCCACAGGTTGAAAAGACACATGTAGTGCCACAAGACACAACAACCAGTGAAGGCACAATGGCAATCCAGGATTCTAGTGGTAATGCACAGGTACTGACAGTGATAAACAGCTTACAGGAAAGAATGCTTGCATATGAAGAATGATTTGTCAATACACAAATATCGTACTAACAGGAAAACAATCGTCTTAAAACTGAAATCATGAACAATGAGGTATCTGCTCTGATACAAAACTTGTCAAGAACAAAGAAAGACTTGGACAGATGCCAAAGTGAAAAAGAAGTTAGAAGAAAAAAAGAAGAATGACAATGCACAAACTACAGACGAGAATCTAACCAGAAAATGTAAAGAACTGCAGGAGGAGCTACAACAAACACGCTTCGAGGCACAGGAGAGAGAAGAAGAGATTTAACATGATGTACAACTCAAAGCCACCAGACTGGAGACACAAATTGAATCTCTAGAAAGAGAAAAATCTCTGCTGAGTACAGATAATACCAACCTGCAAAAAAAAAAAAAAAAACATTAAAACCAAAGTTTCAACTATTGAGACTTTGGAGACTAACCTCAGTTCCACATGTAAGTCGTTCGAGGAAGTTAAAGGGGAAATCTTGGCCCTAAAGATTCACATAGAGGCCATAGAGAGTGACTCTATCACACCATTTGTCGAGATGTCAAGCAAGACTAAAGAAATAGAATCAAAGGAGCACCCTAAAAGCGTGGGTGAAATACAAGCAAGCTCAGCAGCAAACACACATCCACAGTCACAAGATAGACTGGATGTGTAGATCTATATAAATGAACTGTGATAATGCGAACTCATGGAGAATACTACATAATTTAGTAGAATGAACTAGTATTCTGTGTCTATTGGGGCATGGAATGTAAATGGGCTGAAATCAAGAATAAACAACAAGCTTGGAGATAAACATTTTGAAAATAAGCTACAAGAACATGACATTGTATGCCTGACAAAGACCCATTTGGGTCCAGATAACAATATACAATTTCAGGGTTTTCGCACCTACCAAGTGAATAGGCCTCCAGCCACAGGTGCCCTGAAATACTCTGGTGGGCTAGCTATACTGGTAAAACAATCAATCAACAAAGGTGTAAAATTCTATCAAAGCCCGTCACCAGAACTTGCATGGTTGAAGTTAGATAAGTTTTTTTTTCAAACTGGACCAAAACAACATTTACATAGGATGTGTATATATACCACCTAGAAACTCTACTTTAACAAACAATCCACAGATATTTTTGATATTCTAGAATCAGAATTAGCAATATATAGTTCATTAGGTCATGTTCTACTGCTAGGTGACTTTAACTCCAGAACAGGAGGCCAGTATTACTTTGTCACTCATGACTGTAGTAAACATATACCTGTTGATACTGGGTTCAGTGTTGATAAGAATATGGGCCATCGAACCAACATAGGCAGTAAACTGTGCGAATCTGCTAAAAAGTTATTAGAGCTGTGCATTGCGAGCGAAATGGGGATATTAAATAATCGGGTACTAGGAGACCTAAGTGGAAAATACACATGCTATAAACCTTGGGGAAAAAGTGTAGTAGACTACCGAGTGGCTCACTGGAGTCTCGTTGAAAAAAATCCGATATTTCAAAATTCACGATTTTGAAGGTGATATCTCAAACCACTGCAAAATATCCCTAGAAATGCAGATTGGACATAAATTATTTACTAAAACATATGCAAAGCTTGATCCTTTCCCACAGAGATACAGATGGAGTGAAGAATGCAAAGAGATATTTAATACAGAAATGCAAAGTGCAGTGATACAATGTAAATTACATAAGCTAGAAGAATATTGTAGGAGTGAATTATATTCAATTGACCAGTGTGTCACCCTACTGAATAACATATAACACCCTACTGAATAACATGTGGCGGACAGGTGTCTCGTCAAAAAGATATCCACCAAAGGTAAGAATATATAAAAAAATGGTACAACAAAGAGTGCCGTAAGTTAAAAGAGGAACTTAAAGCCATGGCAAAAAAGTTAAGAAATTGTCCACATGATAGTGGTGTTCAGGGATGTAAAAAATACTAAAAATTTTGCAGGCAAACCAAGAAAGAATACAAAAAGCACTTGATTGTAAAACTAGAAACTTATCAGAAAAACTCGAAAGAATACTGGAAATTTTTGGAAGAAATGAAATCCATGGATACTATACCGTCTACACTAGATCAATGTGATGCAGACGAATGGGTGCTACATTATAGAAATTTGTTTAAGAGACCTATTGAATCCCATGCAGAATTAAAGACATACATTTCTGAACTGGAAAGATGTGGGTAATTCAATGAGTTAGATTTTTCCTTTAAAGAAGGAGAAATTGAGAAAGTGATTACGAACCTAAAAAATAACAAGACCCCGGGTTTAGATTGCATTTCAAATGAAATGATCAAGTGTAGCCTTAACAGGATTAAAACCCCTCTAAGAATACTAGTTAACAAGATGTTGGTAAATGGTGAGTACCCTACGGCTTGGTCACAGGGATACGTTGTGTCCCTTTTTAAATCAGGCTTCCTCTGTGATTGTAATAATTATAGGGGGATTACCATAGCAAGCTGCTTTGGTAAAGTGTTCAGTGGTGTTATGAATAATAGATTTCAAAAGTTTTTGAGTCACAGGAATATAATGCATGATATTCAAATAGGATCCAAGTCAGGATCCAGGACAACGGATCATATATTTGTGTTGAAAACAACGATTGATAAATATGCAAAATCCAAGGGGAAAAGCAAACCAAAAACACTGTATACAGCATTTGTAGATTTTCGTAAGGCTTTCGACTTATTGTGGCGTGATGCTTTATTTCTTAAAGTCTTACACTCCGAGGTTAGCTACAGATTTTATTGTGTAATAAAGTATATGTACTCATCTGTTAAAACGTGCATCAAGATAGGACAGTATCTGACAAACCCCTTCAATACATATGTCGGAGTCAAGCAGAGGGATGTTATGAGCCCCTCCCTTTTTAATTTCTATATTAATGATATACCTGAATTGTTTGATGATAAAGATGATCCAGTCTCCCTAGGTTACAGGGCAATAAGTTGCCTGCAGTACGCAGATGACTTGGTTATCATGTCCGAATCGAAAGAAGGCTTACAGCATTGCTTGAATAAACTGGAAATGTATTGCCAAGAATGGAGGTTGCAAGTAAATACCAAAAAAGACCAAGATAATGATCTTTAATCCTACAGGACGGAGAGTGAATGATAATTTTGTTTTTAGAGGCAACCTACTTGAAAGTGAAAGTAGATATACTAACTTGGGTGTACAATTTTCTAACAGTGGTAGCTTCACTGAGGCCATAACTGAGCCATAAAATAAAAGTCTCAAGACTTAATTTAAACTAAAAAAGTGTCTCGGTAATATACAGATCAAACCCTTTATAAGAATTAAGATGTTTGAACAATTAATTAAACCTATAGCAACACATGGTGCTGAAATAGCGGGTTTCAGATCACCAAAATATGATAAGAGTGTACGCCAAAATGTATAGAAACAGCATATGAAACCCTACCTGTTGCGAGGATGCACATCAGCTTCTGTAAATATGTCTTGGGTGTACACCGCCAAGCCAGCAATGTGGCTGTATTAGGAGAACTGGGCAGAAAACCCCTCTGTTATGACATGCTGGGTAAAATGATGAAATACTGGGTGACACTATTACAATACCCAAGCGGATCAATACTAGGTTGCGCATACTCAGAGAGTGTATACCTTCCAGAAAATGGCATAAAATCATGGGTGTATGAACTAAAATGAGTACTCTCTCACTTTGAACTTGATAAATTAGACATATGCCAGACATATGAAGATGGATCCATTATAAGTTTGTTAACTGATAAAGCTGAAAATGAATTTCATGTGCCTTGGAACAAAAAGATGGAAAACAGTAGTAAATTAGAAGTACTACGTGCACTTGGAAAAAATAAGGTTATGAACAATACTTTAACAGTGTAAGCAACAATACCTGGAGAAGTGAACTCACTAAATTAAGAATTTCAGCACATAAGCTACAAATTGAGACAGGCAGATATAATAATACTAACCGGAATCAAAAATCATGTGAACACTGTGATAACAAAGTTATAAAGAATGAAAGCCATTTTATTCTAGATTGCAGATTATACAATACAATCAGAGGACAGTTACTTGGTGACATGATTGTGGAAGCCCAAAGTAACACAGACAAGTGCCCATATGTAGCTACAATTTGTGTCTAACATGATCAAAAGTGAATGATAATTGGCCGAGTTATGGCTAGATGAAAACTTCAAACAACAAAATGACCTTGACCTGTGACCTCTGGAGGTCACATTAACATTACAAAAATGTGCAGTGTTACAATATATACGATTTGAGCTCAACATGATTAAAATTGGATGAATGAATATGAATATTTCAAACGTACAAATGACCTTGACCTTTGACCTTTAGAGGTCCCATGTAAATTAAAAAAATGTGCAGTGCTACAATATCTACAATTTGGGTCCAGCAACGTCAAAATTGGATGAATACTTTGGAAGCCAGAAGCAATTGGATTTTTTTAATATCCCTAATTTGCATAATTTTCAAAATCTTGACCATTCAGAATGATATGCAAACCTTCACTGCAGGTGCTATAGCCATGCAAAGTTTCTAGCTTGCACGGTGTCTGAGTTTAAGACGACACAAAAATATGGCGAAAAGAAAGACAGAAACAAAGAAAGAATATTGGGTAAAACAATATGTCTGTGTTCACACACAGACATAAATAAATAAATAAATAAATGATTGAAAATTTCAAACCACAAAATGACCTTGACCTTTGACCTCTAGAGGTCACATATATATTACAGAAATGTGAGTGTTACAATATATACAGTTTGAGCTCAATATGATTAAAATTGGATGAAATTTGACGGAGTCATGGCTGGATGAATATTTCAAAGGTCCCAAAGACTTTCACCTTTGACCTTTTAGAGGTGACATGTGAATTACAAAAATGTGCAATGTTACAATATCTATAATTTGAGCCCAACATGATCAAAATTGGATTAAATGTGACCGCGTTATAGCTACATGAATATTTCAAAAGGCAAAATGACCTTGAACTTTGACCTTTAGAGGTCACATGTACATTACAAAAATGTGCAGTGTTACAGTAGCTACAATTTGTGTCCAACATGATCAAAATTGTATAGAAATTGACTGAGTTATGGCTGGATAAATATTTAAAACGTACGAATGAGCTTGACCTTTGACCTTCAGAGGTCACATGTAAAGAACGAAAATGTGCCGTGATACAATATCTATATTTTTGGCCCAACATCATCAAAATCGGATGAATACTTTGGAAGCCAGAAGCAATTGAATTTTTTTAATTGCCCTAATTTACATAATTTTCAAAAACTTGACTATTCAGAATGATATGCAAAACTTCACTGCAGGTGTTATAGCCATGCAGAGTTTGAAGTTTCTAGCTTGCACGGTGTCTGAGTTTAAGACGACACAAAAATCTGGCGGGAAATTAAGATAGGAAAGAAAGAAATAAACAAGAAAAGAAAGATTTGCTTGAAAGCAAATCTGTCTGTGTGTGTGAAAAATTTGCACAATTACAAAAATATGCAGTGTTGCAACACTTACGATTTGAGTCCAACAAATAGTAATAGGTCATGAATAGATGTTTCTTTTATCAATCTTTATTTGGTGCTAGATCAGTATTATAGTATTGTAAAGTATGAAGTAATGGTGCATGCGTTTGACTGATATTGAAATGTAGGTCTAGTTTCTAGTCGGCCCGCGTGAAAGCGCGTCTAACTAGTATTTCTTTTTTTTAAATGTATTTTTGTGTGTGTGGACTCCACATGATGGCGTCCCAATCGGCTGTGTACTTGGCTCCCTCGAGGCGAAAATGTATCAATAGAGCTATCTACCCAGCCTCAGCAGCCCTTATCAGCGTTATATTAGGATGGCCTGGTCATCAGCTGGTAATAAAATCTTGACCCTGGCCGTGCACTTTGCAAAGTTTGTGTAACATTACATGCATAGTCACTAATTGATTACAGATATACACAAGGTAGGCCACGGGTGTTTTCCTCACACGCACTGTCCTTTTTACGAAGGACGCAAACCTATGGTTTGTAAGGAATGCGATATTTATCTCAAGTAGCAACATGTTTAAATGATGAATGAACTGTTATCTGCTCTTGAAAAAAGGGTATATAATCAGGGTTTTTGATTTGGTCAAGAGCAAAGGGGGGGTAGGTTTGACCCCCAAAACACCCCCCCCCCCCGATCCGCGCCTGTAGCCTCATTGGTGTATTTCAAATGTGCGCTAAGGAGAAAAGAAGTGTCCTCCCTGGACCCCAATGCGTGCCCATGTAGAACGGCGACAAGGAGAAAAAGGGCCGGTCACCAGGAAGTTTATTTCAGCTAATAGTTATAAGGCCACACGACTCATCATCTCACCATGGACAAGGAATCACCGTATTTTTCACCGTGGGATTATGTCATGTTCGTCCTTGTGCTGGTGATTTCATCTTGCATCGGGCTGTACTATGGATGTACCGGAGGCAAACAGAAAACAACCAAGGAATTCCTCATGGCCAACCGCAGCATGAACTGGGTTCCCGTGACGCTCTCTCTCCTCGCAAGTTTCATGTCCGCTATAACTTTGCTGGGTACTCCCTCTGAAATTTATAACTATGGTACCCAATACTGGTTTATCTGGGTGGGATACTGTATCATGATACCTCTGGCGGCTCATGTTTATCTCCCAATCTTTTTCAACCTTCATGTAACCAGCGTGTTTGAGGTAAGAGAAATTGTACTGTTTTCCTTTTTCTCACTAGAAGACCATCCAGGCTACTGGCTTTTCATAGTTAGGTGACATATTTTGATGTAATGAAACTTCGGATGGACTAAATGTAAAATGTTTCTCGTGCATCTTATATCTGATTTTGTTCTCATGAATATCCAGGTATATATGTATGTATGGATGTATATATATATATATATATATATATATATATATATATATATATATATATATATATATATATATATATATATATATATATATAGAGAGAGAGAGAGAGAGAGAGAGAGAGAGAGAGAGAGAGAGATGTGTGTGTTATAACATTTGTAGATCTTCCATAGCATATTTTATATACACACGGAGCATTGTCATTTGTATGTGGTTCTGTCTGTTCTCTCGAGTTCGAAATTGCTTCTAAAATGTTATTCGCAAAATGCCTTGTCCTTGCAAAACATACATGCCTACATAAACCTTGGTCCAATCCGTGTCACTGATAAGTACGTACTATGACAAGATACACACAAGAAATAAACGAGTAGACGGACGAATACGGACAATCCCAAAGTAGGCAAACAAACTGCACAGATGTCCTTTATATTGTTGTCATCATCCAATATGGGTAACACAGGCAGTTGGTACAATTTATTTTCATGGTTCACTGACTGTGCTAAACATACCTTCAAGGCGTTGCAACTTTCCATGCACACTTTTTTCCTTTTCGTTTCTTTCTTTTTTTTTTTGTGAACAAGGACATGCTTCAGTCAAACTTGCCATTTGAAGTCGTTCCCTTGCTTTTTTATTCATGCCCGGAGTCCTGTAGGGTATCTAAGGGATGGGTCAACATTATAATCATTTTTGAATTAGTACTTTTAATACGATACTAAATTTCATGATCCCCTCCCTCCCCCAAATTAGTACTTTAAAAATGATGATTTTCCAAAAAACAAAACCAAAAAACCCCCTAAAATTGCACAAAATGGCCAAAAATTGACCATCATTTTCCATATTCTGTGAAAGTGTACAGAGCTATTACCCCCCCCCCCCCCCTTGCGAACTGTAAGTACCAGTTAAAAAATGATGAAAATGTTGAACCATCTCTAAGTGGATTGGACCGTGTTGCAGGAAAATAAGTCCTCAGTTTACGGAATGCAACAAAGCTGTGTTGCGTTATTAAACAAAGTCAAGTTAGCGTCTGAGGTGTGGTAAAAAAAGACAGCCTCAACAAGTTTGGTCATATACTAACTCCATGGTCATGTCAAATGAGGATTGTGCATAGGTAGCATTTGGTGATGTTGAATATCATATAATGTAGTTTATCTATTATATAGTATGCTAATTGGATTTTTAAAAAAGGCCAAGAAAAATGCAGCTTATTCTCTTAAGAGCCAGATGAGTTAGGCTCTATATAATTATGTGTATTGGTATGCCGCATCGCTAGCGTACTTTGAAGGCGACGCAAATATCATCAGGTGTTTAGGCTACAGGCCCACATGTAATATATATATATATATATATATATATATATATATATGTATATTTTTTTTCTTTTTTCTCGTACTCAACATGCTCAAAGTACACATTCACTAAAACACTCACTGTATATTGGGTTTGTTTCTACGGGCAACTATGATACATATTCGTGATCTACATTGATGAATAGTAAAAGAATAGAAGAAACATGATATTCACTCACGCTGGGGCCAGTGGAGCCGAAAGTGGGCATTAGAATAGCCATATCTGGCTGATACCCTGGATACGGATGATGGAGAATTCTATTTTTCATGAAACTTGGCATGTTGACAGATCATACCAGTAGAAAAAAATGGACATGCTCAGTGACCTTGAGATGACTTTCAATTGATGTTGACGGTCACTTTAGTCATCTCCATAGGCCTTTTTTGGAGATTTTTCGTCTTTTAGACACATTTATAACAGGAAATCGCAAAAAGCGAAAGGAACAAGAACAAGTTGTGTAAATTTTGCGTAAAACATTTTGAAAAAAATTGTTCCGAAATTAGCCCAAAAATGAAAAAATTGTACAAGGGGTATTTTGCAATAGTTCATTCCATTTTTACATAACAGGCATACATCTTTATATTAATAGGTGAAACACAAAGATAACACTCATTTAGTAGATAACTTTAAAAAAAAAAAAACACCAATCGCGTCCATTTGAGCTTTTAGCCCATAAACCCATTGTTGGCGGCCATCTTGGATTGGGAAAGCGAAACCGAGGCTCTGATTTCAAATTGATATAACTTCACTAAGATTTAACAAATTCACCTTAACTTCTATTTTCAAATTACCTTTTCTTTCAGCTGCATCCGATGGTGGACATATTTTAATAAGGCAATTCGAAACTTTTCTAATGTTTCGGAAAAATACCTTTAATAGCAAGAATTTTCTAGATCAGTTAATTTTTTGTTATATACCAAATTATGTTCCATAATATTCCTCAGACCTCATTGTTTTCAAATTAAATGGTCATTTTGAGCATATGTATCAATATCTGGGTGAAAATTGACGTAGGAATCTGTTTATAGCTATATTTTGGTGTTCAAGGTCATTTCAAGGTCAATTAACGTGAAGTTTTACATATATATTGCATATCTCACTAAGTTTCACGAAGATTGACCTTTCACTTCAGGAATTAGTGCCAAAAGTATTCATAAGTAAACAAAAATTGGTCATTTGGCCCCATGGTGATTCTGTACATAGATATGTGAACAGTTGAATTAATTCGCCCATATCTAGTATTGAACTGCATTTGTTATCACAAATCTCACCTTGATACATATAGTCTTGCCATTTTATGAAGAGGAATGCACTTTTTGAAAATTATGGAAATTATGGCCATTGGAATTTTCACAACTCACAAAAAATGGGTCTGGTGGCTTGGGACAACAATGGGAGAAGTTCAGAATACATGCAGCACTACACAGTACTTCGCCCTCTGTAGTAAGCTGGAACAAGACGGTGACTACTGTGTCTTCACCATTTACACAGCAAACATCCACAGTGCTCCTGTACTGCCTCAAGTTGGCATGGAGATATGCAGGTGAAACAGAGAGCTGCAAGATGGTTCGCCAGTTCTAATGCATCTTGCTGCAAGGCACCAGTTTCACCAGTGACTGCATGGTGGAATGGTTTTTATGGCAACTTACTGATCATGCCAGGAACACACAGACACACACGCATACGCACACACCCTTTTGGCACCAGCGACATAAGTAAGGAGGGTCATACCACTGCCAGTCAGAAAAGAAGTTACAAAAACACAGTTCTTGCTTTTGCTTTATATGGGGAAGCAGTTCAAATTGATTGGTTTCCAGTCGAAATGCTGAGACATGAATGAGATTGATTGGCTACCAGCACGCCTCGGTTCCAAACTAAGCCTTAGGCTGTGACGTCACCAAAATACACAAAATCCAACATGGCGGCCATGATATTAACTGGTATCACATACAAATAAGAAATTTGTAAAAAGTGGTACAAAAGATGTGTTATGATCTCTTACCTTTATATGTTCTCTTTCCACAGATTTAAATCCACATTATGGTATTATTCCAGTCTAATAATAGGGCCATGGTAGTCCAATATGTCCATTTCATTTCTGATCTGTCAGCCATTGCTGACCCTAATATCCAGAAGTCATGTACATGTAATTTGATCAAATTTTGTACAAGCAATGTGATGACAAAATATTTTGCCATCTACTGCAAAAATACTTTCCTGATGCAAGCAGTAAGATGTAGGTCCAAATTAGAAAGAAATAATCTTGTGACCTGACTTTGAATCTCAACCTCTAAAATCCGCCATTTTGCAAAAAAATCCACTTTTTCTACAAAGCTCCATTTTTGTACCATGGGGTCTATTCCCGGCAATTTGCACCAAGCTTAGAATGCACTGCCAAAGCATACAGATCCATAATCCAATGGGGGTGGTGGGATAGTGACAACCCTGTGTCCTTTGCTGAACACGCTGATGTAGGATTAAAGAAAAAAAAAATAATTCCACAAACCGGCCGAGAGTAGGAGGTTTTTTTTTTTTTAAGTTGAGCGGGTTTTTTTTCTTAAGGATGGCAGGTCCACCACATGGTCTTCCTGACATCAAGTTTTCATCTATCATTCCCGATACCCCTATGACATTCATACCCTTTGTATACTCGGTAAGATACTCTATTTGTTTGCACAGCTACCTGGATCGTTACCATGGGAATGATTCATGCCAACACACAGACCCATCATTATAATTGCTGTTTTCAGTAGCATGTTACTATCCCTGTTGACCCAGTCAATCCAATACCTCGAGGCTTTGCACTCTGAGTGGCGTGTGTTTGCGAACTTGAACTCCTTCAGGCCAAACCTTGTCATTGAGGAGTTGTCTGAATTCAGAAACAGACACAGTCAGGTGAAAAGATTGAACTTTAGCTTCAAGATTAGATATACATTGAGGAGCTGGCAGCACGTAACCTGCACACGTTGGAAAAAAGAAAAAAGAGCTACACCCAAAGCGTGCTGAAATGACTACTGCCCATTAATGTTTGAATTAAACTGTGATTTAATGTAAGAGACATGTACACGGAAGCACAGATACAGTGTGATGACCCCAGTGCCTTGTACAAATATAAAGGGGACCCCACAAGGGCACATCAATATCTGTTTCATGTGCAAAGTGATGTTAGTGATGGTTTGGTTTAAACATATTTTATTAAACGATTAGAGAAAAGGGCTATGCCGTATATGAAAGGTTTTATATGTTATCCGAAATTCTCTCTCTATGCAACATTAAAAAAAAGTGGTCAGGGTAAAATGAAAGAGAAATTCCCATGTTATGTGTGGTTTGACACAGAATGCAAACAGCCTGAATCTCAACTCAACCAATATACAAAGCAAAATGACATTTCCTTACCGGACAAATGGGAAGAGTGCACGGAGCTTGGGAGAAACTATAAAAGGCTACCTAAAAGTACAAAGAGATGTTATAAATATGACAATTGAGCAGAATGTCAGGAGTTGTGTAATAATAGGCCAGATGACTACCGGAAATTCTGGCAAACACTCAAAAGAAATTGTACTAGAATTACGGATTATATTGATATGGACACGTTGTAAACTGCTACAAATCTCTTAATGAAGCACCTGTGCCTGATCATTTTGAAGATGATTTAATTCAGAAAGCCAAAGATTGTGTGGAAAAATTCAAAACAGAAACTGGACAATGCCAAAATGAAGTCACAAATGATATTCTTAGCAGGGCAATTACTCAAGATGAAGTTCTACACCAGCCTTATAAGCTGAAGTCTGCAAAAGCATGTGATGCAGATGGAATTGGTATTGAATTTGTGAAGTGTGTGTCAAGACAGGTAACCCCAGAAATTACAGCTTTACTTAATTATATACTTGACAAAGGTGAATATCCTGAACTATGACCACAGGGAATAATCAATCCTGTCACAAGGCTGGCACCACAGATGGCCCCGATCATTACTGCAAAATAACAGTAACGTGCATTGGGAAAGTTGCTTGAAGCAGTTTTTAAACAACCATCTACATTTTAAAAACAACATTTTCTCTGATAATGACCCATACAGTTTAGCTTCTAAAAAATTGCAGGACAACAGATAATATATTTATTCTATCCAGTTTAATCGAAAAGCAAAAATTTAAAGGTGAACCTCTCTTTATATGTTTTGTCGACTTCTCCAAAGCTTTTGACACAGTAAACAGATATGCTTTGAGCTCGTATTAAATTCCTTATAAGTATGTTTGAAAAGGCAAAATGTAAAACAAAGTGGAACTCTAGAATAAAGGATTCGATTCTAACGACAGCTGGCGTCCTCGAAAGAGGCATGATCAGTCCAAATTGTTCACAGAATTCATAAGTGATATAGGCCAACACTTCGATAATACAAGTGCTGTGATCCTTGGCGATATTCTTTTTTCTATCTACTATTTGCCTGCTTTGTGTTCAAATACAGCAGCTGGCCTCCAGAAACCACTAGAGCTTATTTGACTTTTGTACAAAATTGCAATCGTTACATTCGCGTTTTACTTGGTGTTGCTGTATTTTATTTTATCTGATCACTCCGTCACGTAGGCCTAGTCGGGTCTGTTCTAAGACCAAGCGTTGTGGGTAAGTGTGGGATTTTTTATACTTAATTGATTCAGTGATTCAATTTTGGTAGGCCTAATCATGATTGTTTGGTGTAGACTTATGATTTATAAAAGTAGTTTCATTATATTTATGTAATGTGGGCCACATTTTTAAGTAGGCCTATCAACAAAGAAACATCATATTTGCTTTATTGCGTAACACATTAGCTCGGGATGTTTGTATTGGAAATATAAACATGGTGCCGCCAGTTAGCAGAATGACTTGTCCGGGGATTAATTGCACCGAAACAAGTCTTACGCTGGGTCCCCGCTGATGCGATTCTATAAAGGCTAATAAAGCCTAAAACTTTCTTCTAAATTTCAAATTTAATGAATATGATTTGTTCCTTTCACAAATTAATTTGCTATAAAGATTTAGAAGTATGCAGTTTTTCAGAGGATGTTACGGGGTAGGACTTTGCTCTTAGAATATCGGACTTGGTAGTGTTCAAACGGTACATAGGCTTTTAGACTTAGGTTTGTTAAGTTTCTCTTTGTTTTAAACATGGTATTAAATTTGCCCAGAATCGGGAGACTCAACATGTAAAAAACGGTGAAACATTTGTCAAGAATAGTTGGGACTTAATACAGATCACTTATAAAGATAAAAACATTGAAATTATAAAACAGTCTGGTCATGAAACAAAATTACATACTTATAAATTTTTTGAAGATGTATGTTGCCTTGAATCTTATTTACACATTGTAAAAGATACCAGGTACAGGACTGCCCCGAGCACACTGCGACTTTGTTCGCATAAATTGGCAACAGACACTGGTAGGCATGTTAAACCTAAGATACCTGTCAACCGCAGGCTGTGTGATAATTGTAATGTGCAAAAGGTTGAAGATGAAATCCATTACTTATTAGCATGTCCTAAATATGCAAGAGCTAGAGAGTGACTTATTCGTGAATTTTTAAAACATACCCCACACCTCCTTAGCCTGACACTTGTAGACAAATTTAAGTCACTCCTTCAGTGACAGGAGAAATCTGCACTTGTTAAGTTTGGGAAATATTTGCATGAAAACTCTCAGGGAAATTAACCATGCCTATTGCAAATTGGCTGTTTTCTGGCTGTCGACGAAGATTCGGTATTGTGTTAAAATCATGTTTAACTTCAATATTCTGTGTATGGAGATGTGCAATCTAGAGCCACAGATTACGTGTAGGTGTCATATGTCTGAGGATCAAGTACTAAGTCCTGCTTAGTTTGTAGTTATGTATATGTAGTTTTCTGATTACTTTGTAGTCTGTGTGTGTACTTGCGTACATGGTGCTGCTGGACTGTCTGTTAACTTGTCAACTTTATGCAGCACACGCTGAATGGATCATATATAGGCAGTATTTGATGTCATGTCATGTATTGTATTGATGTGAGGTTTCTAAAGTATTGTGGTGCTGTAGTTAAGTCTCCTTATCATCTAGTTCCATAAATATTCATAAGTTCCACAATGGCAATGTACTGGCACATCTAAGGTATTGAAATGTCTTAAGGTACATGGCGCTGTATTGCTAACTACAGCTCTTGAAAGCTGTATATATTTTCCTATTTCAACCTTGTTTTTTAAATGAGTGACTTTTTTCCCAATGCTAGTCAATATGGTGGCTTGGGTTGTAGATAGCGAAGTACCGAGTAGTCATCAACTTGTATCATTAGTCTTTTGGTTTTAGAAGGCACTGTATTGTATGATTGTGTACATATAATGCCCTGTAAATGTTTTATGTATTGTATAATCATTATAATGTTAGCCCTTTTGCACGAGTGACTGAGGGTTCGGTGATACAGAACATTGTGAGCAGCAGTTTGTCTACAGAGTTCTTATATATATATATATATATATATATATATATATTCTATATGAATGTATGGTATTTTAATATCAGCAAGTGTTAGCGTTGCTGGATGGTATCTTACTTACCTAAATTTTGAATTTCCCTTGAAAGTTATTTACGTGATATTCATATTGGTTGCAGTGCTCCTTAGGCCAGTATCACTCACCAAGAAAGTACTCGTATGTACAGGCAGATACCCTTGACCAAACAGAGCAAAATGTGTCGCTCTTAAAAAAAACAAAACTTTGAAATAAGTTACTACTTTCAATAGTCATAGTCGTATTCTGTACAGTTACATTGAGCATGATCTAAGAAGGAATTGTCATCTATTTTGAATTCGTGTTCTTTAATACTGCAAATGGTATTAATATCTTTGCATTGCACGCAGCCATCATGTTAAAGGAGAACTAATATAACATGGCAGACTGTGGGGGTCATTGTAATGTAACACGTAATATTCTAACTGTACAAACATGGAAGTAAAGTAAAGTAAAAGTTGCAGGATTAATGAGAATCTGTTTTTTTTTAATTTAGAGGTGAACAGGCAGACATACATGTTTGTTATTATGGAGACTGCAGCCTGAACGACCATATAAGATGGTTACATGTTGAAGAGAGCACGATTCATTGCGATCGTATGGAGATAATTCCGTAGATCATATGAAAGGGACCCAAAAAAAAAAAAAAATAAATATAAAAAAAAATGCCTCGCATCTTCAAGGTGTGACTCGCATCGACACTCTGGCGAATCAGTGACTCCAGTATCGGCCCATGCGCATTCTTGCGTGTATAACTAACGGGATTCTTTAATAAGAGGTGTTGATATTAACTGAAATTCTGTGCTGCCACCTAGTGTCCAGTACGGAACTTGACAGGAAGAAGGGCAGATTCGTGTATTACGCATGACTAAATAAGCTTCTATGATAAAGGTAACAACTCCAGTAGGCAAGAAAACCTTGAGAAAAAACAGTCCCTAAGTTTTGAAGCATACAAGATGCCAAATACATTTAGAAAATTTCATCTGTTTGGTTGAAAAAGTGTTATTTCTGGATGGTTAGGTTACATTATTGGTACACGTACCATGATCACGGTTGAAGCATAGTTCCGTTGCCTAGCGACTGAGGGACCAAAGCAGGTCTGCTGCTAATAGAGTTCAATATAAGCGCCTCATATTGACTAATTAATTAATTAAAAATTCTATGTTTTAAATCACAACAAACTTCAAGATGGGACACATTAAAGAGATTAGGACTGTTGCAGAATCACTTGCTTGACTGAACCACACGACGTGAAACGCATAATTCTATGCTGATCCTTGTGTTTCGAGACCACTCCAGTGAGGACACTTAGCTTTAAAGACCACCCTGACAAGATTTTGACTCATTATTTTTCATTTTATTTATACTTACTATGAAAGACCAGTTTTGATACACCACAATTTGGTCCTCGCTGGAGGTGGTCTTTGAAGACAGGTTTGACTGTAGTACTCTTGTAGATCAAAAAGACCTTTTGATTCTCTATTTACCTTGGAGGCTCCGTCCTGCAGCCTCCAAGTCTTTACCCGTATCAACATAGCAATTTCTATTGCATCCCGAAATTCTAGAATTCAAGGTCAGTTGGTGCAAAGGATTTTCTTGGGCCCTGCTTGGTTGAAAACACTATCGCCTCTTTCTCGAAGCTATATCATCATCATCATCATCATCATCATCATCATCATCATCATCATCATCATCATCATCATCATCATCATCATCATCATCATCATCATCATCATCATCATCATCATCATCATCATCATCAACAACAAAAAACAAAAAACACAAAACAAAAAAAAAAACAAAAAACAAAAAAAAAAAAAAACAAAAAAAAAAAACAAACAAACAAACAAAGCACCCCCACACGTAAACAGTTCGTTCGTTCGTGCGTGCGTTCATTCATTCATTCATTCATTCATTCATTCATTCATTCATTCATTCATTCATTCATTCATCGATTGATCGACTGATTGGTTGATTGACTTACTTCATAACGAGGGCTGAAATATATCCTGTGTAGCTTGGATTTCTTCTGCACTGCCACCTGAATGCTGGGTATTCCAAATAACCGGATGTTTAAAGTTGTATCCCGTCGTTTCATATCAAATATGCATAAATTTTTTCTCTTTAAACTATCGTTTCAAATTAATTTTTGAAACTTTGCTCTCAGTTGAGGCACACATATACCTCTTCCACGACAAAGCACAATCGCCGTTTGACTACCATTTAAAATTATGCTGATAAAAAGCATTGGTTTCATTATTTTCGAAACTGTAGTTCACGAAAATGGCCTCTGGCAACTGGAGGGTATTTTCACACAATGCAATGCTTGCCTGCTTCCTGGGTATTTGACTTTCATTCGGGACATTTGGGGACATTTTCGGTCGTGGCATGAATTATGAAAAAAAAAAAAAAACAACAACAAAGAAACCAAAACATATTTTATGGAACTGTGAGCAAGATATTGATTACCTATCTTCTGCCTCCAAAAGTAGCCCTAGAAGTAACACATACCTTCTATAGATTGTTGCTAACTGGAGAAGCCCCTCCCGCTCGCAAATTTATCCTTATGGCTTCCAGTTGTCATTATATGTGTGTGCCAACACACCCATAATCTCTCTCTCTCTCTCTCTCTCTCTCTCTCTCTCTCTGTCTCTCTCTCTCTCTCTCTCTCTCTCTCCCCCCCCCCCCCCAGGAAAATTTGTCCGATATTTCATTTGAAAGCTGTTGTATGTATAAACTCCAAACTTTGCATGATTATACTTGCAAACATAAAGTCTTAAATTTTCATAAAGGGGCTTGACTGTTTTAAGAATCATGCAAATTAGGACCATTTGAAAATGTAAATCTTGAACATCTTCAAAAGTATTATAGGTACAGGTGCCAATCCAACTTCAATTCATAGGTTTGCAACTCTGTACATTTTTGTGTAATTTACAATTACCCTGTAAAGGTAAAAGGACAATGTCATTTCGCCATTTGAAATTTTCTTCTAGCCATAACTCGGTCAATATTCAGCCGGTTTTGACCACGTTGGGCTCAAATTGTAGATATTGTGACACTTTATATTTTTGAAGTTTACATGTAACCTCCAAAGGTTAAAGGTCAATGTCATTTGGACCTTTGAAAGTTTCATCCAGCCATAACTTGACCAATTTTCATCTAATTCTAATCATGTTGAACTCCAATTTTTTTAGATATTGCAACACTTCATATTTTTGTAATTTTCATGTGGCCATTTAAAATTTTCGTCTTGCCATAACTTGGTCAAATTTAATCCAAAATCAGTCATGTCGAGCTCAAATTGTAGTTATCGCAACACTGCACATCTTTGTCATTTACAAGTGACCTCTAAACGTCACGGTCAAGGTCACTTGGACTTCGAATTTTTCATCTAGCTTCAAGCTTAATGGAATGTAAGTACCGAAGGCTTTAAGGTTATGGTGTCACATACCATAGAGCAATAGTTGTGGGAAAGCTGCTTTACTAGTCATGTAAGACGCGGTACAAATGGTGTATGGTAAGGTACTACGCGTACTGTATGAAAAATGTCACCGCCTTAAATAGAGTATGCACGGCAAGGTATCCAGGTTTAATAAAAGCGCAAAGGTTGTTTTCACCAAAAAGCCACAGTAAAGAAGTTACAAACAGTGGAAAGTCTTATTTTAATGTTTTTTAAATTTTTTTTTCAAGCAGTCAGTTCGGGTAAAGATAAGTAGCTGGCATCTCGTTTAAAAAAAAAATCTTGAAAAAGTCACTCTAACAATAACTTGAATGCATTCAAGTTTCAAAAGACTCGAAACGGTCCATGCATGAAAAGAAACATAGACAGCGGGTGCACGATGACGTCAGATTGTAACAATTGATCCAGCCGTTTCAAGGACCGAAAGCTAACAGATATTTGCCATGCTTCACATACCGTATTCATAAAAGGAAAATAGAAAGTAAATTTTGAATAACTTCTACAACATTGGAAAGCAACTTGTAAAAAAAGACAGGACGTGTTTATAACACAAACACAGACGAACGAGAGAGAGAGAGAGAGAGAGAGAGAGAGAGAGAGAGAGAGAGAGAGAGAGAGAGAGAGAGAGAGAGAGAGAGAGAGAGAGAGAGAGAGAGACAAGTAATGTGACTCAAACTGAAAAGACACTCGCCCTCGCACATATCTGAAGTACAGTAAATGGAGTTCTGTGGCAAACACGCGGCCACTGTTGGGACCCCGCTGGGCCAGCATTGGGCCAGCTTTGGGCTAGCTTTGGGCCAGCTTTAGATGCAAACGCAGGGTCGGTGTGTTGCATGTTGTATGTGGTATGCCTTGAAAATTTTTCATTTTGCCTCCCATGTGAGTAAGCTACTGAAACGGTCTTCATGGTAAATATAAATAGGTCGAAGATGTCGAGAAGTGTAATTCTTTTTTCACAAATATTATGTGAAATAATCATCTATATGAAACATATAGATAGATATGTCAAATTCTTTTACACATATGTGAAATAAAGATACAATTTTACATGTGTGCAAACCTATTTCATATATGTGTTAAAGAATTTCGCATATTCTAAATTTTTTCACACATGTTAAAAAAAAATACTGTAGTTTTAGAAATTTTCGCGCGTGTTTAATTTCGCGCAAACTCAATTTTATTTAAATTACCAAAATTTTTGCTTATTCTAATTTCGCGCAATCCAATGCCATTCAATTTAGTGTAATACAATGCAATTTATTTTTGCACATTTTAATTTCGCGCTTTGGGTGGTAGCGCGAAAAGCGCGAAATTAAATCGAGCGCGAAAATTTCTAGAACTACAGTATTTCATATATTTGAAATAATAATTTATTTCACACATATACAAAAAGATTTTCATATTTGTGAAATTCTGTTACATGTTTGTGAAATAAAGATGTATAAACCTTTTTCGGATATGCAAAATAATCATTTATTTTGCCTATGTGTAAAAAGGTTACACAAATGGGAAATAAACTCGAAGAAATTGCTTTACGCTGAATATTACTGATTCCTAGCGATATCTCGCGTCAGTGAGACTTCTCAAGCATGACAATATGACGGAAACCAACTCCGATCACATCCAAGTAGATAGAGTTTTATCTATAACCATGAGGCGCATCCGTCACGTAGGGCGGTCCTATCGCCACCTACACGACCATGAGACAGTCGGCAAGTTGATTTAGCATCGCCCTATCGAATTTTTATTTTCCCTCGTGTTTTGCTTAAATTTCAGCAAATTGACCGGTAATATGTGAACAGCAAACACAGCAAAATGTGAACGCAGCTTTAATCCTCATCGAATGCTAACTTGTAACACACACACACACACACACACACACACACACACACACACACACACACACACACACACACACACACACACACACACACACACACACATATATGTGTGTGTGTGTGTGTGTGTGTTTGTGTGTGTGTGGACACATAGGCCTACATCTGTGTCCTTTTTTAAGTAAGTGTTATAAATGAAAGGGTCGCCATCATCATCATGGTCATCATTGTCACCATAATCATCACTGGTTATTGTTTCACCATGGTTTTCAGTTGACTCTTGCTCACTCAAGAGTTAAGGGGACAAAGTGGCAGACACAAACTTAAAAGCTGTAAGTGACACAGCGTAATTATATACACCAGGTTTTGTAATTGAAATAATATATAGTACTGCATGGTCAGATAGTCAAAGTTCTGAAAAGTGGGCAAAATTTTATTAAGTGAAAAATATTTCCATATTGACAATGCATGTTCACGGGACATTGAAATAATGTTTCCTGGCATGTACCTCTGTATCTGAAGCGCAAACTCTGTGATTATAAACGAACAAATTTTGATGATCTAACTAGTGGTCTTAATGACGGTCCTATCAAAACACGTTTTGATATTTTCAACAACATAAACGATATTGTCTCCTTCTGGTCGGACCTTTTCATTGATATCTGTAAAGAGGTCATTCCATTTCGTGAAATTTTAATTCAGTCAAAAGACAAACCTTGGGTCACTTGTGAAATTAAAAGACAAATGAGACAGGAATCGAGCTTGGAAGAGATACAACGTTCCTCTAAAAGACAGCGACCCTTTACACTACCTGAGGTTATACACTAAGACCGTTAATATCAGTTTTACACACGTACTCGCAACATTGTTGCCACCGCACTTAACACATCGACCAGATCTTATTTTGCTCAAATTCTTTCAGAACTTGAGTCAAATGACATAGACCCTAAATGGTAGTGGAATCTTTGCAAATTCTTTCTTGGCTCCAAATTTCATCAATCGATTCCACCTCTTCTCGAAAATGGTCAAGTGTTCACTGGCAACGCAAATAAATGTGATATCTTTAATAGCTGCTTTGCTAGTCAGTGTAAAACTCCGCAGGAGACTGAACCTTTACCGATTACCAGGCTTTTCTTTTCGTACTGAGGGACTTTTTATTATACCCCACCTGGATGAGAATGATGTTTTGAAAGTACTTTTATCTTTTAAGGTCAGTTCAGCGTCTTGCCCCGATGCCATTGGTAACGTCCTAGTTAAAACCTCTGCACCAGGTATAACGGCCTCTTTAACAAAATCATTCAATCGTTGTCTCTCCACGTCCAGTTTTCATGACATTTGGAAAAATCTTACCTTTGTCCTGTCTTCAAAAAGAATGACAGGCAAGTCAATGAAAAAAAAAAATCGACCAGCTTTACTTTTGTGTAACGTCTTGAAAGTTATTGAACGTCTAATTGTGTGAGTATCTCACGCGTCATGAACTTTTGCCCCCCCCCCCCCCAAGAAAAACAATCTGGCTTTAAATCCAATGATTCCGATATCAATCAACTTATTAAAATGCTTCATGATATCTATAACGGTCTTGGGCTTAGAAATGAGACACGAATGGTATTTCTGGAAATTTTAAAGGCCTTTGTCCGAGTCTGGCATGAGGGAGTCATCTTTAAATGACAACAGTCTGGTATTGAAGGACCTCTTATAAGCTGGAGTAATAGTTAGTTGTCAAAGCGTTTTCAGCCAGTTAGCATCGGGGGCCAGTCAAATGTGCCTCAAGGACCGATCCCTGGCCGCCTATCGTTGTAAGTGTACATTAAGGACATTACTGATGTGCCTCAAGGACCGATCCCTGGCCGCCTATCATTGTTAGTGTACATTAAGGACATTACTGATGTGCCTCAAGGACCGATCCCTGGCCGCCTATCATTGTTAGTGTACATTAAGGACATTACTGATGTGCCTCAAGGACCGATCCCTGGCCACCTATCATTGTTAGTGTACATTAAGGACATTACTGATGTGCCTCAAGGACCGATCCCTGGCCACCTATCATTGTTAGTGTACATTAAGGACATTACTGATGTGCCTCAAGGACCGATCCCTGGCCACCTATCATTGTTAGTGTACATTAAGGACATTACTGATGTGCCTCAAGGACCGATCCTTGGCCGCCTATCATTGTTAGTGTACATTTAGGACATTACTGAGGATATCTCTTGTCATATAAAACTTTTTACTGATGACAGTAGTATTTTAGAAAGTGTACATATTCCGAATGCCTCTGCAAACACAATAAATACTGATCTCGGGAAGATAGCCGTTTGGGGTAGATTTTGTAAATTATATTTAATGCCCTTAAATCAGTCACCTTATTCTCATCCAAACGTCACCAAATAGACCAAGCCATTCTACTTTTAGATAGAATATCTATACCGCAATCAAATACTCACACTGATTTAGATGTAAGCCTCTCTAGTAATGTAACATGGGAGGCCCACATCACTTGCATAATAAATAAGGCGAGTAAACGATGGCAGTGCTACGTGGACTGAAACAGAAATTATCCATGAAACGTTATTTGATTGTACACAACTAGGATTCATAATGTTAAGTCTACAATATGTTCAGTACGAAGGTACACGGATCTGCACTGGTGCGCTGAGGCATACACTTCTATACTTTTATTAAGAGAACTGGGTTGGCCAACTTTGGCTACCAGAACGAAATACTTTAAACTTTTTCTGTTCTATAAAATGGTTCATAAGCTAGTCCCTTCTTACTTATCTGATCTTGTTCCTGGTAATTCCCGGAATACTGCGATACGTAACCGTGTCAACCTAAGACAAGTAAGATTTCAAAACTTACGTTTCGGTAGCTCTTTTCTCCGATCATCTACGCGACGTTGGAGTGACCTGCCACTCGAAATTCGTGAGACAAGTTCTATATCACACAGTTTTAGGGCAAACGTGAACAACACGCTTTTGGCTATTGACCCTGTACCAAATTACTTTTATTATTATTATTATTATTATTATTATTATTATTATTATTATTATTATTATTATTATTATTGTTATTGTTATTGTTATTGTTATTGTTATTGTTATTGTTATTGTTATTATTATTATTATTATTATTATTATTATTATTATTATTATGGCGATCGTTTCCAAACATGTGTCACACACGTTTACGCCTGGAATGTTCTCCTCTAAATAGCTATCTCCACAAAATTAATACAATTCCCTACGCAGCATGTGAATGTTTAGATCCGTGGGAAGATATTCGCCGTTTTTTCCTTGAATGCTCACGTTATGTTGCTCAGAGGAAGGACCACTTGAAAACTGTATGTCGAATTGTCTACATCTGGGTTAGTTCTAAATTCGCCTAAAGGTGATGCTGCCCATCCTGTTCATGGTTGACCGCCTACATCTTGGGGCCACTTTCCATGACCCTCACTTTTTCTCCATAGATTAACATGGGGAATTAGTAGATATAAATTAAAGCTCTCTACATATTGCCAAATAAGCATTAAACTTTCATTTTACCACACCTGGGTGTATTTGAAAGATAATAATATGTACTTCAGGTATATTAGAAGATGATAATTCCAAAAATCGTCCTCATATGCAGGGAGAAACTTTTAGGTTCACTGTAATGTAAATGGCTTTGCTGACCCACCTGACCTCAAATGGTACGGGTTGCTATGTGTTACAAACATGCATCATGGGAACAAAAGGCTATGTGTCAAGAAATATATCCAACCCAGATCACCCCTATACTCACACCTGGTGTAAATCCTTCCCTGATTCTATAGTGAACTAGCAGTCGTGATGTATTGATTCAGTATTTTCTTCATGGTAACAAAGAGTTGTCCGATGATATTAATGTTGAGACATTTGAAGCTGTGCAAACATACATTGTGGATACCGGACGATTCCATTCTTAACTTGATATGTACATCAAAACCATGCATTCTTTCTTAAACAATGAAACTGTCAGGAACCAAGAGTAAATTTACTGAGGGACCTGCTATTTTCTCCACCAGTAGCAGGTCCCTGATCTTCGCGAGTGCTTTCATATTTAAAGTGTGTGTGTCAGCACACACTTTTCTGTTTTACTAGGAATTCTTTATTTCTTTCTTTCTTTCTTTCTTTCTTTCTTTCTTTCTTTCTTTCTTCTTTCTTTCTTTCTTTCTTTCTTTCTTTCTTTCTTTCTTTCTTTCTTTCTTTCTTTCTTTCTTTCTTTCTTTCTTTCTTTCTTTCTTTCTTTCTTTCTTTCTTTCTTTCTTTCTTTCCAGGCAAATTTGTCCGACATTTCATTTGAAAAGTATAACACGTAGAAACTCCAAACTTGGCACAATTATACTTCTATAGATAAAGTCTGGCCTTTTTATAATGAGAGGTCATGCTTTTCAAAATTATGCAAATGAGGGCTAATTAAATCTTCAATATGTTATATAGCTGTGGAGCTGGCCCTGCTATGTGTCTGCCACCCCACCAAACACACATGACCAGTGACGGTGAATGATTGGTATCAAATGGCCAGCGTATTCCAAAGTCCTGGCAAGTGTAACCACATCAAAATAAACCCTACCCTTTCCTCCTGAAGTTGATGTGTATTTTATTACCCCCAATAGATTTCACTCATAATCCACAGCCTTTATCAACATTGTAAGACCTGTGGGACATTTTTACAGGGGTGTCAGATCTCAATTAAATTGCAAACAAGCCATAATCCTGGTATATATTTTACAAGATGTGACATCAAAATGACCCTTTGAAAATGCGGCATGCCTTGACTCATTCAGGACAGAAGTCTTCATTTACTGTCAGCAAAATTTGTATCAAAGGGATATACTGAGTATTCTTATCTTTTAAATTAGGGGGTTCTGATTTAAAATTTCTGACAATCATAATAGAATATAATATCTGCTCATGATTTGTGATATTCTGACCTTTTTTATTTGTTTCACACATTGTATTAGCAATGGAAATTTGAAAGAAGAAGCAAGCAGCATATCCTTTGGGTTCATCACTGAATGAGTTAATTTTGTCATATAAACATTGGCTGCATTGATTGAATGGCTATGTCTGTTTGGTAATTTAATTATAAGTTAATGTTTTCTTTCTGGACACCAGTCAGTACAGTGGCTCTTAAAGAAAACATTTTGGGCTACATTATTTATATACAATTACACAGTCCAGGAAATGCTCAAGATCCCTGCTCATGCATTCTATCATTAAAGTGTGTGTGTTAACACACACTTTTTTTTTTTTCTTTCTTTCTTTCTTTCTTTCTTTCTTTCTTTCTTTCTTTCTTTCTTTCTTTCTGTCTGTCTGTCTGTCTGTCTGTCTGTCTGTCTGTCTGTCTTTCTTTCTGACTGAATTTGAAATTTTCAATCTTGAATATCTTCAACAGTATAATAGAGATGTCATTCCAACTTCTACTAGGGGGTTGTTGACCATTGGCACCTAATCACCTAATGAATTAAAAATGAAAGTTGTAGCAATTTAAATTGCTAAATAGCACCATTAGAAATTTTAAATCTTGAATAACTTCAAAGCTATAATAGATAGAGATGCGATTCCAACTTCTACTCCTGTTTTATGGAATAGTGTACTTTGCCATACCAATATGCTTTGAAGACACACACACTGATTTGCTTTGCAGCAAATCATCTTTCCTAGTTCTGTGTTGTATCTACTACCAGCCTTTTTTTGTATGTGTCCTGTGTGTGATGTATATATAGATATCATATTCTGGAGAAATTGTACTATTAGTGCACCTTTGTACTATTGGGCAGTTCAGTCTAAATAACTATGTTTAAACTAAACTGACGTCGATGAAACACAATTATGCACTGGCTGCTGACATAACGCACCAACGTTGGCAATCATCAACGTGAGGCTTAGTTGTTGGGCTTTGTTACAAATTTATGCCCGGAAAAAAAGACGAATTTGCCTTGCGCGCGCATGAGACTGGGATAGATTTTTTTTTAATTTTTTAATTTTTTAATTTTTTTATAGCTTTCTAGCTTTTTAGGCGGTTCATCATGATAGAAAAGTGATTGAAACCTTTAACTCGGGGTTTTTGCCCACACGGTGACTCGGCCGCCGACACAGCACCTGAGCTGAAACTGGCGGCCGGGTTAGGGTAGAGGTATAAACCCCTCGTTGGTGGTGTTAAGGGGGGCGGGGGCATTAATCCGTTTTAATCACTACGTCATGATATCCGCAGTCCCTCATAGAATCCCCACAATCACTGGATGGGGAGTATTACAATCTATTCTATCATGGCTAGACTTAATTAATTCATGGAGGTATGAACGAGAAGGAACACTAACTTCTTCACATCACAGGAACTATGATAATCGCCGGTCTCCATGTTAAATATAGTAAACAGGTCTGCCAGCCACGTTGTTTATCTCCGAGTAAAGTTACATTTCATTGCGATCACTACGCGTAATGCCGAATTACCGCTCGGAATACAGGTGTTTGCAGGCAAAGAGTTACATTGGTTCTACCAGGGCGGCTACACGTCTAGCCCCTCGGTTCTAGCATAGTGGTATTATGGAGATCGTTAATACCTCCATGATTCTACCAACCTTAAAGCATCACACACACAAACACTGATTGAGGAGCTCCTTTGCAATCCGTCCCTCCCTATGCAAACATAATAAAATACATTTATAATAACTTTCACACTTGAGTGCACAACTGTATGCAGGTTTTACCGCTGAAAACTAGGACCGTATTCCAAAGAACGGCCCAGGAGAGAGGGGTTTTGAATTTATTCAGGAATCAGGGATCATTTTATTCGATCAATGCATCCAAATTTACATTACAATAACATTTGTAGTAATATAAAAAGTACATATTGACCTGGGAGACTTGCGCTAAGGTCATATTTGACCGCTATCATGCAAGCCACCCTAAAAGTATAACAGTGTTAAATCAGTAACAGGTAACATTTGAAAAATACACCAATAACAGTTAAAATGTGTTTAAATTACAATTACAATGTATTCGAACCAGGGTACCTAAAAAGGGTATAAAAAGATAATAACAAGCAGATCAATTACCAGTGTCGCAAACATAACAATTCTGTATACAACATGCTGTTTCATACTTGTCTATGAAATATCTTTTCACATAGATTGTTAAACCTTGGATGCTGTGTGTGTTTACTTTGTCTTTTATTATTGCTGGTATGTCGTTCAAAATATTGCCCAGTTGATGCCTAATGCAATCTTGCATATATGCATGAGAAGTGCGAATTTAAAAAAGAAATGTTTCTGTTTCTTGTATTATTGTGATGTATGATGGAGCTTGAAAATATGGGCAAGTTATGGAAATATGCAGGCGATTTGTCAGTTTTAAATCTGTAATAAAATTTTAGAAGCCGCAGTTTATATATATATATCTTGCAGTTTATAGATTCTGTGTGATTGAAGCTTTTATTGCTTATTATACGAATTGACCGTTTTTGAATAGTGAAATGTCTTTCTGATTTGTGTTCCTTTGCAAGAAGACAGTAGTTAAAATGAAACAAAATTAATGTATTATGCAGGATTTAAAGGATTTCCATCGGAAGGATATTTTTCAGTTTATTTAAAATGCCTGTTCTCAGTGATGCTTTGACACATATCTTCTGTATATGGTTATCCCAGCTCATATGTTTGTCGTAAGTTAGACCCAAGAAGTTAAATTCATCAACGCAGTCAGTTTTTTACTGTATCAATTTCAAGAGTCGGAATTGCTACTTTTTTAACGGCATGTAAAATAACATAAGTTTTGTTTTCTTTGCATTCAAAGATAACTTATTTACCTTTATCCATGCACACACTTGATCTAACTTTCATTTATAATTTGGAAAATGTAATTGCTTGGATCTTGATTTAAAAATATTTATTGCACTACATAATGTGGTATAGTCTGCATAGATAATAAATTTAAATATATTCGAAGCAGATTTGATATCATTAATGTAAATCAAAAACAAAAGCGGACCTAGAATAGATCCTTGACGTAGACTTATGTCTACCAATTGAAACTTAACATCATCTATGGTGACATATTGTTTCCTATTTTTCAGATAACTTTTAAACAATTTTAAACTATCGTCTGTTATACCATAGTGATGTAATTTGCGTATTAAGAGTTCGTGATCTAGATTGTAAAACGACTGGTCCATAAAGATATTTACAGGTACATCTCCTTTACCCATAAAGGTCCAAATTCTGTCAATTAATTCATATGAGGCGAGTTCAGTTGAGTGGCATTTTCTAAAGCTGTACTGACTTTCATAAAACAGTTTTTTTTGTATTGAAATACTCATGAGTTTGATCAAGTATGGCTCGCTCAAATACCTTTGACATAGCCGGAAGAACAGAAATGGGCCTGTAATTATCATGGCTGTGTCATTCTTCTTATGAATCCGAACACCTTTTTGCAATTTTCTATAAATCCAGAAATATCCCTGTTCTTAGCATTTGATTTTCTCCCACTGTTATAGGTTTACACAGTTCTAGCTTTACCAGTTTTAATAGATTTACTGACAAATTATCATGGCCATAACTGTTTTTAGGTTTTAGGGAATTTATCATTGGCATTATCATGTCATCTGTAACACATTTGAAGTGGAGTGTATGTTTAGTTGGTTTAGTCAGATAATCAACGAAGTTTGTTTCATTTGGTACATTTATTTCTGTGTCCAATTTGGGCCCTATATTTGGAAAGTACCTATTAAAACTATTTGCAATTTCCTGCTTAACAGTAATGATATGGTCATCTAAGTTGAAAGCATTGGAAAAACTACGTTTCCTGTTTAGTCTGCTTAAAATATCGTTTATTGTGGTCCAAGTGTTTTTGATGTCGTGTTTGTACCTGTTAAAAGACGTTTCATTGTAACGTTACTTCGATCTGTTTACACTACTTTGTAATGTTTTATTATAAGTCTGTAGGTTTATTTTACGAATATCATACTCGTTACTGCTGCGTGGGGTTCTCTTTAAAGTTTTGTACACATTGTCTCTTTTTTAATTGACATAATACCTTGGGTTATCGAAGGTGACTTTTTATGTTTTTATTTGTTATATTTCACTTTTTTAATTGGTAGGTGCATGTCTAATTATTTCATATGTCTCATTTGGATCATTAGATTCATGGTGTTATGCGGTTTTTTTATGATTAAGGTATTTCTGTCTACATCTTGATCGTGATGACTATGTTTTGATCTGTACATTTTGTTTGAACCGTGAGTCAATATGCTACTACTACTACTACTACTACTACTACTACTACTACTACTACTACTACTACTACTACTACTACTACTACTACTACTACTACTACTACTACTACTACTACTACTATTTTATCTTTTCACTTCGTTAAGTAGGCCTAGACCATGCGTTCTAGGTAAGTGTGGGGTTTACTATACTTAATTGATTCAAAGATTCATTTTTGTCAGGCCCAATCATGCAAGCTAGGCGTCGACTTATGTTTTGTAAAAGTAGTTTGATAATATGTATGTAATGTCTGCCCCATCATAAATAGACCTGTCAACAAAGGCACATCACATTCGCTTAATTCCGTATTAAATACACCAGCTCGGGATGTTTGTCCTGCAAATGCAAACATGGTGCCGCCAGTAAGTAGAATGACTTGTCCGGGGATTAATGGCACCGAAACAAGTCTTATGCTGGTTCCCAGCTGATGACCCGATTTTATATAAAGGCTAATAAAGCCTATTTAAAAACTTTCTTCTAAATTTCAAGTTTTATTAATTTGATTTGTTCCTTGCACAAAATAATTTGTTACAATCATTTTGAACTGTCTAGTTTTTAGTGAGTGGTACGGAATAGGATTATGTCCTTGGAATATCTTATTTGAAAGTGTTCAAACAGTACTTGGGCTCACAAATTTGGGTTTGTTAAGTTTCTGTTTATATTACATATGACAGCTGAATACCTTTGGTCAAGGTCCTCAGGTCGAGTTGTGTTGAACTTGGAACAAACTTCTCTCACTAACAATCTTTTCTTTCATGCACACTGAGAAGCAAAGGCATGTGAACAACTTAAGCAGAGAAGCGAAAGCACTGTAAATTCTGCAAAGAAAAAAGTGTCGGTTCAAGTTCACTTTTGACCTGCCTATTAAGTTGACCATGCTGCATGATTGGCCGTCAGGTGGCGCTATGTTATGGCGCATACTGGTATCGATGGAACCCATGGAGAAGTTTCACAATATCGTAAACACCACTTCCTATTGTTTTGCTTTAAAAATGTTTATTGGTAATCCAAAAAAAGTGGATGCCCTATACAGATCCTTTTGTAAAAAACACAAGTACACAGGATGACACACCACAACGAACTCAATAAAAGATGTACTACTGGACATAGATTTTTTTGGTTAACAGTGGAGTCACAATCTAATAAAAAACGGTTTGTAAAGTAATTGGAGCAGCAGGCATTATCGAAGAATGTAAACAATTTTGAAATATTCCGTATTGCAGACATACGAAAAAGTAGTGTCATACATCTTCGATCACCGGGCAAGGAGAATCGACCACACATTTTTTTTTCTATGGGCGCCGATTCAGTTTGCTGCGGTCCATTCTAGGTCTTGCGTGGAGTACAGAGAACTTTCTGTCCCTAACGTAATGTAAAGAAACGTGTAAACTGGGCGTGATATATCAGGATTAATTTAATTTTGAAGGCAGGGAAGAAGCATTGCGGGTGTCAAGAGGAATTGAATTCCACAACCTGGTAGCAGAAGGAAAGAAGGATTTGTTGTACAAGTCCTTTCGGGCATCAAAATGAGGAAGATAATCATGAAACCAAGAAAGCAGATTTTTCGAGATACCATCCTTCTCCATCTGATATAAAAGAACCCACACACTATCAAAAGCCTTTTCCTATTTTCATAAAATGTGAAAAATGCCACCAAAATTATTTATCGTAACCTTAAATTGGCAAGATAATTATCATACACATAATTTGGTAAGTGGTTAAGGTCAAAATATGCTTAATTAATTAATTTTTCTTTATTCTGTAAAATCTTGATGAAGACACAGGTCTACACACGCCTTTCACTGAAAAGAAGTCCCTGTGACTTTTGTGGGCAATTCAAGCACCTTAAACTGCTGTCATATTGTATATCACCTTTTGTACTTACTTTTTCGTGGGTGCTGAATCTATCTATCTATCTATCTATCTATCTATCTATCTATCTATCTATCTATCTATCTATCTATCTATCTATCTATCTATCTATCTATCTATCTATCTATCTATCTATCTATCTATCTATCTATCTATCTATCTATCTATCTATCTATCTATCTATCTAACTGTCTGTCTGTCTGTGCACTATTATGTTGTGGGTGGGGGAGACAGAGTGCAATTATGTCTGCATGGGAGAAGTTAACTTTAGCTGGGCACTTGCAGTAGACAAGGCGCATGTAAACTCCATGTATTGTGTTTGTATTTTTATTGCTCTGCCTGGCATGAATCTTACATATAGCTTCCTTCTGTGCCTGTTCAAGCCCAAGAAGTTAGCATCAATACACTGATGCAACTGTTAGACCGGACGCCATACAACTCGCCAATAGAAAGACCTGCCAGTTTCACTTTTAGAACCAGTTGTACTCTTTTCTTTCCTATCACTTTGCATAAAGATACAATTGTACAAATTTCAAGGCTATCGTATGACGTGATAGGTTTTCCATCACCCACTTCTAACTCACCTTAAAATCCATGTGCTTATTTTTGCCAGTTATGACAGATAAGCCTTTACTGCTAAAACTAGCCAAAATTAAAACACACCTGTCTGTCTATGAAGAACTGGCCTTGCTGTCGCTCGGTGATAAATTTTCAGCAACAGGTGAAAGTAAAACAGCGGCTAGTAAGGCCGGCAAATTCACGTAAACTGTTTTTTTTCTCCTTTACTTACTTTCCCGCGTATACTCGGTGCTCGATCTAACGACATTCTTGGGGAAGCACCAGTCTCCCACTGGCCGGGCTGGCGTTTTCTCCTCTATTTGGCTTATCATAGTCAAACAGATTGCAGAAGTTCGAAAAGAACACTGTGGGGGAGGATGGATGGTAACCCGTTCGTCCAGAAAGAATCATGTCAGACACAGGATTCTGCATGGTGGCAGCACCTCGTTCATGCTTTTTGTATCATTTGTCACTTTTAACCAATGAGAGAAGTAGTTTTTTTTTTTATCCCGTAGGAGTGTACTGCTGCAGCAGGTGGATACCAGGAGGTAATGCCATCTGCCGGCAACACGCTGTATTATATTGTGGGTGGGAGAGACAGAGTGTAATTATGTCTGCATGGGAGAAGTTAACGTTAGCTGGGCACTTGCAGTAGACAAGGCGCATATAAACTACATGTATTGTGTTTGTATTTTTATTGCTCTGCCTGGCAGGACTAAAGCTAAAACTACCCAAAATTAAAACACGGATGTCAAATATCGTCTCCTTCAATGTTTTGGGTTTTCATAAACTTCTCCGTCACATTTTGGACAAAAATTGCAGATGACCATTTGCTATATATCAAGATACCATGCCCCGTCACACCCAAACGTTTTTTTTTCGTTGTGCAAGTTACGCATGCCAAGGAAAACTGTTGGCTCAATATTATTGCGACCAGAAAAACGATAAAGGGATGTAAATACTTCTGTTCTATTGGCAATCTATTGTTGGCTATGATACCACGAGATTTGATGGTGGTCATCGTGATTTTATGTCTGAAGTGCACCATGTTTAATATGTGAACTGTTTGTACCCAATGCAGACTAACCTTCGAAACAACTCAACCTCAGGGTATAATAAGTGCAAATCAATCCACCCTGAGACCATACTGAGGAACCCACGACAGCTATCTAGTTGATTGTTTCGTGGTGCATTCTTTTACGTAGTTAAGTGCTGCTATATTGACATAAACAGTTGCCATAATTGATTATAATGTCCCAAAAGTTTACAAAGACAGAGCAGAAAATAGTATAGTTTTTGAAAATGGAAAGAAAATTTGTGGTGAAAGCTTTCACTCTTTATCTCAGGGTCCACATCCATTACTCATATATACCCCAGAAAGAAGAAGTGGTCCCGGTGGGAGAGCCATACCAGGGCGGCACAGGATATTGAGCAGAAGACACCATAGTTGGACTCAAAATTATTCTTATCAATATAATGGAATTGAGTCAAATTAGTGAAATTTTGTTAGAAACGTATTCGGTGCATCCTTTCTTGACGGGAACGCACATCCCGGATATGCTGAGGGATTTTATTCCAAAGTTTGGATCCTAAAAAGGAGAGGGATCGCGGGGCGGACTGGTTCCAAAAAAGATTAAAATTTGTGGAGGCTCGTGTGTTGTAGGTATGGATGTCAGATACAGAAATCAGTATGTTTTGGAGGTAAGAAAGAACTTTCATTATTTACAATTTTCCAAAGAAAAATACAGATGTTATCATGTAATCTCTGGCTAACACTCATCTATTTAAGAGTCCACAGCATGTTCAAGATGTACGGCCTTGGATGACACTGGAGGATTATCTTCATGGCCCTGTTTTGTAATCTTTGTAGACGCGCAATGTCTCTTTTCCTGAGACTGCTACCCCAGAATGTACTACAATAGTCTAGATGGTGTAATACCAAGGTATTATACTGAGTTATCTGTGCTTCAGTCGTTGAAATTTTTTGCTGCTCTGCTGAAGACACCAGGAGCCTTCCTTAATTTGTTAACGATCTCTTTCAGCTTGGCTTTCAAATTTAAACTCTTGGTCAAAAGTCACTCCTAAATATTTGCACTCATCACTTTGGTTTACTTCACTACCATTAAGTGATGGTCAAGGTTTGAATTTAGAGACTTCTTTTTCTGGTTGTTACATGTGAGCATATACGTAGTTTTATCATATACGTAGTTTTATCATATACGTAGTTTTATCATATACGTAGTTTTATCAATAGGAAGACTGAGTTTGTGACATGCAGTCAGTCTGAAACATTAATAAGGTCTTACTTTGATAAATTTGAAACAGTGTCTCTGGATTTGTTAGAAGAAAAAAAAGGGTATCGTCTGTATACAAATTGACCATTGAATGTTTCAGGCAGACACCAAGGTCGTTTATATAAAGAATAAAGAGTAGCGGACACATAATTGATCCTTAGGGGACACCGGTGTGGATCTCAAGGGGTTCGGGCACGTTTCCATTGACGCAGACCCTCTGGTTTCGGCCAGTAAAGTAGGACCGGAACCAATGCAAACCTGTCCCTGTGATGCCGTAATGTTCGAGTTTATTTAAGAGTATGGACTGGTCTACAGTATCAAAAACCTTTTTCATATACAAGGCAACCAGGCCGACAACTTTCTTCTCGTGAAGTTCACTAAGTATAGTTTCAGTAAGTTTGTCTTAGAGCGATGGACTTAAAATGTCGCGAGTTCATATCTTACGCTCAAGTGCACAGTTGCGGCAGGAAGTCTGTCAGTGCAAACAACCGACGCCACGGGGCTGTTCGCATTGGTGTCCAGGTCAAATTCAGAATTATATTTTAAAGATGAAATGAAAGCTTCTAGATATTGTTTCTTCACTGAAAAATTGGTGGAGTCACCTTGCATATACAAATATATGGGATTAATATGGAAGTAGGTTCAACTTAGTAGCGAGAGAAGTATTTATAATAAATATGTTGTAGACATAGCCGTGGGATGTGGGCTTTCCACATCCCTGCATAGCCTAAGATGCGAACGTCAGCATTACAAGTATCGACAATAACGCTGGTGGATCAAGCAGTGGCACCTTGTCGCTAGGTCCCTCTAGCGGCCATTTACTAAACCAGTCTAGAGAGGCGAGGACATACCTTGAGTAGTTGAACGAAGGGGTGTGTCGTGTAGCCTTTCTTTTTGTTAGACACTGTTCCACAAATTTAAGTACTCTGCCCAAATTGCACCTCTAAATTGGCCACAGAGGGCAGCATAAAGCTATATAATATCTCATGACCAGCACTGTAGGATTTGGCTTAACCAGAGGGGTGGAATTTGTGGTAGGCTGAAATCCGTTACATATAATTTTAGTTCAGATTTTGCCATCATAAAATAAAGTGATTTGAATAATTAATTTTGGGCATATTTTTCCGGGGGGTCAGATATTTAAAGGTGATGTTGGGTACGGACAGGTAAAAATCCAACATGACTGCGTTCAGGTGGGGCAAAGTCAAAAGTTTGGTGTTCATCTTATATGTTAATGCCTCTTATTTTGTAAGTCAGAATTGAACGTAATTGGTGAGCATAGTCTTCCTTGGAGTTAAAGCTCTTACTCTCAGATACGCCAAGATGTGTTATATTGGCGGTCTATGTGAAATTCAATTTAGTGGTGCCACCCCAAGATCTCTATATCCCCATTAAAATAGTGTCGTCACCTGTGGCAGAGACGTAGTGGATGTGACATGTTTTTCAAGTTGTATATACTATAGATTTGGATTGATGAATTACCTTACTTTTAAAAAAATTACATGTGTTATATATAGAGCTCGCTCCGCTCGCTATAATATTTTTATCCAGGATTTACCCCTTGTATTTACAGCGGGGGCACCTCATACCGGGGCAATAGTGGAGGCGCACCCCCCCCCCCCCACACACATGGAATGATCTGTACAAACATACACAAAACCATCAGCTACGTAGGTCAAGATACTCATACGTGAGTCCACGCCTTGCTAAAGAGCTGTGAAAGTTACAAGGCGGGCTCTTGAATCTCAAGGCCAGTTGATCTTCGATCAAGGGCATCTTTTTTGCCTTCTGCACTTCGATTATGGAACGAATTGCCTGTCGCTGTTTGTCAATCTCAATCATCTCAAGCTTTTGAAGTCTCACTTTTACCAACCAGCTCCTGGACGTATAAAATTTCCTGAGCTGTACGACTTTGGTAACTGATCTCTATCCCTTCAGCACACACGTTTGCGTTCAGGGATAGCCAGCTAACTTCCTTTTCACATAAAATTGGTGTCCTAGACACACCTCGATGTTCCTGTAGTTCACCTGTTGAGGACGTTTACCGTGATTTTTTGCATACCCCTTATCTACTGTACTACAATCAAAATCATATGCTGTTGTTACTCCTCTCGCCCCGTTTACTTTACAAACAGTATTGTATGGTTCTCACCAATCGTTCTTTGTTAGACAACGAAAAAAAATCTCAGGAACTCATGAATGTACTTTCGCTACCGGTCGTTTTAAACCAGCAGGCATCGGCTGAACATTATATTTGAGTTCATGCGCACATGTCCATGAAAGCAATAAATGACAATGTCATATTGACGTTTGATTTGAGCCCTTCTATGTCTTCCTCTTGTGGCTGCTCTGTTCAAGCGTGTTTTTGTCTAGTCTTGTTGTGTCCTGTCTTTGTCTTTTTTCTCCGTAACATGGTTTTGGATAGGGCATAGCCCTTTTTCCCAATTGTAATACCGTATCATTGTATTTTCAATCTTGTATTATCACGAAATAACATAAAACCCAGGACATCCGGTAGTAACTTGCGGCCTGCAGCATCGAAAATTGTAGGTGCATCATGGCTGTGGATTTGGGAGGTACCCATAATAAGAGAACATATTTTTGTGAGCATTGGATATATATATATATATATATATATATATATATATATATATATATATATATATATATATATATATATGTATATATATACATATATATATATTTATACATAGATAAACATATATAATGCCGCTTCCAATAAATCAAACTCTGAGTTATGGCTTCATATGTTCTGACGCAGCGTTGCAGAAAAGTATGTTTTCTTTCGCTTTAAGATGAAAGGGTGACTAGATAGCTATACCATACAGTGGAGTTCTATCAATTTTCCCGCTGGACTTAAGTTCGTGCTTCACGTGCTACTTGTTGATGCGCTCAATGAAGTTGTGCGAAAAATTCTCGAAAAACCAAAAAGAATGGATGGCACAGTCACGTGTCCTGATCTAAGGATGTTAAGATCAGTTTCTGTCTCTGGCTATACTTGGCCTACGACTGTTTTACCTGCAAAGATCGGCGGCGTGCTGTTTCCGTCAGCCACTCATACAGGGAAAAAGCCTGGACGGAACCCTGGCACGCACTGGCGAGTGACGTGTAGAAAGGACGCCGTTTGTTCTTAGTGCGTTTGAATTTTGCAATACCAACCGATTCGCAAAATTGAAACACGCAAAACAATCTTCAAATTTTGAAAATTAAGTTCGCGCGAGATTAAGGTTTCTTGTATGCTGGCCGATATTTCGTTTCAATGTAAATCTGTACGAATTCTTGTAGAGCCTTACTCTCGTAAATTTATTTGAAAGATGTTTAGTCAAATAATTCACAAAATCCAGCGTTTCATGCACAAAACCGAGGTTGCGTCCACAAATCCCAGCACAGGATTTTGTGAGACAAAACTCCAGGGAATTGTGACACACTCCACGGATTTGTTAGCAAATATCTTGATTTTGTGCTTGCAAGAATCAGTTATAACCAAAGCCCTGGGCTTTGTTATTTTGTTCCCAAAGAATTTTATCATGTTTATGTTATTTCATTTATCAACAAAACTTTGGGTTTGTGACGATATCTCAGGGTTTTGCGCTTCAAATGTTCAATTATTGACAATACCGTGGGTTTGTATATTCACCAAACCGTTGTTGTTGTGATGCTGCAAAACCCAGGGTTTCGTAAAATTCACATTGTATATGTTAAAGTTGGTCACATATATGTACACACACACACACACACACACACACACACACACACACACACACACACACACACGCACACACATATCTCTCTCTCTATATATATATACACATATATATATACATATATATATGTATATATATATATATATATATATATATATATATATATATATATATATATATATATATATATATATATATATATATATATATATATATATAACATATATATATGAACCCATCAGAAATAACATTTCAATCTCTGTGCTGATTCTGGCCATTGACTTAAGTTTTAGGGTCCTATGACGAAACTCTAGGTTTTGCGCGCACAAAAAGCAGTTTTGTTGTGACAAAACCCCGGGTTTTTTAAACAAAATCATTGGTTTGTAACGAAACTCAGGGTTTCATGGACAAAACGTACAGTTTCATATGAAAACCCTGATTTTGTATTTTAACCTAGTATTTTGTACATGAAACCTTGGTTTTTGTGAATAATTCACCTGTACAACATTCATAAAGATATCATTTTGAACAGGGTCTTTACTGAGTGCAACAATTTTTTGACATGACTTTGAGCAGAAAATATCAGACATGGGCATACACACTGTCGAGTTTAGGTATATAGGTAGATAGATGAGTATCCAATACAACTACGTAACTTTTTACGTAAAGTTGCAGTTGCCAAAATTTGTGGGATGTCGCTCGTGGTTTAATTCGAAACTCCTTAATTGCTCTGGATGGTCAGGAGGACATAGATACGTCATTAGATGATGAGAAGAAGGTCACAGAAACCTTTAGATGATGAGAAGAAGGTCACAGAAACCTTTAGATGATGAGAAGAAGGTCACAGAAACCTTTAGATGATGAGAAGAAGGTCACAGAAACCTTTAGATGATCAGGACATGGATAATTCTTTGCTTAAGGCCGTGAGGAGCGAGTTATCTGTCAAACTCAGATATTTCTTCTTGAGCATTGTTGGTACCCCGTTGAACCGGTGGGATACCCATGTAATGACCTTTTACAGGTATCTGGTTCCAGCATTCAAGAACCAAAATAGATACTTTTCTTTAATGCCATGTCATGCAAAGCCGCGCATACCCTAATATTGGAGAAGGTAGAACTCTGCCTTGCATCAAACAAAAGTGGTGGAAGACTCGCCTCCCTCAACGAAGCGGAAATTCATCCATACAGATTACAGAGATTAATCTTCAGCAAGCAATATTCTATTTGGGCCAGTATTTAAACCCACTGAATCAACGGACTTCGGGGAAGATTTCAATCGTTATCTCTTAGAGGCCACGTTAAGTTTTAATGAAGCCCTCTAGAGTGGTGGTGCATGCACCAAGGCCAGTGCCCGTCACTTTCTACCCTTGCCAGTATGTGTTTGACTGAGCCAGCTTTCCGTGTGAGCACTTCTTTTTCGGTCCCTGGCAACACTCTTACAAAGAAAAGAACACGTATGCAGATATGGCTGAGATGATGATTTTTTTGCATTACGAAAAAGAAAAGGTCCCTCTGTTGTTGATCAAGTAGCATAATAAAGAATGTGATAACACGCTTACCGGTAACTGTGCAATGACAATCCTAGAACCTGACCATTATATTACATAGCTTTTGATAGTTTATGTGATGAAGAATACTCAAAATGATGGGATTTGTTCTTTGTTTATTGACTGTGTATTGTATGCACACCGTGTGATTGGTCGAGTGGATGGTCGTTTGAATGGTAGCTCGTGTATGTTGTTTTTCTTTTTTCAAAACCGGGTACAAGGGTATTGCAATACCCGAATTTCGGGTACCCGGGTATTTACTTTTAATAACCGACAATGCTCTAATTTCTTTGCATACATTTCGCCTCGACATCAAACATCCTTTACCTTTACCCATGTCTGTGAACCTTGTAAGTCCTTCCTAGAACTCAACAAAATGGATCATGTTCCTGCCTGCGTCTTAGGATCTCTTGGTTCAAAGTAATATTTTATTGAACAACTTGTTTGACGAGATGAATGAAAAATTTATTTTGTTCTTTTGCAGTATCTGCAGATGCGGTTTAATACGGCTGTACGCATTGCGGGCGCCATAACCTTCATCGTGCAGATGGTAAGGCATGCAAGTCTGTGCTTATCACGTGTTGGGGGAGAATTCCTTTTCCCCCCCTAAATGTTTGCTTCCTGAGCAGACATCCACGTCTTTTATGCTTTGACTTCAGTCTCATGTTGTCGCTTAAGGTATAACGCATGAGAGGCAATGAAGCAAGTAAAGCTAGCGATTTTGATTGGGCCTCATATATAGAAAGTATAATCTTCTTTATCACAATCTTATCTGACATGCAATGGCATTAATAGATATTCCCACTAGAATAAAAAATGCACATAAAATGGATGCTTTGTATTGAAATATGACATATGCAATGATATCGGTGTGACGTGTAGCAGGTTTTCGTGTATTACCGTAAATCTTAGACCACGCCATATAAGGGGACAAAGAAGTTTTGATGAACCGTAGTTATCAACTTCGCAGTTTTTGTTCTGCAAATCAAATCTGCAGTCCATTTCAGGATTAAAAAAAAAAATTCCGATTGTAACATTCGAAAAAGAGACCAAACATTATAACCCGTGATTTGCCGATTTGTCTTTGGAAAGTATATCAAAATCAACCATGTCTGGGAAAATGCATTGAAATATCGGTGACTCGGCTTTCCTGGAAAACCAATTGAATAGATCTAGTATTGTTTTAGAAATTTAATTTGTCTTTCCTTGATTGTTTTCAGACTTTGTACATGTCCATAGTGCTGTATGCTCCAGCCTTGGCACTTAATGCAGGTAACTATTATTCCGGTGCCCTACCTGCTTAATAGTGTATGTGCGTGAAATGCATGAGTGAATACCTAGAACAATAGAAAGTCTGGCAAACTTTAATAAATTTGAATAAAATGTATATTCCACCATTGACTGAGCATTTCAGAATTAAAGTATGTAAAGCACTAAGTGTGAGTGAAAGACTTTCTTTTCAACATTTTTCATACAAAATATATCCCTGGTATCTGTGGGCAATTTCTAGGGAGAATGTGCATCTTCCTAGTGTATTTGTTTGTAAAATACCCATACAGGACATCAGGCAAGACCACTGGGGCCTGACTTGTGTATTCAGTTATTAACAGGCCAATTAAACCATTGTTCTTTTATACTCGCACATGGGTTATTTGAATCAATTATGTGCCTCCTTGCGACATAATTATATTTCGCACCTGTCAGATATAGGCTTGTTCTGTAACAACATGGACCTAATAGGTCCATGGTAACAATCGTCTGGCGGCGATTCGGAGAAAAGCGTGAAGAAAAGACACTGTTGACAAGTCTGATGCTTCAATGTGTGCAGCCTGTGTTACCGCACACGCAAATAGACATATGTGTGCTTTGGTACCCTGTCGTGTGAAGTATAGTTCGTTTGTAGAGCTCCAGTAATGTCAATAGGATGTATTTATATCTAAATGTGGTCCTAATCTAACACCTATTGAGCAAAAGAGGGAGCCACCTGCATCAGGGCAGATCCATGTATTTAGCATGGTCAAAAGTACTTTCTCAACAAAATAAACTACACAAACACAGAATAATTTTAAGAAAATGCATTAACATATATTTGAAACATAAAAGATGCCTAAATTGATTAGAAATGGGCTCTCTTTTGGTTGAAAAGGTGTTATTTATGGATATTTATGTAGTACACAATACAAATCTGCCCTGATCAAGGTGGAAGCATCAATCTGTTGCTCCGGCAACAGAGAAAGTGAGCAGGATTGCATTTAAATATGAATGTCTCCTATTCCCGAAATTGCGAAGGCCGGCGCTTCCGCAAAGCGACATTTGAGGAGTGGTGGTCTGTTGGGAGAGATCTACGTTTTACCGGCATGCACTTACAAGGGATTGTTGCCACTGTTTGCCTACATTTCACAATACAAAATGGCTGGCGAATGTGAGCCATGGTAGATCCATGCCATCACGTAAAACCTTTGTAAGTGAAACAACGATTACTGACTCCGTGAGTTTGTTTTTGTTCGTAATAGTGTTGGGAATTGTGCACTGTATTCAATCAGTGTGTTGTGTTATCGCCCCCGACATCCAATAACCCCATTTTCATCCACAAACGTATTTAGCTGTGGGACTTATGGTCCAGGTTTCTTCTTAATTTGTTCAAGATCATGTATTTCACTTGAGTACGTGACTTTTTTGTGTTGTTTTCCTTATATCTTCTGCTCACATTTCATTGACTTTGTTTGCACGCATCTCTTTCAGTCACGCTATGAATACAGTTTTGATAGAGAACTGAAATGGTTGATATCTATAATCATATGTATTCCAATACCTGCGTCCAGTTTTGTGGAGGCCCAAACCTTGTTCGGCTCATTGATATCATGAACATTGTATTCATCTTTTGTTGGTAGCAAAGCACTGTCATATAGATGACGCAAAGGCCAGTCAGCTGTGGCCAGCCATTTTGGTCCAATCCACCATAGAGACCACTCTTGTGCAGTGATCCCTCTTTTGCGTATGCTGCTTATTTATACTTTGTAGGAGAGACTCTTATTTCACCTTTGAATCTCTTGATTTTATTTACGCAATTTTGTACAAATAATGGTGGCTTTTTGTCACTAAGAGACCAACGCAGCATAATCTGACTGTCGGTCCGCTGTGCTCGTTTTTTGACAGTTCGACACTCCTAGTGTTGAGGACATCAATCATAATGCTGGCAAGACATAAGCCTGTAAGAACTCCCATTTATTCCAGTCTTCGTAAAACCATTGTTTACAGTGGTGCAAGTCTTGGTTTTGCAATAACAAGCGATGCTTGTCGGTTGTATGTGAAATAGACAGAAACTCCGTGTTCTTTAGGACTCGAATCTGGTAAGACGTTGAGTTTCACCTGTTGTTCACCGTCTAGGTTTTGAAGAATAAACTTTTGTTCCGTATCTGCGTTGCTGGTTTAACGCATCACTTAGACCTTTCCATTTTTGCCAAAAATCTGAAGCAGGTGGTTTTCCCATTCTAGTTGATGTTTCCATATTTCTTGTACGAGCATTGCTTTAGTCTGCACAGCAACAAGTAAACCATGGCGCCCAAATATCTTTGCAACATTTTCGACCATGTTAGGTTTTACAGATTGCCAAGTTTGTCTTTTTCTGTCGTAAATCAGTTTGTTATTGGTGGTATCCCACAGTATTCCAAGCACATTTGATTTGTTTTGTGTGTCTGAGACACCGTCCATATCTGCCTTGGCTGCCAACTCTTTGCTCAGTAGCATAAACTGAATCCGTGGCACAGATACAAGTAAACATGCAACACTGTCACTCCTATCGCCCATATATTTAAGGTACTGTTCCCCAGGCACACATGCACATTTCTCCTAATGTGTAGAAAACCAGATAACTAATCCTCAACTGCATTATCACTAGAGATCATCACTAGGTTATAAATATGTTCTCAGTAGGGTCCCAGGTCCAGACAGATATTGTACAATGATTCATCTTTGCAATTGAACAAATGGTTCCATTAATATTGCACATCACAATATCTGGGCCTATGGTAATTAAACAGCACCACTCATTCTATGTGCATTATTTGTATAGTTCCACATATCAGGAATCTGAAAATTTATTTGCCAGTCACTTCAGTTCAAGTTAGATGAGACATGTACAGGCAGTGATTATTCTTGCGACTTTCTGGTTTATTGTCCATCAATGACTGCTGCAGTTAACTGCTCCTTTTCAATTTGATGTGCACCACAAGTATAGACACATACAGGATATCTCTACCTTCTTCCCATCCCGAAATTTGAAGATTGTCAAAATTATTGAGAAATGTTGTTTGATGAAGAATATGAATATGAATATGAATATCAGGTACTTTCATCGCTCAAACTTGACGTCATTACTATTTACAATATAGCTTCACTAGCCAGACTCAGTCTGACTCATCAGGTTATTATTCTCAAAACAGGTCCTCTCTAATGTTATTGACAGGTTGTTAGAGAAATTAGTAAAGAAATATGTCATCATATACGTGTATAAAATTGAGAAACATCCTATCCATTAACAATATATCAGACTGAAGGGTCTGACCAAAGGGCAATAATATTAGATTTGCTTCTCAGTATTTGCATATTTTTTTTGCTATAGTCAAGTCAGTTGCAGTCCTCAGTTTCCAGGTAAAGAAGCCTGGAATAGGAGCAAGTATCTTAAATGGTTCATCAGCTGAGTGAAGGACATAACCAGGATACATGTACTGCCAGTAGTCACCAATCACTCTGCCTAAGTTTGTCTGGCCAATCTTCTTTTGATTTACATCTGTACCTATTGCATGTATTGCTTTCCCGTTCACTTTGCCTCTCGCTGGACCTACTTTTATATAGCCAGAATCCACGGTTTTATGCTTTTTTGTTTTCTTTTGTTATGTTTTTTTTGTTCCTGAGAGATAAAAGACCGAACCCCATGTACTTGGTATCGCTTAAACTGGGCCTAATCGCACACAAGTTTATATCCACTTCTCCTGCAGGTGAAGTTTGAAAAGGCACATGTGCACACATATCTAATACTTCAGAACCATTAGAAAAGGGTTTGTCATCCAATCCACCAGGTCTGTCATCATAGTACATGGGTATATCCTGCTGGAGGGCATTTTCTGAATCTTCAGTCTTAGAAATATCTCGATTATTCCTGGGTATTGCATCTTTTGTCTTCCTGGAAGCCATGCCTGTGTTTTTATGATCAATGTCCAAGGCATTTCTGATGACATGTTAAGACATATGTATGCAAAACAATCAAGAGGATTCCTTTTGAAGAGATTCGCCATATCCTTTTCTTCTTGTTAAACAGTTGAGGTCTGGTAATTCTCACGTTTGCTACAGGCACGTTTGTGTGCACTTGTCTTGTTCACTAGGTGCGTTTTGTACTTGGTATCGAACTGTGAGTTTTATGTTACAAGAACTTCCCTCCAAGACGTTGCTCTTTGTCAGATTTCTCGTAATACATGTAATTTGAAATCTGCTGTTCAGTAGTTGCTTGAAGATCTTGAGAAATGGACTTTGATATGCCTGATACGTCAATAAGATTTACAGATTCCAGTCCTACATGTACATGTACCCTAGTGTTATCATTATTTGTGTCACTTATCTCCATATAAAGGCACCCATTTTGCATGTCTTTATCATGATAAGTATCCTGTGAGCTTTGGTAGAGGTGCAACTGAAGGGAGAAGGGTTTTGTTGGATAGCATAAACTTGTCTGTTATTCAGGCCTTCAAAATTAACTTGCACAACATCAACAGGTGAAGGACCATTGATGTTAAAATGGAGCTTTAACAAGTTTTGTGAATGTGTTAACATTTGACTTTTTTCATTTTCATATTTTCCATCAGTTGTCTGGTGAACACAGGGAAAGCCTTTCTTCTGATCAACACAGTGAAAGTTTTGCTTTTGGTCAACACAATGAGGCTCGTTACTGTTGTGGCGTCTTGCAGGTTTTAGTGGTCCATTACACTTCTGACCGGATATTGATGCTCTTACTTTCTGTGGACCTGTAACTTGCATGTGCATGTCCCACAAACTAGCAGCTTCTGATCCAACATATGCAGATAACTTTGCAGGTACACCAACATCATCAGTTTCACCACAAGTGTCAACCACATTTTTGGCTGTACTGTCCACTTTACTAGGTGTTATTGCCAAAGCGGTGTCCCTGTAATTTTCCCTGCATGTAGGTCTGCCTCTCCTTTCCTTTGTCTGTAGCAGTTTTAAGTACCTGAAAAACATCTGGTGCAGTTCATCAAACTGTTGACTTCTATTTTGCTCATGTCTTTCTCTTTCTCTTTGCCTTTCTTGTTCTCTTTCTCTTTTCCTCCGTAATTCACACCACTGTCTCTCTCTCAATCTGCGCTTTTCTGTTGTTGTTCTTTTGCTGAAGTATTTGATCACATTCCTCCAAAACGGAAGCTCTGTGTAGCGTGTAATTGTACTCAAGTAACCTCATTGTGATGGTTTGCCAGAGGTACATTGCAGATAAATGATTTTGTTTTGATGTACACCATTCCTGAAGATAAGTGACAGGCTTCATTGTCTGGTAAGTCTCTGAATATCTCGTCTCGCAGGTGAAAAACAGTAGCTCGCAATTCTTAAAATTGAGTGTGAAGAAAATGCTGCACTGAATTTGTAGATAACCATTGCTCCTGCAATGGTTTCTTAAATGAAATTTTCTGTGCATGAATGTAATATGCAAGAACATCAAATCTGATCACCTGAATGGACCCCAGACTTTGTGGGGTCAATAGCCCTCCATCTTCCTCCCTTTTCTGTATAATTAGGGATGCTTCATATAGTGTCATCATGTTGAGATTGGACCAAATTTCCCCGACATGATGCAAAGTTAGTATAAACAATGTGATTCATGATTACAACGATTGCTGTGTGAGATAATACTGCATGAATAACAGGAGTAGACTGACTCTATAAGTGCATGTTTATGTAACTAAATCAGCCAGAGGGCGGACCAAGATCACATAATCATTCACATTTTGAATAATTCCAGGAAAAGTGTCAACTTGCAATATAGTCAGCCAAAGGGTCGATCATAATACAAGACAGATTCAACTGTTGAAACATCTGTTTTTGTTTTTGTTTCTTTTTTGTTTTGTTTTGGCAGCCACTGTTTATATTGGATTTATATGTGAGTTAATTAAAATACCGACTGGCTTTGGTGCATATATAATCTGTAACTTACATGCGTATGAAATCAAAGTCAGCTGCGTATCCGACCATGATCATAAGAACATGCAAAAATAGTAGTTTTCAAGAATTGTGAAACATACCAATGCAACATTCAATTCAATACCACAAAATATTAGCTGGGCTAATGTACAACCAATAAGGTTTCTTTATTTCAATCATTAGCACAATCTATATTAATGCACAATTAGTGCAGGCAAAGTTCTGACTAATAGAGTTACAAGTCAGTAGTTTCATTTGTGAAGTGAGTAAGTTCAGAAATGTCTGATCCTGCACATTTCGATGAGTCGCAGGGCCAATTGTTGTAAAACGTAGGACACAATATCTGTATTTACAACGGGTATATATCGTAAGCAACACATACATTAACATATCCCTTGAGTGGCTCCATATTAACACACAAGTAAAAAGTAAAATATAAAGAAGTCTAAAGGCACACAAAATACAGGTCTTTTCGGTCCAAGTTCCAAGGTTCCACTTAACAAAACGTCTACGTGCTGGCCGTGGCCAGACAGCTGTGGCCAAACTGTGAGATTACCACTGTCACTGGACAATGCAGCTCAGAATGCATAGCCTGCAATTACTACAACCTTAGAAGGAGCTCAGCACTGATTATTTCTAGCATCCTGGTCGGTAACATTAACAAGTACAATGAAACAAACCGTATTTCATCACATGTAACATTTATATTGATATTTTCTTTGCAGTAACTGGATTAAATGTTTGGCTGTCCGTGTTCTCAGTCGGCGTGGTCTGTACCTTTTACACGGCCATTGTGAGTACGGCTAATTCTAAAATCACTGATGATTAAACATGTGTATGAAAAGAGTCGCTCATTCATATGATACTAGAATATGTCAAGTCAAGTCAAGAACATTCATCCAAGATTAAAGCCTAACTGTTTTCCTGTAAGCCTGAAACTTTCAGTGAGGTGACAAGTGATACTTTGAGGCGAGAAGCTCCTCGTTTTATTGGGCGGGAAATCCCTAAACACCACCCAAAGGTGTATCCCTAGATGTTAAAAAATTAATGAAAAAAAGAAAAGAAAAGAAAAAGAAACAAACACACACACACACATATATATACACAAGAAGAAGAAAAGAAGAAGAAGAAGAAGAAGAAGAAGAAGAAGAAGAAGAAGAAGAAGAAGAAGAAGAAGAAGAAGAAGAAGAAGTTACTACCACCAATGTTGACAGTACGTAGTAGACGTTTCCTACTTAAGGACAGTTAAGACACCAAAAACCTTTGCATGGCCGATTTTGAGATTTTAACGGTTTTTACAAAATGAATGTCCTTTCTATTAGTTGCCAAAATTTCAAGCTTTTAACTCAAGTAGCTCATGGAACTTTGTTTGGGCAGTGGTGTTATTCGGCCATATCATTCAATAGTTAACGTTTTGGTGTCACTGACTGATTTAGCTATAATATAAATATTTGGAGATATCCCTAAATCATGGTGTATATATATATATATATATATATATATATATATATATATGTGTGTGTGTGTGTGTGTGTGTGTGTGTGTGTTTTTTGTTCAGGTCAGCAGAAAATCACAGATATCGTCAAATGATTTAGCATTTTGGCTAAATCATTTGACGATATATCATTTATCATGCGATTCCTCTGAGCATCCTCATGCACGTATGTTTGCTGTACCTGTATCATACAATTGGTGGGTCTTCACGCGTATATATCGGGCGTACCTGCGCGTATCTTACTTGCGTTGCGTTTTGCAGGTCACCGTGGTCTTTTTTTATCAGTGTATAAATTCGCACCAGTAAAGGTTTATTGACAAAATTGTCCTGTGCAGATAAAAATAATGCTTTTGTATGACTTGTATAACTTAAAAAAAAACCATTAAAAGTGTATACTTCTGTCAAAAATCATTTTATAGAGCAAGAACTGTTTCTAAAATGAATGACCGAATAAATAATTGACAAATAAATGGAAAGATCGATATAGAAATAATTATTGCCAGTGTTGATGAGGAAAACAATATTGACAAAAGACAAATGAAAAGTAAATTAAGGAATACATAGATACAAAAGATAATGATTATTAGGTTAATAAAAAGAGAAGAGCCAGCAAAGACAATGAATCATATTTAAACACACACACACACACACACACACACACACACACACACACACACACACACACACACACACACACACACACACACACACACACACACACACACACACACACACACATATATATATATGTTATCAAATCACATATCATATCATATATTACATAATATATTTTAGGGAGGCATGAAGGCTGTGATGTGGACCGACACGTTTCAAATTGTATGTATGTTTGCGGGGTTGTTTGCTGTCATTATAAAGGGATCCATTGATAAGGGTGGCTTTGGCGAAATATGGGAAATTAATCGACAGGGTGGCAGGTTTGAATGGTGGAAGTAAGTGAATTAATATATTTCTATGGCGTACACGTAAATTCTATAGTTCGATAATCTTTTTCAGAAGATAACCCAATAAATTAAATTTGTAACCTTCATTTTATTATGACAGCTTTTTGCATTTAATTAATTTTATTCCATTTCGTCTAATTTAATTTCATTTTGTTTCATGTCATGTCATGTCTTTTCATGTACAAGTTGCTGGTATGATGATGATGATGATGATGATGATGATGATGATGATGATGATGATGATGATGATGATGATGATGATGATGATGATGATGATGATGATGATGATGATACCTTATTTATACACTTTGCAAGACAGCTGACCAATTGCCCGGAATAATTAAGCACATAACATTAATTAGCTTGGAATCTTGAGACTATTATCTTCCAGATTTTGGATTTATCTTTAAAATTTTATTCTATAATACTTGATGGTAATGAAAAGTAAGGACATTCAGCGCTACCAAACACCATTGGCTTCAATAAGCTTTCTTACCAGCTTGATTGTATTGTATCTTTGGCCTCGATCATAAGGCCACAGGGGGCTGTTGATTAAGGAACAATAGTTTTGCACGTTTGAATGCAGACACAAACTTTATATCCCCAATTACACGTGAAGATGAACACATTTGCTTTATGTATTTGAGTTTATTGTTTCCATTGTACAGTTTCAATCCCGACCCCACATTACGTCACACGTGGTGGACCCTTTCCTTCGGTGGCTGCTTCACTTGGCTGGCAGTATACGGCGTCAACCAAGCACAGATCCAGAGGGCACTGACCGTGCCCAAGCTGAAGCATGCACAACTGTAAGATGACTACTTATTACATAGTCCATAGAACAATAATTTGGCCGTCTCTAACAAAAGGCATCCAACAGACATCGGCTCACGGCATTGGAAATGAAGTCGACACAAGTTTGGGGTTGACAATGGGCTAAATTCTTTTTCTCATGATGACAAGATCGGGTCGCATGTAGGAAAAAAATCAATATATTTTTTTTTAATTGTAATTTTGTTCACGCAATTAGTAGCACGTCCTACGCTTTACAGGATGCTGGCAAATGAATTCCAGTTAATCCGTTTCTCAGCATTGCAATCCATTCTATAAGTATTTTACACCCGTGAGCATTTTGCTTTCATATACAGGCATGTGAGCAGCCAGTCAGAAAAATATCTGAAAAATTTACAAATCTGTCTGAAATAACTCCAAATCAAGGAAAACAGAGGTTCAAAACAGCTTAAATGATATGAAATATGAAGGGAATGTGTCATCAATTTAGCTGAAATCAGGTAGTCAAGACAGCTGAAATCTGCTAAATTATCTGAAATCTCGCACGCCAGCACATTTCAGGGCTGCTCACCACAGAGCCACCGGCAATGGCGATGGCTGAAAGGCAGTGGCATAGGAACCTCATGAATATTGCCGGGGGGGGGGGGGGGGGGCAGTATTGTTATTTTTTAAACTTGACACAGGACATTTGAGAGGACCTCGCCTTCCTTGAAAATTATTGGGGATGGGGGTGAGACCCCCGCCCCCACCCAGTTCCTATGCCACTGAAAAGGGCATGCACGTATATACGTACGTTTTTGTATTTCTTACGTTTTTTTTTCTGTCTCCAGAATTGTTAACATAGAGAAATTAACCGGCAAAAATATTCCTTCTCCTATAATCACTTGGACTCTTTTCCCCCGTCCGGTTGTCTTGTTGTACACAAACTTGTCCGCCCCCTTCCTGTCGTTTGTGCAAAAGGACATGCATATAGCTCTGTAGGTTCGGTTATTCGTCAAAGTCCTCCACATTTATTTATTTATTTATCTATCTATCTATCTATCTATCTATCTATCTATCTATCTATCTATCTATCTATCTATCTATCTATCTATCTATCTATCTATCTATCTATCTATCTATCTATCTATCTATCTATCTATCTATCTATCTATCTATCTATTTATTTATTTATTTAGACACATTTGCAGGTTGTAGCTTTACCATTGTAGTGCCATGTGGTTGAACTTGCCTGGATTGACGGCGTTGCTGACTGTTTGTTCTCTGTGCGGAATGGTTGTGTATGCTCAATACAAAGATTGTGATCCTATCTTACAAAAGCGTATCCAAAAAGCAGATCAGGTAAGACTTTTCTTGACGGAGAAAGCATTGTGCGTTTCTGGTGACAGATTTTTATACACTTTTTCATGAATACCTACAACAGAAAAAGATATTTATATTGTATTATAACTGTATGTATATTTCTTGGATTTCCGTAATGATAGTTCATGACCACTAATCGACAGACGCTCTGGTTAGTGATATTATTTAATCTATTTCAACATTGATTATAAAGTTCATTAAATCATATAAATTTGTTTTGCCTTTAATTCCATCACACTGCAACACCCAATTACGACTCGGCTCTATTTCCACACAGTCTTCGCCTCCCCCCCGACACTTTTCATTAGTTTCTTTCATGTTCCTGCTACAAACAACGCAGAATGAAACTAGTAAATTCTGTGTGACATTCTCCTGTACTATTTTATAAAAAATTATCCAAACTACCTTCGGCAATTAGCGAAAGAACATATGAAAACGTGCATTTTTAAGGTTTGAGACCTGCAGGCTGATTTTATGATATGATTAAATGTATTTAATGCTGTGATAAAATTTTCTGATGATGCGACCAAATGGTTATAACATTATGTTTTGTCATAAAATTGTATAGGTCTAAACATGCCATATATATATATTTATATATATATATATATATATATATATATGAACTCTGAGAGACTACCTCTATCGTACACAGATAATAAATGGTTGTAAGTTGTAAATAGATTCTCAATTCTCTAAAGCCACTGTCGGTATCGGGACTTTTAATTTCTTTTTCAAGCTTTTCAATCGTGAAATGTTTAGAATTTATGCTATGATAGTTGCCACTTTGTACTTATGACGAAATGACATTAATACGAACCACGTGATATGTCGTCATAAATACAGCAAACATAATAAAATTAGCGTTTATTATCACTTATGTAAAAACCCGCCGGAACTTTCGGACCTGTATCCACTATCGGGGCAACCTTCTCCACTAAGCTTCTTCTTTGACGCAGTGGGGCGCTCGGCATTCACCATATTGCTGACCCCAAATTCACTGCCTGAAGTCGAATTCACTATCTAGTACTATACCCGTATTCTGGGGCCTACAACTGTAAACTGTTTGTCGTTACATTTACATTTTCAGGTAATGCTCACTCTGGAAAAGTCATATTATATATTGTACATTACATTCATTTGACAAATTAACTTTCTTTTAACACTAATTACACATATATTTTGGATGCTACCACTTCAAAATATCCAATCGACTTGGCTGCCATTATGAAAATTGTCAACTCCGCACCAAATGCCAATGGATTGTAACAGCATTGGGACGATCTTGCCAAGTGGGGGTTATAATATATGAAACCAAAAGTATATATCTTTCAAATATTTCAGAACATCAATAATGATATGATGAATGCTGTGGCTGCGATTCATTTGATATTAAAAAAAATGTATATTTTGTGA
>OZ026612.1:4522823-4717823 GCA_964020975.1 Hermodice carunculata | reverse complement strand
GTCAATAGTGTATATATCAATATTTTAATACTGTTTTCCTTTAAAAGTGCAAAAGTCTCTCGTAACTGGGTAAAGAGTGGCTGCATAAAACATGTTTTTCTTTCAAACATGTATGAAAACTTCTTTCAAATGGCACTGTTTCTCATTGCTCTGTAAAGAATGGCTGCAAGATTTTTTTTCATGTTATGTTTAAGCTATGTGGGATGCAGACGAGACATTATTAAAATAAAATACAAATAAAAATACACACATATATGTCTATTCTGAATAAACTCAATGAAAGTCTAATGAATACTTTCGTTTTGGTTTAAGCATATTTTATCATTAAAAAGTGAATACAATTGGGGAGGAGGGTGAAACCCTAAGAAGAAGGATGGAAAAACAGAACTGACAACACTTTTGTCTTCACCTAATCAGCATCTTCATTACAAGAACACAAATGATCAACAATGTCCAAAATGAGAGTTATCCTAGCTATCGTTCCATTTTGTACTAAATGAGCACATAGTGATGACAGTTTTCCTATTTTTGTGGGAATTCTGACTGTTTGGACCTGTTTCCCACACATTAGATTAATTTGGAAGTCACTTAAGTTCAAACAATAATTCTAATTTTAGACTTTTATGTCCTTTGCTACTTTCACCTCTGAGCACAGATTAATTTATTTTTTGATGTCTATCCCCCAAAAAGTTCATTTTCGGGGTGGGGGTGGGTGCGTTTTCTACTTGGTTTTTTTTTCATGTACATTGCTCATCTACAGTGGTGCCCCTCTCACAATGCCAAACCAAATGCATCAAAAAAGGGACCTAATGAGAGGGCTGGCCTCTCTTGGTGGATATAATGGAAATACCATACTTTTTTCACAAGAATGCTGCCTTTCAAGAAGGATGACCTCTGGCGAGAGGCACCTTAAAAGAGGGGGACTATTGTATATCCTCATGATGCCCCAAAACAAATTCATCATTTCCATTTTTCCACTTAGTTTTTTCTTGATTATTTGTTTTGTTTATTCATGTACATTGCTCATTTATTTCACAATTATGATAAAAAACAAGTTAACTGTTTACATTTTTTTTTTGCTTTTTTGTTTGCTGTTTTTTTTTGTGTTTTCTACCTTGTCTACCCCAAAACCACTTCATCATTTCTATTTTTTGCTTCATTAATGGTTGTGATTATTGTTGTGATATTTCATGCACATTGCTCAGTTATTTCATGATGCCAACTGAACAAATTCATTTACATTTTTGGTTGCTTTTTTCTACTTGTACATTGCACATTGTTCATTATTACTCCCCCAAAACAAGTTGATTATTTCAGTTGAACAAAAAAAAGTCCTTTAATGTTGTTTGATGTTGAAAGCTGTTTTCCATTGCAGTGTTTTTTTGCAGCAACTGTTGATAATGGATTATCAAACCAGTGTTGCATGACCAACTCCAATGAGTTGTTTGCCACACTTGTCGATAATGGATTATCACCTATGTGGCATGAGTAACTCACATGGATGTTAGAGTCGCTTGGCACTTTAATTGTGGCAAGTTTGTTTGAACAATGTATATTGCAAACATGAAAGAAGCGATGATGTATTATACTCAGAATATTTAATCTTTTCTTTTTCTCACATATGACAGAGAAAGATCTAGCAGAAATGTAAGCCAGTTTGATGTACAATGGTCCCCTTGAAGAGAGCTACCCCATCTACAAACACCACATCTGTCTTTGCCACCAGTATGTTATGTTACATTTTTCTGCGTTTTACACAAAGATAGGTGCTTTTGTACACTATACATAAAAAGATTGACAGTATGGTTTTTTATTCAGTGTGTAATGATACTTTCACATTTCATCAGTTTATTCCTATTTAGTGCACTGAAAGGTGCTGACCTATAGAAATATTGTTTATCATTAATTTCTTTACAAAAAGTCACTGTCTCAACAGACACCTGTTGTGAGAGACCACGTTTTCATCTGCTACAAATTCTAATATACTTCCCACATTAGGCTAACTGTAGTAAAGAACAACCTCAGGAAAGGACACCCTCTTGTGTAAGGCCTCATTTCAACCGCATACATATAGGAAGGCATTTTAACAGGGGGTCATTCCGTAGAAATAAATGCATGGTTCATAAAGATGGGTGGCACCAAAAGTAACAATTCTCATATCAATACTTAAAAAAAAAAACATAGAGCATGAAAGACTGTTACTTTTACAGATTGTGTTCAGCTTACCACCTTATTCTCTTCTTCGCTTATGTTATTATAATTGCTTATCTGCAGTTTCTCACCTTCATCGTTAGTTCCTGGCAGTTATGATTGTGGATTAAGGCTTATTGTACTTGTATTATGGAACAATGACTTCAATGCAACCTGGTTTGTATAAAGGAAGTAGGGTCACATAGCAGGTCATCATTCACTGATCTTTCAGTCAAGACAGTGCATCTTGCATTATACAGCTCACAATAGCTCTTTCAGTCAAGGACAGCCGATCTGTATTGTATTTTCAATTTTGATATACAACTTTGGCTGTTTCCATTTCAAAGATCCACAGCTCAACATGAATCAACATGAATCCTATATTTGTTGTAGGAGACAGTGAAATCCAGGATTGCCAGCTTCTCAAAGAGAGTTCCAGGTATGTGTGTAAATTTAAAAAGGGTGTCAAGATTTTGGATATCTTTGAGCTGACTAGGTATGATTTACTTCAATTATATCCAGCTGCAGTAGTTCTGCATATTGAAATGGACAATGCTGTAGGTGATTCTCGATATACCACGCAGCGGAATTACCAGGATTTAGTTAGGTCAATCAGGGCTCTGCTACCAAATACCCCAGTGTTTTTATCAGGATGTCTTTGCCAGGTACGAAATAAGAGTGTGAAGGGACAAATGTGGTTAGCTGACAAAATGAACCAGGTATAAGAGGAGGTACGTTATCCATTGTGTTATTTGTCCGGGTCTATCACCTATCCACCTATCTTCTTTTTATTGCACATCCAACAGTTTCAGTAGGAAACCATCCAAATTGAAGAACTCAGTCTATAGTGGGAAAAAGCATCATGTCACCAGTGTAAAATGTCTGCAACCTTCTTTTCGCACCCCTTCCAGCGCACAGAGGATGTATAGGACCAATGTCTCAAATAGGAAGTATAGGGCCAATCTGTCCAAAAGAGTGAAAAAAACACAAGCCAGGGTAAGATCCTTTAAAAAAAACAAGGACGCAGAAAATTTAAAATGTGTGGTAAGGTGCGACACATAGCAGATTTTAGAGGTTATAGAAGCATTGATAATATAGCTGTCAGGAATTCTCTATTTTGTGATAAAAACAATAAAAAGGGCTTTGGTGGACAATGGGATACACCAAGTGAACAAATTAAAGATCAGACCAGTTCCTTTGTGCATAAAGTGGTGGCAAAATTGTGATTGTCCATTTTGCAGTAAATTTTTTCAGACAGACATGGCAATGTTAGATCACTTTTTTGAAAGCCATGTTCCAGCGCCCAAACATATCACAAAACAAAGATCCTGCTGTCAAGAAAAATATTGAATGTGCAGGAACAACTATCTAGACGGAGGGGGGTTGCCTTGGATGTAAATGAAGACTCTGACGTTTTGATAAGAGGTAATGGAGGAGTGTGGGCAAAATCATTACCTGCAAATCTAACCCAATCAGATCAGGAAAATGCTAATGTGCCTGTTATAACGTACATCAGTGAAAAATACACAGATAGGGAGGTGATGTATAAAACCCAATTTCCTGGTGCGTACTATTCAAATTATAAGGTGATGGATAGAAATCTGTGTACTAAAACTATAAATGAACTGGATACTTCTCGTTGTCAACCCGGTCAGAGACAAACAGATGAGCTATTAAAGGTAATGAAACCTGGATATGTTGCACAACTAGATTATGGTACCTTTGATGTAGCTAGACTGAAAAGATTCCAGACAATTTTAAATTTCAGAGAAAGAAAAGATCATGCGCAAACAGAAAAGTATTTCCTTTCCCACCTTCAGTGCTTAGACGATCATAGAATTCTTGGGGAACAAATAAAGCAATCTAACATTTTTGAGTTTGGAAAACTCATTCATGAAAATCCATGCAATCGATTGCTTATGAAAAATAACAACATTGCTGTTGCTAGTTTAGCTCCCCTTGCCAGTGGCAAGTGGATAAATGACAAAATAATGGACCAGGTGATTTCAATATTGGAAAAATCGACAGATGAGACTTAATATTTATCCGACAATTCAGTGACGTATGCAATTACCTATCTGCTTTTTTGGCAAATGAAATATTTTAGTTTGTACACACATAGTAGCATTGGTAGTGTGCAGGTTGTGTTTAGTGCAAATGTTGCACATGATGTAACTGTAAAAAAGTATATGTTGGTGGTTTGAAAGATTGTCTTAACCAAGGAGGGAATAACTGGACATTTGCTGTTTATAGATTTGGTGACAATGAAATAATATATTGCGATTCCTTAGGGTGGCCTGTTTCAAGTGAAGTACAATCAATAATTAATGAATTGCATTGCTGTTTGGCAAAGCACAGCCTTAAATGAGGGTGTGACACTCTACTCTGAATGATAGTACTCATGCATCTTACTGTTCAGGGCTATATCCATTGCAGACATGCAGATCGGTATGCGGTGTTGCAGTACTTGTGTGTATTTGCATATGTACTTTGGCAGAAGCATATTCAAATATATGACTGACACAAATGTACTCAGATGGGCTAAAATTCAATATTTCAGTAGCATTTCAAATCACTCTGCTTTGCTGCACTAATTCACTGGATAATGTCTGGTGAGGTAAATTTACAGCAAATGTATATGAAGGAGATTGCCCTTAAGCATGGAATCAGTAAAAAGAATTTTACAGAAAGACTAATGGTAAGATGGCATACAAAAATTTCTGCTGTTCTGTTGCTGGAAAAATGGCTCTGGTTGCTGTCAAAATGTGCAGAGTTACCTGGAAAGCACAGAGTGCTCTTCTTGGTTATTTGACAAAATATATGTAGGTAAAATAGTTGAAAATGAACAAGGTGTAAAACCTGCAAATAGTGAAATTATATGTGTACATAATAACATGTCCACAGTTCAGAGTGAAAGAAGTGAAAAGCGTGTTAGTTGGGTTTCTTTGAACGATCAGTCGATCCAAAAGGGGAAAAAACTGAAACCTCAATTATCCTAGATTCTAAAACACTGAGATGGGAATGCTTAAAGCACATGTGTGTAGCTCAGCTCAAACCAAGTGTGTCTTTTAAGAAGAAAAAATCTGTGCTTTGTGTAGGGTTTAGGCTAGTTGATCACACAATGGCCTATAAAAACTTTAAATGTTCAAGTCTAGGGAAAAAGGATCAAAACACTGTTAAGTTGATACAAGATTTTCTAGAAAGGAGCGCCTGTAAATTTGGCTCATGGATAGGTTAGGTAAAGCGGTTTGGCCAGTGGACTAGGTTGAATTAAAGTCCAAAGGAATTGATTCCTCCAATGATCCAATCAAGATTGATCATCAAAACTTGGAACCTTTTGTGAGAAAAGGCCTCAAAGGCACATTCAAGCAACACAAATCTTTGCTGTGCTAAAAATGTCATTTAACAAGTGGAACAGTACTATATAAATATTTCAGATGCAGTTATGAGTAAATGGCAGATAAGGAAGCTCTGATCAAAATTCAAGCATATGTGAACACAGAAGAATGTATAAATTGGTTAGGGAAAAAATTAATAAGTGTGAAAAGGTTAAAAAGTTATGGCAGTTTCAACAAGAGGTCCATGTGGGTGCTGACATGAAACGTTTCATAAACAGTATGGCTTCTGATGGAACACAGGAGTGGGAATATGAGAAAAATGCTGTCAAGACAACATATGATGAACACATGCTGAAGGTTTTTCTCACAGAAAATCCTAATTGGGGTTGTACTCATAGATTTGATGAAAGATAGCTTTCAAAATTGTGACAGCATAATGCCATGGGATCCTGTAGTAACAGTGATTGTGTTATGCTCATCACAAAGAGATATTTGCCATAATATATGTGGTGAAAGGGTGAGCACACTCCTCATTTCAGATGTGGATGGAAACTTCAAGCAGTAACTAAAAGGTAATCTTGCAGTATGGAAAATCTATGAGCATGCTGAAAATATTAATTTTTAACCAGATCCAAGTAATATTGTGCAAACCCACAAAAGGCCTGCTTTGGCAGTGAGGGATAACTGGGATAGATTAAGAGTAAGTCGCAAAGCCACACTTCATCAAATTCTTAGCACCGATAGAGGGACCACTTTGGCCAATAACAGTAATGTAGAATCTTTGAACACATAAGCGCAGGTCAAAACAAGATGGAAAATTGTAGACACACATTAATTACAACAAGGCATGGCGCTTCCATGAAATCCCCATCAGTTCTTATTGGCGAAAAACTGAAAAGGTTTTGGAGAAGAATTTTGAGCAAGTTTTATTTTTTCAACATGGGAATCAAAATTTGGATAGACAATATCACATTGTGTTCACTGTTGCAAGGCTGTTAGAACACCACACAAAGCAGGTTATTGAAGAAAAGAAAGGCCCGTTAAGGAAGAAAGTTATGCCCTAAAATAAGCCAAATTTGACTTACACAAGGACATTGAGCCATATGTTCCAAGAGTAAGTAATTTCCAGAAAACAACAGGGAGCGTCATGTGGGGAGCAAACTGATAAGGGCGGGCAGAAGAGGTGTATGTCTTACAGATAGGATAGAGTCTGGCCTATCTCAATTGGGAATTCTAATGAAAACTAACACAAACAGTAAACCAAAGTCAAAAAGTGCCATTGATGACCTTGTTCCGCAAATAGATAGAGAACATAAGCCAAACGAATTTAATAGTTAACAAAGGAAAAGAAAAAAGCTAAACACTGAACCCAAAGTTTTGTTGAAATCCACAAGAATATTTGAAATTTGTATTCAGGATAACAGCACAGATCCTTTCACCTGTGCTATTAAAAAGATTTGGATGAACACAAGAAAGAGGCAGATGGACCATTTGTGATTTGTGTTACATAGAAAAAAACATTTGTATAATTTCTTAGTGAGAGAGAATTCAGTCAGCACATCCACGCCTGTCATAAAGAAATCTGTTCACGTGATAAAAACATTTCAACGAAAACAATACAAGACGGGAAGACATGGAAACTGAAAATAATATTAGAAATGAAGACATGGATACAAATGTGACATACTGGTGTCCATTATGTAAAAAAAGAATGTTTGTATGATCCATCAACCATAGGATGTGATAAATGTGACAGATGCTATCAGTGGGCCTGCATGAAAGTGGATATTCCGCCACCTGAAGATGAGCAGTGTTCTTGCTTAATTTGTATGTAGAGTGGTATAAAGTATAACTTGTAAGATAAGTATGATACATTTAGTAAGATTTGTGAGTTCAGATACACAAGTCAGCTTTCGATGTCTCAAACAAATTAGATAGAATAGCCACCAAAGATCTTAGAACATGTAACTTTGTGTGCTACATGGCACAGATGGGGGGAAATAGGATGTCACACTGAAAGCCATTGTTGATAGCTGAATTAGACGAGGCGCACTTGGCACCCAGTTGGCACAGATAAGGCAAGTAGGTTGTCACACTGAAAGCCAATGTTGTTAGCGGAATTACACGAGGCGCACTTGGCACCTAGAGGGCACAGATAGGACAAGTGGGGTTTACACTGAAAGCCAATGTTATCAGCGGAATTAGACGAGGCGCACTTGACACCCAATTGGCACAAATAGGGTGGTGTGTGACATGATTCTCCCTTCACGTGGGGCACACTGGGCAAACATTGTTCCCTCACAATGTTTGGCGGAGAGAATCATAAATGTACTATTGTCTATTTGTAATTATAAGCTTCAGTGTTATGTACATTTCATGTAGTTGATTGAGACTACAATTTATTTGTGTATAATACAAGTAGGATACACATTTTACGTATACATGTTCAATACATATGTGTGTGGGTAAAAGCTTTATGGCCATATGCAGATGAATACAGATATGCATTGTATCGTTAATTCGTTGTGCATATTATTATGATGATAAAGTATTGTTATTGAAGTCAATGCCATTTGTGCTCTGTTCATTTTTTTCCTTGTTGCTTTCCTATGATGCTTGATGCTGAATGTTTGTACAGTGGAAATTCACTATAAATGTAGGTATCTTACATCATGTATTCAGAATTTCTAGTCTATTATGTCATTTTGAGTTACTGCTTTGAGAATCTACAATTTAGTTGCCTTGCTTATGTGTTTTACACATGCTGTGTACACTTCAGATAAAGATACACGACTAAAAGCCATTTCGCAGGATGGTTTCCACCCCCATTTCTCCTTGCAAGCCTTGGCTGCATGGCTCAGCCTTGACTTGGATTTCAAATAATAGTAACTCAACCTAATTGCAATTATGTAATCAATAAGATAGCACTCTAGTCATTGCATTAAGGACTTTTACTAGCTTCATCTAGGAAGTTTTCTTTTTAAATTTGAACAGTAATGTGGTAATCATATTAATTTTCAGAAAATGCTATATTGAATTGACACATTGATCATAAAAAGTGGGTGACAGAGAGTGAAGTTTTGCATCTATTTTGTACCATGAAGCAAAGAAAACTGGACAAAGAGAGCTGTTCTAGTAATTAAGTAAAAAGTGACAAACTGGCTGAGAATGTGTGGACAGTGATGGCTTCAAAGAGTGTTGGACTTGGGTAGTGAAAAGAGAAATGGGGGTTAAAAACTATTTTCTTGGTAGCTGAGGTGTACACATCATATGTGAACAATACTAGTACTTAAAATCTCTTGTGGCAGAATTTGGAACTAATTTTCCCCACTGTACTCATTTTCAATTGACTTTTTGGGAAAAAAAAGTAAAGACATAGAAACTTTTTTCTTTCGGACAAGAATCTTGACATATTTTTAATTATTATTTGTTTCTGCAGCTATCGACATGCTCTCTCATAATGAGTTTTCACCGAACTTTTTACATGTTTGCTAGGATTAGTGGACCATCCATGCTTTGAGGCACTGTTAGAAAATTAATTGTTTTTGCTAGGATTAGTGGACCATCCATGCTTTGAGGCACTGTTAAAAAATTAATTGTTTCTCATGTCCAGCAACACACAGAAAAATATGGGTATGTAAGTCAAAATAAAATGAAATTAAGGTAACAAAAACCGCGAGGAGTCTTGATGTACAAAATCAGGACGGTGCGTATATGTTCAATTCTTGATGACTCCGCCCAGTGACCTTCTAACAGTGTTTAGCACAGAGACTACATCCAGTACTTCAATTCTATTCTTTATATAGGAATAGTGAATCGCCAAAGTTTAATTATAATCAGTTTCATTAAGAAAAAGCCCAAAACCAATGGTGCTATAAACTAAACCATTTATTGTGTTAGAGAAAGAGAGAGAGAAAGATATATATATATATATATATATATATATATATATATATATATATATATATATATATATATATATATATATATATATATATATATAAACTTGCTGTCAAGCAAATTTTTGTTTTCCAGTTAAAGTTATATTCTGGAAGCAACTTGTAATAAACCCCGTTTCCCCAGTGCCTTCTCCGCAAGCGAGCAATTTTTCCCAATATAATTCTTAATAATCTAAACTTGTTTCCCAATACAACCTTCTTCAACTTATTGATGAACCAATTAAGATTAATGAATATTCAAAGAGTCTGTTGGATCTAATTATCACCGACTAGCCGGATCTTGTTTTAAACTAGAGTATCCTTGCCCTTGATTCCAACTCTGACCACTGAGTTGTCCACTGTACTCTAAACGTTTCTAAGTTCAAGGACACATCCTTCAAAGGCCAATATGAGACTTTAAAAAGGTCAATTTTCCCGACCTCAACGCCGCCTTCTCCTTTGCTCCCTTGGACATGGGCACTGCTGTTTTTGACACAGTTGAGGACATAGTGTCATACTGGTCCGATTTATTTTTAACCACTACTAAAGATTTTATCCTCTATAAGGAAGTCATCATCCGGCCCAAGGACAAACCCTGGATAACTTTAGTTATTAAAAAACACATTCGACATCGCAATCGAGCCTGGAAGCGCTTCAAGCACGCACCCAACAAACCTCGTCCCCACCCTTATGAAGTCCAGTATTATAAAATCGAAAGTGTTTACGGGTTCTACAAAAGGTCTCGCAACAAGGTTTTAAATTTAATCAAATGCTCTATTACATCATATCACCACCAACTTCGCAGTCAACTTGACGGTAAAGCCATAACCCCTAAGAAATGTGGAGCTTATCAAGTCTGTTCTAGGTTGCAAAATCCACCCAGATATATCTTCCATCATTGAAAAAGATAAGATTATTTCTTGTGTCACCAAACAATGTGAAATTTTCTACATATGCTTCACCAGCCAATGCAAAACTGCTCCAGATATAGATGCCCCACCTCTGCCTGAGTAACAATTCGAACAGAGGCATGGTTACATGATATTGATATTGATGCCCACTGTGTAAAAAAGTCATATCTTCCCTCAGACTTTCTTTTGCCTCCAGCCCTGACAACATAGGGAATACACTACTCAAAAATATTACTGAATCTATATGCCAACCACTGGCAAATATCTTAAAGCTATCCCTTCATCTCTTCCATATGCCCGCTTCCTGGAAGAGAACTAATGTTTGCCCTGTTTATAAAAGTCCAACCGACAGATCAAAAGCATTTACCACCCAATCTCTCTTCTATGCAATGTCTCTAAATCATTTGAACGTCCGATATATAATGCTCTATACTAATACTTGACAGGCAATAACCTTCTCGGTTCAAAAATTCTGGATTCAAGTCTAACGCCTCTAGCGTAGATCAACTTGTAAACATAATTCATAACATTTATAATGGCCTTGAAGATTGCAATGAAGCTAGAATGGTCTTTCTAGACATTTCCAAGGCCTTTGATAAGGTATGGCACCCTGGCCGTCTCTTTAAACTACGTCAGTTAGGTATTTGTAATCCTCTGCTGTCTTGGATCAAAAGTTACCTATCTAATTGCTTTCAGCGTGTTATAATTCATGGTCAAACGTCTTGGCTACCTATTGAAGCCGGTGTACCCTAGGGATCCATACTCGGTCCACTCTTGTTCGTGGTTTATGTAAACGATCTTGTTGATGACATAGCTTGTGATGTAATTTTAAACACGAATCATTCTGTCATTCTTAATTGGGATACGTCATGGCGTGTCACCTTTAATGCCCTGAGGTCCCTGTCAGTTATTTTCTCTGTCAAAACCAATAAACCATATCACCCTCCCGTTGATTTTGGTGAATCAGCCATTCCTCAGGCTTACCACCACACCTACCTTGGAATTACTGTCGGTAGTAACTTGTCCTGGCGTGCTCATATAACTTGCATTACTAACAAAGCTAGCCAATATATTTCTCTCCTTTGCAGGTTCAAGTGTAAACCCTCCCGCAAAGCTCTAGGCAGGTTGTACTTTTCCATGATTTGACGCGTTCTTGAATACGGTTGAGTCCTCTTCGATAACAGCGGCAAAAGCCTATCTGATTTCTTGAATCCATTCAATACGACGCAGCCAAAATATGTACGCTGCCCTAAGACAATTTTCACACATTAAACTGCTTCAGTAACTTGGCTGTACTGCACTTACTAACAGACAGGAATACCTCAAACTGATTCTCTTTCATAAAATGCGCCATAACCTCACTACTGCATGCCTGTTCAACATCTTACCCCATGTTTTACTTGTCGGACTTAATGCCATTCTATTTTCTTTCGACCTCCTACATACAGAACTAAGTGATACAGTACTTTCTTCCTCCTCGATACCATCAGATTATGGAACAACCTGCGCTCTGACATCACAGATTCTGTTTCCATTTAAATATTCAAATCCACACTAAAAGCTACTTTGCTTGTTGTTGAGAATGCCCCTGACTTCTATTCTACTGGTGACAGTTTCTCCAAAGACATCTGCCACACTCGAATGCGTCTAGGCTTATCTAAGCTTAACTATGACCTTCACAAAGTCAATATTATTCCGTATCTCGATTGTTCGTGTTCCAACTCTACTGAAAATGTGAAACATTTCTTTCTCTTTTGTCTGCTCTTCTTTTCTCTCAGGCACAATCTCTTAAATACCACCATACCTATAATTGCTCCCAATGTTCATCCTACCTTAATAGTCCATATTGCTAGCCACTGCTTAGTTGAAATTTTCCTTTTTGGTTGCAAAGAATTATCAAATGAATCAAATACTGAAATTTTCGAAGCTGTTCATCAGTATATAGCCAACACCAGGTATTTTGTACATTAATTACCTCTGTGTATTCCATCTGTTTGCCTGTGTCATCCTGAGGGAGAAACATCAATATGCCAATAACATCACAATCAGAGTACAAAAGTGTCCATACTGCGGTTTATGTATCATCGTTATGCTATAAGTGTATTCGGGTCCTTTTATCATTTCTATATTGTTTACTTTACCTATGATTGTACTGGATACATATTTTGCAATTTCACCTAATATTGTACTGGTAACTTTCGTGTTAGTTCCTGTATGTTTTTGTATATATACTGTGCGTCTCTCTGAGTCTGGAGAGCCAACGTTTTCGTATCAGGATGTACTATTAGGCAATCCAGAATAAATAAATTTGTTTAAACTAGACACACACACATATGTATATATATATATATATATATATATATATATATATATATATATATATATATATATATATATATATATATATATATATATATATATATATATATATATGAAGTCAGAACTCAGAAAATACTTTATTTGACAGAAGAAAAAGATGGCACTTATACATATATTTCTATAAGCCAAAAGAAAATATCTCAAATGTATAATACATAACAGAATTATTCTTTATATAATGTCGAGATGGTCTTGGTTACGTGTATGATACCCGCTGTCACCAATGCCACCTATGTATGTACATGTTTTGTTTTATAATGCAACAGCAGTAAGGTGGGCATATGTCAAAAAGAATGAAATCGAAATGTAACTTATAAAGTGAGGCAGAGTTATTCATGGCAAATGTGACAATTGCTATAGCACATGTATCTGAGTATTGGCTCACGATATATGACTTGATATACATAAACTTGGTAAAAAAAACGGACAGGGAATGAGTATAAATTTTGTTCTTGATACATGGAGGAGTCTTCGTCAGTGCCGATGGAACAAAATATCTCATACAGTTCCCAGTTGATTTCTTCCTAGGGTGAGAAGGGAATGGGTAATAGGTCTATGTTTTGTCATATTAGGGTGAGTTGCTGGTGCTGCGACGTATATATTTTCAAATTATTTGAGTATTTGGTCAGTGTTAGTAATTTGTAGACCTGAAAATTGATTCAAATGCTACCGCTTTAGCTATTTCAATATAATTTACTTCAATGTTTCCATTGCCGAAAGGGAAAGATCGCATATTCAGTTTTTGCCATTTTAAAGATATTTTTTGCTACTAGCAATAAATATATTATTATATACATATTTTTCAATTCAACTTTTTGCCAGATTGTACGCAGCCCGCATTTTTTCAGTTTTGAGGGATTATGACCTCCGCACTCAATTATACTACTTACAGTATCACATTTCTTTGTCAGAGATACAGTGCTAAAAATTCCGCTTCAGCGGTTCACAAACTTTGGTTCTCCATCGCATAAATTTCTACATATTCTGAATAAAAGTTCATCGTTTTTTACACACATTTTTCTTAGAGCTATGGTGATTTCAGCCAATAACTACACGAAAAGCTATAGACAGCATGCATATTTGTTTGACCATGCGTAGAACATAAACATGCGATCCCGCAAGCAAAATGTACAATCTCAAAATGTTTCCGATGTCCTCGATATATCGACAACACGGACATTTTCTGGCATTGTTTTGAGATTAAAGCGAGTGAAGCCGCACGTGCACAGTGCATCATTATTATTTATCAACTTAACCCTGTGACAAATTTCACTGACAACTGAAGATTGTGCCAGCCCATGCCCGATCACCTCATAATCACAAAGATTTCATGTACCGTACAAATTTTACGGTACCAATTGTATACACTTGTCCCAACCGATTTCTCCCGTTTTATACCAGCTAAGTCTGGTTCCCTTTGAAAAGGAAACTTGTTTTAGGTATTCTGTGCTCTGCTTTTTTCTCAATTTGTCGATCTGAAGAATTGCCTGCCATAAATATCGGAAAGGCAAAAACAGGTTTTATAATACTCGAACCTCTGAACTGCAACCTGTGATCTCAGACACTGGGGATTTTAAAAATGTGTGACACGAGCATTTGAAAGGACATATGTCTACATGAGGATTGGGGCAGCTTCAGAGTTGTTTTAGCACATCGTGGGTGCAGAGCGCACAGGAAACCTGATAGGAAGGTCAGTTAAGTGGGCAGGTAAAAAAAAAAAAAAAAACCCTTGTGCTAATCCAAGCAAGAAAGTGTACAATAGTAGACTGCCGTGTGTATTATAGCCGCCCCACCTTCAACATTCTTCCTACAGTAATTTATATTCTATTGGTGTCTGCTTCCAGAATTTTATCACCATTCTGTAGCCAAGCTGGTGCCGAACTCAAGAGCGTTGTTCTATGATATCGAGTGACCTCACACGGTCACTCAGAACTACCCTATGTACGGCACAAGCATCCACAACAGTTCTTACCTACCGTCAGCATTTTCTTTTTCTCTTTCTATGTTCCGAAACGGAAAGAGGTGATATTAAAGGAAACAAGAGGGATATCGGTGGCCTTAGTAATGTGTTTTCAATATGTTTTAATCCTTAAATTTACAAACAACGTCCTTCACTTTCTGCCACTTTCGGAAAAAAACAACAAAAGCGTTGCAGTGCAGTCTGCTGCAGCTATACAGACTGAGGCCGCAATCTTCACGGAAGCAAAGCTTTATTGACATTCATCTTGAATACAAGATATGGTCAGCATGACAATAGAAATATACAATATAATACAAAATACAGCTATATGCTACAAAACTAAATACAGGTGCACCCAGTCAAACACTTATATATATATACATATATATATATATATATATATATATATATATATATATATATATACATTATGAAACGCCATTTCTTGTTTTATTCAGTATCTGATTAGGGGATTAAATATTATATTTTATGAGAAGAACAAATCGATTTCATAAGGTGAAAAAATGCTTTTGTTAGCGTGATTAAATACAGTTCATTTGTTTGTGTGAATAAATTGATTTGATCTTTTGATTACATCGATTTGTTCTTCTGATCAGATCGATTTAATCAGAGGAACAAATATACTCTTATTTGATCACATGAACAAATATATTTGTTCACATGATTAAATCGATTTGGCCAGAAGAATTTTTTACATCACATAAACACCAGAAAACATGGGCATGAATGGGAAATTTTTCAGCAAATTGCCATGGCAACCAGCTCTGCGTAGTACTACTTGCAATATCATTGCGCGCACACAGTGTTGACTCCAACTGAATCACTGTGTATACTGGTGCCAGAGTACATACCTTCATAATATTCATGTCAGCTCAAAGTATACATTGTTTTCCACTATCAAGCCAAAATCTGCCTTTCTGCTAGCAAATGTTTTTAATATACAGCCCCTTGCATCCCTAGGCCTGATATTTTATTGGCACTCTCCAATCATGTTACCTCACCGCAGGCATGATTACCCCCGTGGAACCATGAGGTGTTACGCGACATATTCAACCCGCAAAAAATGTTAACAAACCAGGTCGCAGTCTGACCTTCCAAAATAACTTATAAACCCACACATGTCCTATGCCAAATTGTTTCTTACAATATTCTAAATCAGCTGAGAACAAGAAAACCTAGTCATCATTGGGAAAATTTTGAGATATTACCGTTTGCTACAGCCAAAGTACTGACAGCAGTCACGCCGCCTTGTGCGGTGACTCAGAGAACTCACATTGTGGCCATGTGTATTCAGTTACTACGCTGGGTATATTGAAAGCTGACCTGTCAATAAATACTGCACACTGTACCTGTCAGTTTCAGGAAAAACAAGTATGTTACAGTGGTCAGAATCGTGTAAGAGACAGCCCCCTGTACCTGTAAGGCTCATTTCTAATATGCACTCTATAATCCTGCTACCTGGAAGCCGGCCGAATTACTCACGTAATACCTTAATAGTAAAGCACTTCAACACTGACATCGTGGACATTTTATGGCTTTGTTTGGAGAGTAAAGCGGGTGAAGCCAGCCGTGCACAATGCATCATTATTATTTATTTAAATATGATCGTGTTTTGGCGGCATTAAATGTAAATTTGGACGGTGGTTCCATGACCTTCCGCACTTGCTTTCGGGATGGATGTGAGGATTTTTTCTCTCTCACTCTTTCTTTCTTTGGTTAGGCACTGCTTTTTGCCTTTCATGGTCATGGATATGAGCCTTTTTCTTTCACTTTTATTCTTTCTAAAGTTTGGTGGTAGGCACTGCTTTTGGGAAGGATGTGAGCATTTTTCTTTTTTTCTCTCTCTCCCTCCCTCCCTCCCTCCCTCCCCTCCATCTCTCTCTTTCTTTCTGTCTTTCTTTCTTCACAAACGATTATAACGTGCCTGTAGCTGGAAATCTGATTTTTTTTCTCCAAGTGTCTTAAACTAGTAATTGGAGCCTAGAAAAACCAAGCCTTGTCAAATGGGATTCTGAAAAAGTGGATGATGACAACTTAACCCTGTGATGCAGCTCCGTCTCCTGGTCACTAATTCTTGTTGTTATATATAGAAAATGTCAAAGTTCGAAATTGTACCTCTTGCGTGTTATTGGTAACTCAGACTACCGGAGCTGATGCGCGACATACAAGAGGGAGTAATGATTATCTGGTAGTGAGGAAACTTGTATTTATTCAGCAGATCAAATCGATTTGATTACGGGAACAAATATATTTGTTCAGGTGAATAAAATTATTCTATTTGATCAGAAGAACAAATGGATTCAGTCATGTGAACAAATAAATTTGTCCATGTGATCAAATTCATTGTATTTGTTCCTCGGAACAAATCTATTTGATCTTCTGATAAAATAAGTTTGTTCTTCTCATCAAGTCAATTTGATCCGAAATATACTGTATTTGATCACATGAACAAAAACATTTGTTCATCCTATCAAATCGATTTGATCATGTCATTGAATACTTAGTCTTCTAATTAAATATTTATTCACCTGATCAAACATTTGTTCATAAGAATCAATTAGTTTGTTCTTCTGATCAAATATTTAATCATCTGATCAAATGCGGAATAAAACAAGAAACGGCGTTCCATTATATATATATATATATATATATATATATATATATATATATATATATATATATATATATATATATGCACATAACCAGTCAGCTACCGAGATTTAGTACCCGAGTCGTTGTTGTCGAATTTCAAAGATTTTATTTACATATGAGAGTGCCTCTAGGCTATCTCCAGATTGCATCATTGTTATAAATTTTTCCATCTCGGTTAACAAATGAAACAGTTGTATAAAATTACAAATAAATATTCCCTGATGTTATTGTACAATGTTTTGAATTGTGGAATTTTGCCTCCGATCTCTACGTCTGACCATTCGGTTGTATTTTGCACGCTCTCTACTTCTCATCGCATAGACCGCCCCTTCAAACGTAAAATCTGGGATTACAAGAGAGCCGATTTTGAAATGCTGCCTTTAATGCCCCATTTTAACACATGTTTCAAAACTTTTAATGACATGGTGTTTCACTGGACAAATCTCTTCACTGATCTCTGCAATCAATTTATCCCTTCTCGTGATATTCTCTTCAGGCCGAAAGATAAGCCATGGGTCACATGTAAGATAAAAAAGTTACTCAGACAAAGGGATCGCGCATGGAGACGTTTCATGCGACACAGCAGCAAAATGCGCCCCTTTACACTCTCTGAAACTCTTAACATGGAACGACTTTTCACCTTTTACAAGCGAAATCGTAACATAGCTGTCAATGCCCTCCGTTGTTCAATGAAATCGTATTTTTCCAAAATTCGCACTGAACTCGACTCAAAAGATATTAACCCCAAGAAATGGTGGAACCTTAGTAAAAGTCAACTTGGCTCCAAGCTTCACCAATCGATACCTCCCCTTCTTGAAAATGATACAGTTATTTCTAGTAATGTGGACATATGTGAAATCTTCAATAAGTATTTTGCCTACCAATGTAAATTACCTCATGAAGATAATCCTATGCCATTGCCTGAGTTCTTCTACCGAACTGAGGCTCGTCTAAACTCTTTTTAAGTTGATGAGATTAGCGTGAAAAAAGTATTACAATCATTAAGGACTAGCTCCCCAACTGGTCCTGATGGCATTGCAAACATGATTTTAAAGAATACCGCTCCCGGTATCAGCCCTTCCCTCACAAAACTATTTAACCATTCCCTGCGCACTTCCTGCTTTCCGGATTCTTGGAAGAAGTGTAATGGATGTCCAGTGTTCAAAAATAACGACATGCAAACAAAAAGCAATTACAGACCCATCTCACTGCTCTGCAATGTCTCTAAAGTATTCGAACGCATAATTTATAATGTCATGTATCAGTACTTCATGCGTTACGAACTATTGACATCTAAAAATTCCGGGTTTCGGTCAAACGACTCAACAATAAATCAACTTCTCAAAATCCTTCATGACATATATAATGGCCTTGAACTGCAAAAGGAAACAAGGATGGTTTTCCTTGATATCAGCAAAGCGTTAGACCGTGTCTGGCACGTAGGTCTACTTTTTAAATTAAGGCAGCTCGGTATCGAGGAACCGCTCCTGAAACTTATCAGTAGCTACCTAACCAATCGTCACCAGTATGTAGCAATCGGGGGCCAAACGTCATCTATGCTTCCTATTGAGGCAGGGGTGCCCCAGGGTTCTATCCTGAGCCTCTACTGTTCCTAGTTTTCATAAATGATATTACTGATGGCATCTCTTGTGACACCAAACTGTGCGCTGATGACACCAGCATATTAGAGATCATATTCGACCCTGTCACTTCTGGTAGGCGTATAAATACTGACCTTGATAGAATCTTTGTTTGGGGCAAACAGTGGATAGTTACATTTAATGCAACTAAGTCTCTAGCCCTCTTGTTTTCAGCTAAACACAACAAACCTGATCATCCACCTTTATTTCTTGGCGGATCTTTAATCCCGGAAGGTTTAATCATACCCATCTGGGAATTACCCTTTCTCATAATTTGAAATGGAATGCTCACATTACTAGAATCATTGACAAAGCGAGGAAACGCCTAACTTTATTTTTTAGACTTAAATACAGATTATCGCGTAACACCTTAGCCAGACTATACAAAGCCATGATACGCCCTATCCTGGAATATGGATGCGTCATATTTGATAATTGCACGATGGACCTGACAAATTCACTTGAATCTGTTCAGTATGAAGCGGCACGTATTTGTTTGGGTGCACTTAAACGTACTCCTCGACATTTACTTCTTAGTGAATTAGGTTGGCCAACTTTGGCCAGAAGGCGCCAATACTATAAACTGATTCTATTTTGCAAAATGGTTAACAGGCTGACCCCCTCGTGTCTTTCGGATCTGGTCCCACTTGATGCCGTTCATCCAACCTTCCATCTTCGCAACCGCCGGAGTTTGAGACAAATAAAGTTTACATCCAATCGTTTTGGTAATTCTTTCATTCCCTCTATTATTAAACTTTGGAACGACCTTCCGGACGATATAAGGCAATCTACTTCACTTGCTCAATTCAAATCTAAACTAAAAAGTACTCTTTGGCCGTTGATTTTGTCCCAGGTCGCTACTCGCACGGCAAAAGATTTCCTAACATTATACATACACAACTACGTTTGGATTGGTGTGGTCTTAATTCTCAACTTAATAAACTAAACATTCTTCTGTCGGCTGCATGTAACTGCTCATATCCCAATGAGAGTACATACCATTTTTTCCTCGCACGCCCCCCTGTTTTCAATACCATAGAGTATCCTTGTTGCGAACGGTATGCAATATTTTAGCACCGGGAGTCAATCCAAACCTAGTTGTTCACTTAGCAGGTTATATAGTGCTTACCTATCTGACACATGGTAATGACAATCTTTCGTCAAGCGACAACTTAGATATTTTTGATTCTATCCAAAACTGCCAAGTTAACTCATTACAGCTGAATTAGTAGCTTTTCTATGTGCAACCAGTATATATTTACAATATGTAGTGTGAACCCTTTCCACCACTGGCTTATCACAAAGTTTCATAATATTATCATTTTCAATACCCTTCACTAAGGGCCCCATGCTTCGCTACCATACGATAGGATGGGGAAAATGAGTGAATCAAATAATTTCATAGACAATTTGACACAACTTGTTAATGGGAAAATGCCGCACTTTAAATAAAGCCTTATTGGCTTGATGTTTCAATTTACCGACAGCATGTGTGTATGTACCAGAAGCATGAAAGTCTATACCCAAATAGCAATACTTCTGTGTGACTTATACAGTGTTGTTACCAAAATGGAATACTAGACACTTGATTAACTTACACCCTTTATTAAATATTACGATTTTTGTCTTTGACAAATTCACATTGAGTTTCCACGTACGGCAATATTAGCATTCATTTATTTTATTGAGTGCATTTTGAAGCCTCGACGCGGATTCAGACATGATGGCCAGATCGTCAACACACAATGGGAAATTCATTTTAAACTCATGTAGCTCAACTGGGTCGCACGTGTCATCGAATATTTCTGGTAAGTCAGGGACAAAGAAATTAAGTAAAATTGGACTCAACACACATCCCTGTTTCACACCTATGTTTGAAAGGAATGATTCAATATGTTCATTTTCTGTTTTTACACATGCATTTTCTTACCTCTCGGTGCATACAGGACAAAACATTCAAGAAATTTCCACCAACGTCGTGTAACAAACGTTTGTAAAATAAACCTTGCCTCCACACAGAGTCCAGGGCACTTTTAAAATCAGCAAAACAGACAAAGATATTTTTAGAAGTGTGGTTAAGATATTCATCTATTAGTGTTTTCATCTTAAAAATGTGATCGGAAGTTCTGCTTTTCTTTTCAAACCAATTTGATGTTTTGGTATTGTATCATGTGTCTCAGGAAAGTTATACAATCTACTAGGATTGAACAGAATAGTTTGCACGAGTCAGAGCAAGTCCTGCGCACTCCATGGTTTGTCAAAGGTAGAGCAAAAGAAATAACACAGTCTCCCTATACAAACTTGGTGCCAACCTGAAAGCCGTTTTTCAAATCTAGGGTAAAGATGCAAACATATGCTTAACACGGGACTGTCGTAGTCATTCTTGCTTAATTGAACAAAATTTTCCCTTAACAAAGGCAGCATAACTTATTAAACAAGGTTTCAAAACGTTACAAAGTGTCTATTGACGCATCCGCTACACGATCTTCGATTGACTGAAACCGTTTACCAGTTCGATTCAAAATGATTTAAACAAGTATGCACCAGGCCAATTGATTGCCCAGATGAATGCTTATCAGGCCCGTAGCCATGGGAGGCTTCAGGTGGTTCAAATTAACCACCCCGCTCAGCTGAGGAGTTCCCCATTCCTCCGCAAAAAAAAGAAAGAAAGAAAGAAAGAAAGAAAGAAAGAAAGAAAGAAAGAAAGAAAGAAAGAAAGAAAGAAAGAAAGAAAGAAAGAAAGAAAGAAAGGAAAAACAGGCTGAGAAAAACCACAATTTGGATCAAATATGCTTTGTGAAAATAAAGGAGTTCCATCCACCTAAAAAAAGCATTGAGTTCCACCCTAAAAAAGTTTAATATATTTCCGAGCAGTATCCCTATAATGTATTTCATAAAGGAGTCCCCCCCCCCCCACACACACACACACTCTCACCCATCCACCCATAAATTACAAACAAGAAGTTCCACCTTTAAAAGTTCATTATAGTTCCAAGGAGTTCCACCCTAAAACGGATAAAATTAATTTCGCAATGGAGTTCCACCCACCAATCACCACTTACAAAATGCAAAAATAAAAACAAGGAGTTCCACACTTAAAAGTTGAAGATTTCCCCAAGGAGTTCCAGCCTAAAAAGGATAAAGCTGGCCAATCAAACAAAGGAAGAGTGGAAGGGTATATTACTTTGGAATGCCCAATATACAATAATTTTACAGAAGTAATATGAGTCACAACATGTAATCATTAAGACAGCATACAAAAGTTATGATTATTCAAAGGAGAAGACGTGTGTGTGTGTCTTCATATATATATATATATGTGTGTGTGTGTGTGTGTGTGTGTGTGTGTGTGTGTGTGTGTGTGTCACAATCCAATTTCTCTGCGCTCTATATCCAATCCAGTCACTGTCTAGGCCCTACGTCTAACCTATACTTTTATCGATCAATATTATCGCGTTCGATACAAAAGCTCTGAAAATTCAAAGCTTCCACAGCCAAATGAATTTATCAAAAGGAAACCATCAAGCATATGTTTCGTTGCACTGAACCCCCTGTGACATCCTCTACGTGGTTCTGAACTCCAGCCCCACCCCGAACAAAAAATAAAAACAAACAAGCCAAACAAAACAAAGAAGAAACAGAGAGAGAGAGAGAGAGAGAGAGAGAGAGAGAGAGAGAGGGAGAGAGAGAGAGAGAGAGAGAGAGAGAGAGAGAGGAGAGAGAGAGAGAGAGAGAGAGAGAGAGCTGAGCCTTCACGCCCCACATTGGGTAACCTTGAAATACAGTAACAGAACGACGATCACATACTGCTACAAATTTGCCGCATTATTTGGACAAAAATTCGAGTTTATGAATTCTAGAATTATGGCTAATGTACCCAAACGCTACAAAATGTCGCAGTAGTATCAAATATAAACCATTAAACCATTCAAATTAATTAGAAATACGAAACCTACTCACCTTTTGTCGTTACTCTGACACCACTCTTGTGACAGTATCAAATATGCAGGTGATAAAAGGAATCGCTTTCGAGATTAGTTACGCAGATAACGACGAATTCGTCAAGTACTTTGATTTTTTCTGTTTTAGTATTTACCGATATGCCATTGTACTGTTAGTTGTCAAGCTTAACAGGCTAAACTTGTTTACACGTATCCTTGCAACTGACACTCCTTTTCTTACGTTCAAAACACTTATTTTTTTGTTCGCAAACAAATTGCCTTGTAGCTAATTTAAAAAAAAAAACACATGCCATCAGTCAATGCTTGAATAAAAAAGGAAAAGGAACAACTTGCGTGGTCCTGCAATTTCTGTGGAAATGAAGTTGATGAGATTCAGTTGGAAAGGCGCACCTGTGCCACAGTACATGCCACGTCATTTGATGAATGCACTGCAACAATCTTGCATAATCTGTACCACTACTACCAGTAATCAAGCTGAGCATGACCACGCAATTTACATATTAAATAGCAATGCCTGTTGTTCTCATCATGATGTGGGTGCCACCGAAGACGTCGTGTGTCATAAAAGCCAAAATGCATTCCAGTAACCACGAGGAACACAAACCGCACATTTGGGTTTACACTTGTACACAGAAGACCATCCTTTGTTACTTCTTCTGAAATGATTTTTTTTTTCGTTTTTAATGTGCTATATGTGAAAAGAAATTTTCTGGAACCATGATTGGAAATACTGCCGGAAATCTGCATCTGACAAACCATGTGTAGACAGCAAGGCAATATTCCGCCTGTTTGGTTTTGTCCTGGGCTGAAAAACCTCGGTGTCAGGTAGGTATTTTATTTGATAGTCCCAATCATCACTACTTTGCAACTTTGCAAACTGCGTGAGAGAGAGAGAGAGAGAGAGAGAGAGAGAGAGAGAGAGAGAGAGAGAGAGAGAGAGAGAGAGAGAGAGAGAGAGAGAAAATGGTGTGGACATTTATGCTAGCAAGACTTTGGTCATTTTGTACCCGAGGGTGCTTACAAGCAATTTGAAAGGACAAATCACCCTGTGACGTTTTCCAATATTTTTCAAAATTATTATTTCGCTTAGGAGTACCGCGTGACAAACTATTCAGGCTGTAATAATTGTATTTTGGCATCTTCCACTGCCAAGACTATAGTACCGGTTTTTTTTCCGAAAATGTCGAAAAGAGGATGATAAAGTAAGCCAATCTGGTACATCTTCAAAGTGAGTATCGGAAGCATGACAGATTTACAGTCATCAAAGGAAGCATTCCAGATGGGATTTTTCGAGATGCATTAGCATCCCCTGGACTGAATGGAACTCCAAATTACATAAAACTGGAGGATCTACCTTTTTACGGACAAAAGGTCTTCATGTGTATAAAAAAATGATGTGTGACTTGGTTCCGTCTCATTAAAGCGACCAGCTTTTCTTTTAGCTATCATAAGAACGCTAATCTCCACCTGCCTTACGTAAATAGGCAGCATGGACATACATGCCCAGATTCATGGGACCCCAATTATGGAATCAACTCCCAAGTGATCTAAAAGATAAAGCCAGCTCACATGTCTTCTAAAAGAAATTTTAAAAAGTGTCATATTCAAACATATAACACTAATGACAACTAAATAAATGAAATTCAAGTGTGTATAAACAATAAAAATATATTTGTTAATTATTTATTTTCAACTAAGGAAACATCTTAATGCATTTTTCCCTTGTATTATGTATTATTATCTTCAATCTCTTGTAGATCAGGCAGTACCTATAGAGCACGGGTAAATGTAAATATTGACATTCATGTATATCATCAAGATTCACTCTTTGTGTATATATATATATATATATATATATAGGGGGTGGGTCTAGTTGGTTGGATAGCTGATCAGGTGTAGTTGACAGGACAAGATTATTACCAGCGGTACCCAGCTCGATGAGTCTTCTGCTCTGGGAACTCTCTTCACCTATCTTTTTATTTGTCATACTGTCTGTAAATTTGTGAAAATAAAATTTCAATTCAATTCAATATACAGAAACTAAAATAGTGAAGGAAATCAAATCCCTGGAGGGCACTTTATACAGTTTCCCAACCGAGATACCCTCAGGCTACTTCTTTTCTTTACTGTAATTATATATATATATATATATATATATATATATATATATATATATATATATATATATATATATATATATATATTCAGTGACCTGTAATGAACATGTTAATTTCTTTTAATTTAGCATTTAAAGGCTAGAACAAGACGCTTCATTGTAAGTGCCCAATGTCAAAAATTGGTTGGAAAAATGACTGAGTAACAACTGAATGAGCGACCTTTTGTAGCTGCCAATTCTTACACACACACACACACACACACACTCACACACATACACACACAGATATATATATATATACATGTATATATATATATATATATATATATATATATATATATATATATATATATATATGTATGTATATATATATGAACCTGAAATATCCATATTTTAAACTTCGTTGTTGAAGCATTTTGAACTCATAAAGGCAAATGCAATCTAAATGTGCCGGAACTAATGACGTGAGATATGGTGCATTTCACGATTTTTTTCCATTGCCTTGCCACAAAATGCCGAGGAGTAGGGCGATGTATTATTCAGTTTTCCTGATGAGACTGCCGACCATGTAGTCAGTTATGGGGAAAGTGAACAGCCATAAACAAACGTGCAATGTGCAGAAATATCATCCAGCGCGTCTCATGAACGTAAAGCAAGCGGTTAAGATGCGGACCAGCCTTTAGTAAAAGGGTCGGTGGTTTGAACAGAGCCAGTGAGTCCCAAGTTGTGTCTTTCGTGGCTTTTATCCATTATGCAATGAACAAAGAGGTACTGCATTGAGAGGTATGTGTACGTATGTCATTGGTGGCTCTATATCAAGTAATTTATGCACATTTTTTTTTGCTTAGGGGATGGACAAAAGAAATTTGGTGAACTGCTCAATCCCACACTTTCTTGTCCACCCATTACAAAGAGTACACTTTATCAGAGACGTGCGTAAAAGTTTGCATGCACATCTCTGACTTGAATTATGTCATAATAACGACCGAAGGGAGCTTTCTACCACAACACACACACACACACACACACACACACACACACACACACATATATATATATATATATATATATATATACATATATATATATATATATATATATATATATATATATATATATACATACATATATATACATACATATATTTCTATAGTTAATCAATATACTCAGTACCATACAGTCCAACGTGAAAACCGGATACCCGGCTATATGCTGAGAATACTTTATTGCATGTTGGTAGGCCTAAAAATCTCTCCCGTCATCCACAACAAATACCGTCAATCGGGGGGGGGGGGGAGGGGGGAGGCTTTGAACACTTGATTTAAAAAAAGGGGGATTTTTAGCGATATAAAAAGTATCTAATACATACTATCTGCAGGTGTTTTAATATGGCAGGTTTTATCATATGTATTTGTATATATATATATATATATATATATATATATATATATATATATATATATATATATATATTCTAGACTCTAAAGTCAAAACTCATGTTTGGAAAAGTGTATGTACACCAATTCTTACTTATGGACTTGAAACCTTATCAATGTCCAACAGTTCACTGTCTAAATTAGAGTCCACTCAGGGTACTCTGGTGAAGCGATATGTCGGAATTGGTAAACGGTCTCATAATACCTCTCGATTAAAATCCCTTGACATTCCCTGTGTCTCGGACCAGATTGCTGTCAAAACTTTATCCTTACTCAATCGGTGTTTTAAAACCCAGTCTCCCTTAACAACACTATATTCCCATTTACTTGCAGAATATATTGTTCTTGGCAAGAGAAATAAAGACTCCATTGTTGATCGAGTCTTAAAACTTGCCTACTCCCCTGTTAATGTTGCTTTTTCCGATTTCCGCTTCCGAGTCCCTCATTATGTGCCCGGTGACGGCATTGTGGACTCACTCAGATATCTTGTGCACCATGAGAATTTTATAAAGCCATGGGCTGAAGAACATGTTTTGGCTGTTCTACTAACCAGATGTTTCTGAACATTTGGCCAGTGGAGCAGCTCAAGATAATTTATTAATTGTCACTGTTCACTTCACATGTATTTCTGACCATATGTAGTACATCTGAGATTTATGTAAAGTCATGGACTGGAAAACATGCAATGGTTCCATTTATGGTCACTACTCTTTTCATGATATAGTGTGTTACTGACCATAAGGTGGACTGTATTCTATTCTCAGGGGGTTTATATATATATATATATATATATATATATATATATATATATATATATATATATATATATATTTTTTTTTTTTTTTTTTTTTTTTTTTTGACGTACCTTACTTTTATTTCCAGGAACATGGACTGAATAATATAAAATAATATCAATATCATGACTAGGTGCTCCTGGGGTCGCCAGAGGGGGGCAGCGGTAGCGGCCGAACCTCTGTGCGGACCCACATGACATAATTGATTCTTTTTTTTTTTTGCATACTTTCGATGTTTTCCCGAGTGTTATTTTATTTATATGTACTATGGTAATGTTCCCCCATGCAGTGGCATGGCATTAGCTATGTTGGTTGACTGTTTTGTATCTCTCATTTTACATACTTCAGTAGTTATTTTACTTTCTGCATGGTGTATTTTATCTGTCTTTAACATTTCGATGTAGTCATTTGAATGTACTTTTAATTTCTCCGTTCGCAGAGGTTCAATAATAATAATAATAATAATAATAATAATAATAATAATAATAATAATAATATATATATATGTATATATATGTATATATATACATATGTATACAGTAACGCTCGCGTTCAAGTTGACAAACGCCAAACGCACCAACGTTTCCCAAACGTTTCCCAAACACTTTCAGTGAAAGTCAAACGTTTTGCAAACGCGTAGCAAACACTTTGCAAACACTTTCCAAACGCTTTACAAACACTTTGCCAAACGCGTTTGGTGAAAGCCGAACGTTTTCAAACACTTTTCCAAACGCTTTCAAACACTTTACACTTTGCGCCAAACGTATGTGATACATGTACATGTGCACTTGGTAATCTAATTCTAATGACAGGAATATATTTTAACAAATTATGCTTTTTCAAATAAATCAGTTCTATCTAACAGTTCGCTGTCATACTTTTTCTGAAAGTGAAGTTCTTGAAAAAAGGCTAATTTTAAAAATTTCGAATGAAAATACAGAAGCAGCTCAATTTAAGTATTGTTTGGCTTACTAAGCCAAGCAATAGAATTAGCTCCAGTGGAGTAAGCCAGGCGATATTCCATTGGTCCTTGCAGTAATTATATATATTTTAATTGAAAATTAGGAACTATTTCGGAGTAAATTTATAGGCAATATCATGAGCAGATCATGAATCATGGTCTGATCATGATATTGCCTATGGATTTACTCCAAAATAGTTTTTGAAAGATGAAGTATTCATGACATCTTAAATGAAGAATTAAGTCTTTAATTAATTTTAGTTGAATTAGACACTTGGGTAAACGTATTTGGATCATGTTTTAGATAAATATATACAACCTATAATGCTGGATAAGTGCACATTTACATGTAGGTACATCATATATTGCTGGACATGTTGAAAATACGTTTGGAGATTCTTCATCATTTAAATGGAAGTGTTTGAAATGCATAGTGTTTGAATGCGTTTGTGATGGTGTTTGAAATCGTTTAGGTAATTGTTCAACGCGTTTGGAAAGTGTTTGAACGCGTTTGGAGAACTGTTTGGTAGCTTTGTGAAAGTGTTCGAACGTTTTGTAAAAGTGTTTGAGATTTTTCCGAACGCTTTCCAAACGCTTTCCAAACACATTCCAAACACTTTCCAAACACATTCCAAACGTTTTCAAACGTTTCCAAACACAAGCCAAACACCAGCAAAACGCGAAAAAAGCGTTTGGCTGTTAACTTCTAGCCGGGCGTAACTGTATATATACATATATATATATATATACATATATATATATGTATATATATATATATATATATATACATATATATATATATATATATATATATATATATATATATATATATATAGAATCTTACATGGCAGTGAGTGAGTTACGATTTTTCTCTCACGAGGGATCGTTGTTGGTAGGGAAAATCACGAGTGACCGCAGGTCACGAGTGATTTTCCCCACCAACAACGATCCCGAGTGAGAGAAAAATCGTCACTCACTCACTGCCATGTAAGATTTTATTTATTCTATGTTTAATCGAGTATTTACCGCAAAAATTGTCGCTCTTGTTGCTTAGGTGTCGCCATTTTGAAGCGGAGACTTTTCACTTGGAGTCACTGTAAATCACGTGACTTAAACATTATTACAAGTAAATTGTGACGCGCCTGCATCAGTGACGTAGTGCATTAACGTTTAGACAAAATCAAATGTGCGCGAGGGATGTTTGATTATACATCATGCGTGACGTAAATAACTGCGACGAACACAAACAAACACGGTACACCAGGCAGGCGTTGTAAGTAGGCCTACGGCATATTTTTGGCGATAAATACCCATTCAAGCACAGAATAAACAAAATCTTACATGGCTGGATTGCGAGTTACTTTTTTTTCTCTCACTCGGGATCGTTGTTGGTCTGGTACTGGTAGGCATCAGCGGCAAGGGGACGGGTGCCGAAGCGGCGCTACCGGTCATGACATGTGACCTACCGTGAGTTACTATTTCAGGATTTCACTCCAGAAAATGATAACTCACTGCCAAACATAGAATAAATTATATTTATTTATATCCAGTGTGGACCTTGTGAGGCAAAAACACGTCTCATTGTGTGTTATTTTTAACAACTCTACGCATATAACGCTGGTATTTTTTGCCATCCGTAGCAGAAATGTTCCTATGAGTCTTCCATGTGTTAAAGAGTTTATGGCCCATTACCTCTTTTGAATAGTTCACTTAGAATGGCTAGAGTATGTGCATAAAAGCCGTGTAAGAAGCGAAGAGTGTTATTTTGATCGGTTAAACTATAAATGCAATGTGAATTTTAAAAAAAAAATCATCAACAAAAATGTTTGCAAACATTCTTGAGGGGAGGAGGGAGGGGCAATGGTATTTTTTCCATACTGGCGAAATGGAGAATTATTTTATTCCTATGTTTAGTACTTAGGGTTGGCCATTATTTCTGAGTATCCTTATTTTCTGTTCTATCCACTATTCACTGCAGCAAAATTATCCCCTGCATCAGCATACTGACCCCCCCCCCCCCCCCGCTTTTGCATTTGTATATTAAGGGCGTGGCAAAATGAAATCTATGCCTCGCGACATATCAGCCTAAGGCTTCAATACTGGGTCCGAGGGAACATCTTACTTGAACTATCGACTAAACTAAAATTGAAATCCTTAGCAAGTCAATTTCTCAATTTACACTGCCAACGGCAGCAAGCACTCAGAGAAAGCTTATTACATGTAAAATGTGCATTTTCACACGAATATTTAGTTGTCTCTTTTTGGACAAGCATGCTGGTCACCAGTAAAACTTAACTGTGAAATTAGGAGTTTTCATGGTCATCTCCTTGACTTTCCTATCGGAAAGAAGACGGTTAAAGCGCTAGGTACATGCAATAGGAAAGGTCACAATTGCCAATTATCTGTGTATTCAGCTGAATACGCAAGGCAATACACAGAATTCTTCAGGGCTCAAGATCTGTACTTCCATTGGATCACATGTTAAATTAACCTCAAATCAAAAGACCACTTTTAAAGCTGCAGTAATGAAGTTTATGTGAACATTTCAGCCATGTACATAATTTTGCCAAATTTTGCTGTTTCTGTAATGAGTGGTTCAAAAGTTACTAAGCCGTAAACTACAATGAAAAGTAATGGGAATACACAAGTCTAGCCCTGAATGACTAAAATGCCCTCTACAGGAGAGCAGTAGAAGTTTCTCTTCTTGCTCTGCCCTATTGTCTGGGAGGTATAAGTAGCAGTCCGTCCAAATGGGACGTGCTCCATGGGCGTGTCGGTCTCCCCTGTTTGAAACGTTTTTCAATGTCATACAAGAAGTTATCTCTCGGCGGCGACAGGGAAGTCTAACCTGGTCAGATTGGTTTTCTTGTCTTTTCTAGTCCTCGCTTCTGACTACTATTCTAATCAGTGGTTGACCACAATGCGGACAAGGGCAAATTTGTTAAATTAGAGAAGGACTTGTATCAGTAGATTTTTAATCAATGAATCTACTGTCATTCGGAGCCCCAGCTGGGTAAGCCTATATGAGGACTTGCGACTTGGAAAAGCTTATTAACCTTTTTTTTAGCGGATCGATGACCTGCATGGTGAATTTCAATGACGTAGAATTTTGTGATCTTGTGACCTGGACACCACGAAAGGAGTGACACAAGGTATATTTGTTCTTATTGTTACCTCCAACTATATATCCATGTATTCACGGGCATAACGCCCACCCATTTTTCTTATTCTCTCCCCCTTTCCTATCATATTTGTTATGTCCTGTGCGATCTCTATTTGTTATCTAGATGTTGTCCACTTTTTGTTGTCAATTCATGTTCAAGAAGCTTTCACATAAGCATTGTGCCTGTTCAAATTAAATATGTTTGAACCAAAGGAGTCATGCGGAGACCTGAGGGGGTACCTATCTAGAGCCCAATATTCACCTAACAAACACACTGCAGCTGTCGCTCCCTGCTACCTGGTCCTTGTTGTTGGATAGCCCCTGTGTGTCTCCCTCTTATCAGAATTGAGTCAAACTTTTATATACATACTGAGCTTTTCTTGTGGGTGTAGATTTGTTTGTTTGTATTTTGCTTTGCTTTTGGTTCATTGATGTCTGTTTGTTTGTTCATTTTACTTTACCAATGCTTTGCATGCTTAGAGCCCAATGAAGAAGTTTTTCATTCAGAACAATGTATGACAGTATCAAACCCGACAACACTTGGCATTCGACCTGAGTAGAACGGAAAAATAGTAAATATCGTATGGAGATAATTTATGTTGCTCTGATGCATGCCGGTATGACGACGTTTCATATATGCACCTGTACTCCACCCATTCCAACGCGGACAAGTTGCTGTCGTGATGCATGGCAGCATGATGGCATTAACTTAAAACATACATCTGTACTCCACACAATCTAATGCCAAGTTCAATCGGAAAAAAATGTTGATTGTCTTACATCGATTTTTATTTTATGAAAGTTGCAAAGCAGCTCAGCTTAGCAGGCAACATTTAAACATCTTCATTGATATTGTACAATAAGCCACACCCCCATCTGGTCTGGGCAACTGCAGCCACAGTTTAAAACCTATTAAATAGATAACAGGCCATTGGGATATAAATTTTAAGGACAACCAGAAAACAACTAGAAAAGAAAGATTTGCTTGAAAGCAAATCTCTCTCTGTGTGTGAAAAATTTGCACAATTACAAAAATATGCAGTGTTGCAACACTTACAATTTGAGTCCAACATGAATAAAATTGGATGGAAATTGACCAAATTATGGCTAGATAAAACATTCAAAAGGCAAAATGACCTTGACATTTAGAGGTCAAGTGTAAATGAAAACTATCTGGATATCAGAAGAAATTAGAATTTGCCTGTAAAAAGTATTCTTTATTTCCAAAATATCAGCAACATCCCGCCTGCCCACATAGAGAAGTGCCCATATGTAGCTACAATTTGTGTCCAACATGATCAAAATTGGATGATAATTGGCCGAGTTATGGCTAGATGAAAATTTCAAACGACAAAATGACCTTGACCTTTGACCTGTGGAGGTCACATGTACATTACAAAAAGGTGCAGTGTTACAATATATACAAGTTGAGCTCAACATGATTAAAATTGGACGAAAATTGACCGAGTTATGGCTGGATGAATATTTCAAAGGCCCGAATGACCTTCACTTTTGACCTTTAGAGGTAACATGTGAATTACAAAAATGTGGAATGTTACAATATCTATAATTAGAGCCTAACATGATCAAAACTGGATTATAATTGACCGAGTTATAGCTACATGAATATTTCAAATGGCAAAATGACCTTAACCTTTGACCTGTGGAGGTCACATGTAAATTACAAAAATGTGCAGTGTCATAGTAGCTACAATTTGTGTCCAACATGATTAAAATTGGATGGAAATTGACTGAGTTACGGCTGGATGAATATTTCAAATGTACAAATAACCTTGACCTTTGACCTTAAGAGGTCACATGTAAATTACAAAAATGTGCAGTGTTACAATATCTGCAATTTGGGTCCAACATCACCAAAATCGGATGAATACTTTGGAAGCTAGAAGTAATTGAATTTTTTTATTTGCCCTAATTTGCATAATTTTCAAAATCGTGACTATTCAGAACGATATGCAAAAATTCACTGCAGGTGCTATAGCCATGCAAAGTTTGAAGTTTCTAGCTTGCACGGTGTCTTAGTTAAAGACGACACATAAATCTGGCGGAAAGAAAGATAGGAAAGAAAGAAAGAAAGAAAGAAAGAAAGAAAGAAAGAAAGAAAGAAAGAAAGTAAGAAAGGAATAAAGAATATTGGGTAAAACAATATGTCTGTGTTTACTTACAGACATAATAACTGTGGCCAAACATAAAACCGCCAAGAAATATATTTTGGGAAAGGTTTTGCCTTGGTAGAAGGGTTTCAAGGGATAGTTATTAGGGTGTTGAAAATTCTGAAGGATTATTTTCTTTACAATAATGCACAAATTCACTGAAAATGTCAAGTTTATCATTGGTTACCAGGAAACATTATTACTTGAATGGGACAAGGCCACTTCCTGTCTCCGGTGACCTGTGACCCACAGTGTGCCTGAAGCTGGCTGCCATATTTTCTTGGCCTATAAGTTGAATATATCTAGTTAACATTCCACTATATGCAGTAGAAGCACAAAAGCTTGCATATTGAATAGTATATGCTTTTCTTGTGACAATAAATGATGGTTAACACATTTCGCATGCTTTCATGAACAATGTGAAAAGCTTTTGAGTTGATTGCACATAACGTTACCGTTTGCAATAAAAAAGACATGACATTTAAAAAATGTTAAGTTATTCCAAATCAGAGGACCGATTTCAATCACTAGGCTATAGCCAGGCACCAGTTTGGGTTTCTAGCCATCACCATTTCTGAGAAAAGCTGAGGCAAGAAGTAGGCGGAAACGAGAGCGACAAAGAAAGAACGAAAGAAAGAAAGAGGTAGGAAACCTAGAAAGAAAGAAAGGAAAAAGAAAGAGGGAAGAAAGAGAGAAAGAGAGAAGGAAAGAAAAAAGAAAGAAAGAGAGAAAGAAAGAAAGTGGAAAGAAACGTAGAAAGAAAGAAAGAAACAAGAAAGAGAGAAAGAAAGAAAGAAAGAAAGACAAAAGAAAGAAAGAAAGAAAGAAAGAGGGAAAGAAAGAAAGAAAGAAAGCATACGCGACTCTTGGAGGACAGACCTCACCTTGGCTCCTATAGAGGCTGGAGTGCCCCAAGGCTCGATCCTTGGTCCCCTACTTTTCCTCGTTTACATTAACGACATCACTGTCAACATCACCTGTGACATCCGTTTATTTGCGGATGATACCAGTTTTCTTGAAATTGTCCACTAACCAATGGCCACAGCTGAAAGCCTTAATTCTAATCTTATACAAATTCATCGTTGGGGCTAGCTCTGGCGGATGACCTTTAATGCCATAAAATCCATCTCAATGACCTTTTCAGCTAAACGACATAAGCCAGATCATCCTCCCCTACTTCTTGGAAACACACCGATATCAAAGGCTGCTCTACATACACATCTTGGAGTTACTCTCTCACGTAATTTGTCATGGCACCAGCATATAATACGCATTGTTAATAAAGCCAGCCAACGGCTTGCTCTTTTACGCACACTCAAAAATAAACTCTCCCGCCAGACACTCATACGGTTGTATAGTATTAGTACAATGATTCGTCCTATCCTCGAATATGGGTGTGTCCAGTTTGACAATTGCACTGAAAACATGTCACTATCTGTAGAAGCTGTGCAGTATGAGGCAGCCAGGATCTGCCTTGGCGCAACTAGATACACTCCACGTGTCTTACTTCTTGAAGAGCTTGAATGGCAAACTGTGGCAAATCAGAGGAATTACTTTAAACTTATTCTTTTCTTTAAAATGTATAATAGGTTGACGCCACAATACCTACATGATCTCGTTCCTCGTGATGTTGCATTCACTACCGGGCGTCTATTGAGAAGTCGTACTAAATTACGCCAAATTAGGTTCACTACCAATCGCTTCGGCGATTCATTTTTCCCGTCTGCTATCAAATTGTTTAATAATCTCCCGGTTGATGTTCGCCACACCGATTCCCTGCTGCAGTTTAAATCTAAATTAAATCTATTACTTTTAAATGTCGACAAAAATCGACATACTTAAAACGTGGAAGTCGTTTCCTAAACATATGCCACAAGCAGCTACGTCTTAACTTCTCTGTTTTAAATGCCCATCTACATTATGTCAATATCCTTCCAGCCTCAACGTGTGCATGCTCTCATCCTACTGAAGATACGAAACATTACCTTTTGTTCTGCCCCAAGTTCACTGTGCAAAGGGTCCGTCTACTGAACACTGTGTGTCACTTACTCGCCTCAGGTGTTAATCCGACTCTAATAGTTCAGTGCTCTAGTGACATTTTACTAAATGTCCTCTTGAAAGGTAGTGATGATTTGCCAGACACTGATAATGTATCCATCTTTGAGGCTGTTCAGACATTTTTATCAGAATCTAGACGTTTTATTTACTAATTTAGTATATGATCTAATTATTAGTCTCCATTATTTGGCATCAATTGTATTATTCGTGTACAAGCCGTGAATTTAGTCTTCTGTTCTCGTCCAGTGTGTAATGTATATATTTCCGTGCATCCTCTTATGTACTGGAGAGCCTCCAGATTAGTCTTTGTGTACTATTAGGCAATCCAGAGAAAATAAATATGTTTATAGTAATAATATTGTGAATTGTGTAACCCCTCTTTCTTTTCACGTACAAAAGGGATTAATATAGGGCACTGCCCTGTTTCCCAATTTTTTCCGGTAACATATGTTTAAACTAAACTAAGAAAGGCTGTAAAGATATTGAAAATAAAGAAACGCATGACAAAAAAGGTGAAGAGAACCGTCCTCTCCCATGGCCATGTCCAAGGACAGTTTTTCATACGTCGCCGATGCCACACACAGGGTACTGCTAAGCCCACCTGTAAGTGAGGCTATTGTTCTGGCAGTGAAACACGCTATCACAAACAAGATAACACAGATTATCGAACAAGAAGTACCCCCCCCCCTCTTCAAAATGAGCTAAAGTTGACAAACGAAAAAAATGACAACAATGCTGATAAAACCGCCTCTGAGATCGTAAAGATGCAACAACAGAAAACTACCTTAAATGAGGAGCTAAAAAGTACGCAGCAGCAGCTGACAGAGAAAGATCAGAAGAATTAATCGTTCGAGAACAACCTAGATAACCTCCAGCAGTACGGGCGGAGGATGAGTTTGCGATTTTATGGTTTGCCCTCTACAGAGGATAGCTCGAATGGTACAGATCAGATCATCAAAAATATGTTTAAGGATCATCGAAGTGTGAATCTCCAACTTGCCGAGATCAGAAGAGCCACTTTGTGGGACGTAAAGGCTTCAATAACAAAGCCAGGCCAATAAGAGCCAGATTCACGAGTTACAGGGTCAGAGATCGCATCTTCTAGGCTAAGCGACGCTTGAAAGGATCTAACATTCTGATTGCAGAAGATCTTACGAGATCCGATGCAACATTAGCCTGCAGAGCGAGGTGTTTGAAAAGGTCCGGGAAATCGCCGACACTTGAACTAAGGACGGTCGAATTAAAATCCAGATCGACGACCATGGTGTGTCAAAGGTGATAACCATAAAGAATGAGCAGGAGTTATCACATTATTGAACTAAATACCTAATATGTCTATGTAGCTGGCTACACTACATCAAGCTCCGGACTGTCTACCCAGCTAATGCGGGTACACCATATCATGGACCATATACATACATTTCTATCAAATGATATATTCCTCTTAAACCCCATTTGATGGGGGGAAATATTATTATTGTTAACTGGATTCCCTTTTTATATATATCATGCATGTACATGTATACGGTTATCCCATATTAGCCCTTGCTCTCGGCACTTGAGAGCTGATCTGTGATGCAGGTAACTTTATTGTTCTGTTTGCTATATGTAACTGAACTAATCTAACACTTATCTGATATAACCAATTGTCTTTATCTTCTTTACTTTTCATAAAATGCATCAGTTTCTTGCTGTAATAACTTTATGTCAAACGAGACTAATAATAATTATGTGTGTGTGTCACATGCTCACACGTTTATCTTGGTTTGTTTACCTCATGATACTTTATAGACCTCTTTATACCGACCAGGCCCTAGCCAGGGGGAATCATCTGAGAAAACATCTATAGTATATATGTGAAGGCCGTTTTTTTACAGTATATATGTAAAGGCCATTTATTCTATAGTACATATGAAAAGACCATTTCTCACAAACACATAGCAGCTTCGACGGCTGTATATGGCACTTTTCCCCCCTTTTTTAACCATGCTCTCAGCTCTTGAGAGCTGATCGCAGTGCAGGCAACTTCATTATTCTGTTTGCTAGATATAACTGAAAATCATCTGAGAAGACATCTATAGAATGCAGGTAAAGGCCATTTTTCACAAGCATATGGCAATTTCAATGTCTGTGTATGATGCAATACCAATGTACTTTTTTAGGTGGGGCTCCGTAAGGAGACCACCTCTCATGTATACAGTACATAGTAGACCTAAAAAGTTCAATATTTGAAAACCAGGAACTATTCCTGTCGTGTTAATAGTCCTAATTTGTGAAAAGACTTTATTCTTAACATTTGATATCGGCAAAATAAACAAGACTGATACCTGAAGGGTTTAATAAGAGAAAATACTCTGTCACCAATGGTCACAATTGCTGAAAATGCATAACTGTTAGAATGTGCCAACGACGCACATACGGCGAACGTTATGTATTCTGGTGCAAACAAGAAACAGATTTTTAAAATGTGAAGGTTATTTTCTTTTATTTGTGCTCTTAATGGTAACACTGGTATTACTGCTCATTGCTGATGTAAAATGTAGATATTCTTTATTGGTCTAAGCACATTATCAGGACCTTTCTGTTTAAAGAAGTTCCGTATCTTGCTTGTATTCGTGCGTGAATGTGACGTCAAATATTTGAACTTTGAACTTTTGTCAGCTCAATGAGGCTCTCCATGGGTTTTTGCATATCCAGACAGTTACCAGTCTGAACACGTCCAAAGATGCATTAGACGGGAAAAATCCATTGAACATTCGTTACAGTGATCTAAAAAGTCCACGGGAAAATGTAATAAAGTTATAACTTTCCCTGGAGAGTCTTGTGCAAGTACGCTGTTTTGGCACAATATGTAAAGTGGTTTAAAGTGGGTGAATAGAAAGAATTCAATTGGGTTCAGAGATGGAACGAAATATTGCCGTTTCGAGTGCAGATTTTACAATGTGTATATGTGATTGGTACATTTGCCGGGTCCTACTGTGCAATGCGTATTTTGTATTTTGCCGGGTTCCAGCAGTTCTTTTTGAACGGCGATGGAAATATATCAACACGTTTCAAAGATGGTTAGTACCAAGGATCAATAGTCCGACGGCATGAGTGGCATTCTGTGTCTGGTGCGTAGGTTTTACGTCCTACATTTGTCCAAAAAGACCATCGTTTTGTTCATCGGCTTGAATGTCATTAGCATAATGTAGGTAAATAAATAATGCTGCGCAAGCGCAATGTTATTAGATCTTATTACCGTTCAGGTTATAGGAAAGAAGCGCAATGCACTGATTTTACAGTTTGTGAATAACACGAATGTTTCACTTTGATGTATATTGTTTAAAGAAAGGACAGAATAGAAAATAGAAAGATTTTTTGGATCTGTTGTCGTCTACTTTCGACATAAACTAGCGTGGGAGTGAGCGTATTTTGGAGACGTTTATGCGCATGCGTAATGTGTTATGACATATGTAAACCAGCCACAGTGACGTATGAAAAGACCTGTTACTGAAGGCACTGCGAAGAGGTGGAACTAGAAGAACACGTGAGGATTACTCTGTAGTTTCACAAGTAAGTGTGCGTTTTTCATATTTCGTTGTTTTATATTGTGTATATTACATGAGCGAAGATGTGTTTGTATAAAATTTGACAGGTTCCCTGCCACTTGCGGTGTCATCGCATCAATCTGGTATCTGCGCGGTCATTGCCATGTTGACCATCACATGAACATTATGGGGATGTCGTTCATCACGAGCACATGCTTTTGAATATCGGCGCATTGCTCACAAATTAAACTTGATGTGTGTTTTGAAGTCTTATACTGAGTTGTTATTGTATGTCACTTTGTCTATTTTATTGATTGTGTTCAATTGATTGTGGGATTCTGAGATGAATCAAGATCTAGGTCATGGATCCGAATGAGAAGTGGATGTTTGTAAACATTGCCACGCTGATACTGTCGACATTTTCAGTTCATGTTTTGAATGACCTATCACTCAGTTCTGTACTCAACCTTGCGCTCGTTAAGGCCACTTTGTTTGATGCTACAACTTTTTTTTCTTCAATTGACATACTATATAGGGAAACTGTGCGCCAGAACAGTCACGGAGAGATGGGAAAAGTTGTGTTTTAATGGGAGTGAAAATTGCGTCAGTGAAAAACTATTATTAAAGCAAAGCAAAACTTATATAATTTAAAAGTTGGTTTGATTCATTTGCATGTTGAGCTTTAGATTTGTCACATCGTAATCATTCATAACTTGCTTTTTTTGAATGAAAATGTATGCGCATACAAAATATGCATATATATATATATATATATATATATATATATATATGCATATTTTAAGTGTGATCAAAACCCCGTCTTGTGCTGGGGTTTTGGTGTGATTTGTAAGGTCCATCTTCGTGCATGCCCTTGGAATGGAAAATGACAACCTGTGTATCAAATGTACAGGGTGGCCTTTTACAGATCAAGGGTAGAAACTACACCACAGGAGAAGCACTTCCAGAGATGAGGGGGCTAACAATTCTGTTTTTATTTTGCACCACCTGATTAAAGTGTACTGGAGCTCAAATGAAATAATACAGTGAAAACTCAAAGCGACACTCAGTTATCTGACATATTCATCATAATGACCCAAATTTGAAGGGACTGAAGTTGTTGTGCCTTTGTTTTTTGACACATTAATCTGAAATATTCAGATATCTGACACATTGTCTTGGAAAAAAATAGTGTCATTCTTACAAGTTTTCATTGTGCCTGCTATGTGTTGACCCTTACAAACATTAAAAATGTAGCAATAAATAAAGCAGACTTAGTGACATACAATAACAACTCAGTATAAGACTTCAAAACACACATCAAGTTTAATTTGTGAGCAATGCGCCGATATTCAAAAGCATGTGTTCATAGTGAGTGACATCGCCATAATGTTCATGTAATGGTCAATATGGCAATGACCGCGCAGATACCAGATTGATGCGATGACACCGCAAGTGGCAGAGAACCTGTCGAACTTTATACAAACACATCTTCGCTCGTGTAATATATACAATGTAAAACAACGAAATATGAAAAACACACACTTACTTGTAAAACTACTGAGTAATCCTCAGGTATTCTTCTAGTTCCACCTTTTCGCAGTGGCTTCAGCAACAGGTCTTTTCATACGTCACTGCGGCTGCTTTACATATGTCATAACACATTACGCGTGCGCATAAACGATCTCCAAAATACGCCCGCTCCCAACCTAGAAATAAATTTTTGTTTGATCATACAAAAACCTACATGTATTGAAATGTTAACAAAAGATTCATATTAAGCCCGGTGAATTAAGGTATTACAGATATTACTATTATAATAGCCATGAATATTTACTCGCAAATGTACCCAAGTTTCATATACATGTATATGTATATTATACATGTAAACATATGTTCATGCCCTAATGAAAACAAAGGAAAAACAACAAAAAAGCCCCACCTCTAGGCTTTAAGCCTTGTTAAACCTGTGACCATGTCATAAAGGAATAATGAATGGTCTTTTTCTTCTCGTAAAGATGTTCTCTGTTATCCTCCATGAACCGAACTGAGGATAATTATATTGTCAGAAAGTTATACATGTATTTATTATATCCATCATAGGCTATATTATTATAACCAGTGGGTCCACTGTAAACATCTGCCCAAGGCTCAGTTGCGCATGGGAAAGTGGGAGGGGGGGGGGGAGTTATTGTGATCAGTGTAATCCAAGCGGTGTAAACTCGCCTCTGTGTTGCAAATGTATTTTTGTACATTGCACAGTTTTACTATTTACATTCTGTGTCTTTTGTATCAATGTGTTACTCGATGTATGAACGTCTCCTCTGAAGTGCTTGGCTTTACTGCCATTTTAACATCAAACGGTATTTCCCAGATGCTTTATCATGTATGCCACCTGTCTGACCTGTACATATACAAAAATGCAAAACTATTACATATCAATGTTTCGTGCTGTTTAGAACTAATAATAGTTACATGGTATGTGTACGCAGTTTTCCTGACTCTAAGGATATATGTCCCAATTACAATGGAAATTCTTACCTCCCAATGCAAAACGTTAAAACTTTACTTGGATACAGCATCAAAATATATAACAATTATATTATATCACAAAATGACTGTATTTATAAACAGTTTATGTCTTGTTTGCTTTTCAGCATTTCTTTTTATGGTCATAGTCGAACCGAATGATTGTGTATCCAAAAGGCACTCCATTGCCGAGTGGCTGAACTATTATTATAGATCAAAAGATGTAATAACCTTAATTGAAACAAACTTGATGAGATGTATAGTCTTTAAAAGCTATGGCAAATGTTCAGACCTTTTTATGAATATCATTAGATCTGTGTACTGCTCCCTGAAATTTTGTATGCGACTATTTTAGACAGCTTATGAGACTTTCTCATATCTATATTTTGACAGGGAATATAGTTTGGAAGAAATCATGCTGCCTTGTGCACTATTATTTTATTTCATTATGTTTTTGTGTGCTTTGCTCCCTGTTGCAACACACGTTCCGGCAAGGACGCATCATTCAGGAATGGACATCGTAACCTTGCTTCAACTTTATAACCTAAACAAGCGAGTTGATGGAGCACTCGATTATATTTTCTGTATTGGTACAATCTTCCTATTTTTATGTGGTGACGTACATCCCAATCCTGGTCCAGACGACGGTTTCGTCGACTTTACGATTTATCACGCTAACATACGTAGTCTATCAGCAGATAAGCTGCGGTGTATCAAAACCTCTTCAGGTAATTCTTTCGGTATCATTGCATTATCCGAAACTTTTCTTCCAAATGCACAGACAGACCGCGACATGGAGATCCCCGGTTTCCATCAAATAATGAGACGTGACAGAACTACTGGTATTGGAGGAGGCGTGGCTCTCTATGCATCGCGGTCATTGGTGGTTAATCGTCGTCTTGATCTGGAGATTGCTGATCTGGGGCTCATGTGGGTCGAAGTCAGGTTACATAATAACATATTTCTACTGGCTGTTGTCTACAGGCCTCCAAAATCCACAGTCAACTTTTGGGACAAGCTTCAAGACAGTGTAGACAATGCTAAAACAACTTATATTGATAAAATTATAATTGTTGGTGACTTGAACGGTGACCAGAGTACCGATCATAGCAATAAATTATTAAATTTCTGTACCTCTAATTTATTTAATATACATATTAATGAGCCAACTAGAATCACTGAAACCTCATCAACATGTCTGGACCAAATCATTACAAATATGCCAAATTTTGTTCGCAACGTGAAAGTGTCCACACATTTAGCAAATTGCGACCACTGTCTTGTAAGCGTAAATTTTCTTTTCAGACGAAAGAAACCTCCAGCTCTCTCCAGGTTAATCTGGGACTACAATAAGGCAGATTTTGATACTTTTAGACACAATTTATTGCAATGTAATTGGGATGCCTGCTTTGACTTCAACGATATTGACATTTTTTGTGAGTGGTGGACCGATACATTTTTGTCAGCGACAAAGAATTGTGTACCGAGTCGCACAGTTACAATAAGACCAGGTGATGCACCATGCTACACGTCAGTCCTCCGCAATGCCAAGCGAAAAGTGGAACGCATCCATGCACGGGCTAAATTGAAAACATCCCTCTGGCCATATTTCGGGGAAGTTAGAAACAAATATATTGAGGACTTAAGACATGCGGAAAAAGATTACTATGATCGCCTGGCTGAATCAATTAGTAATTATTACTGGAGCGACTTCTGGAACTAATCACCATCTATTATATGAAGAAACTGGATTGGAAAAACTTTCGGTACGACGCGAAAAAAGCAAGTTGGTCCTATTTTTCAAAATTATTTGCGGGTACGCTCCACAATACTAACGTAATCTTATTCCTGATTCTGTCAACGAAAGAAATAGATATAATGTAAGATCAGGGAAGAACCTATCACTTTTTGGGTCAAGAACAAACTTTTTTAATTCGTCATTCTTTCCTTCAGCTATACGATTTTGGAACAATTCACCCGAAGATGTGAGAAGTTCTGAGGATCTGTCCGAGTTCAAGATGAAACTGAATCGGGATATAAAAATTGTAAACAAACTATCTTATCGAGGCGAAAGAAGGTTTGCTAAATCCTATGCGCGTTTGCGCATGGGGTGTAGCAAGCTCAATTTTGATCTTTTCAAGAAAGGCCTGACAGAAACTCCCATGTGTGCCTGTGGCAATGGTAGAGAGGATACTTTTCACTATTTTTGCGACTGTCCCTTTTATATAACTGCTAGAAATGTACTACATTCTAAAGTAATTCCTTTTGCACCCTTTACAGTTTCGACTCTGTTATATGGCTCAAAAACATGCACACCCCAGCAAAACGAAACTATTTTCGATGCAGTCCACGATTACATTAAGGGAACAGGTAGCAGTTAATTTTCTTTCACAAATTTCTGGGAGCAGTCACATAGGCTCTAGTACAGGATATTCAAGGAGTTCACTGCACTATTTATTCGTTTGCTGGAGAGAAGACGTACTTCAAAACCCCTTTCCCTGTCTGTGGCGTTGTGTATTCTTGTTTCTCTTGAACTCGTGTGGCGGCGCCACTCCATCTGTTTTTGTAGTGTGATGTCATGATCACCTCTTGGGAGTTTACTCGTCTTCTATGTCAGTGACATGTCAGTTTCTCCTCCTAATTTCTTTATGCGCAAGAGGGATTTATATAGGGCACGGCCCTGTTTCCCAAATGTAATTTTTGGAAATAGATATGTTTAAAGAAAGAAAAGAAAGAAAGAAAGAAAGAAAGAAAGAAAGAAAGAAAGAAAGAAAGAAAGAAAGAAAGAAAGAAAGAAAGAAAGAAAGAAAGAAAGAAAGAAAGAAAGAAAGAAAGAAAGAAAGAAAGAAAGAAAGAAAGAAAGAAAGAAAGAAAGAAAGAAAGAAAGAAAGAAAGAAAGAAAGAAAGAAAGAAAGAAAGAAAAAGTAGTGTCTGCGTTTGCGGACACAATTCAGATGGATGATTCTTGGTGAGTAATATATTGCTCTGGCCAAGGTGGTTCATGCTTTGGCTGAACAGTATGTGGTCCATTGTCTTTTAGCATATACGGGTCAGCGATACTGGTTCTTGATCACTTGCCTTAAATCTTTTCTTATAGACTACGTTGTTCTTGTTCATGAGGGTCTTTGTTTCACCAGATATCCAGGGAAGGTTATCTGGGTTTTAGCTGGTGTTGAGGGATATGCTTGTTTGTAGCTTACTGCAAGGTAGGTGTCAAATTAGACCCTAACGAATCTGGAGATAGTGTTGAACATAGATTTTCATTTTTGCCTTTCCGGCTAAGGTATTCCTCTCTTGTTTTAATTTATCGTAACCAGATGTAAGTACAGTGAACTGCCACTTGTAAATAGAGTTCTGGCTTTGTTAGCCATGGCGACCCGAGCTCCCAAGTAAGGGCCTTGGTATAATTTTGATGCTTTTTTCTCTTGCCAGCGTAAGCTGTTGGCGGGACTAAGCACTCACTTTAAGGACGACCGCCCGTGAACATAAAAGTTCAGAATGGCATTATTTTACTAACTACACTAGGTAAGGCTTTCATCCTTGGATATATGATTTATACTAATGGTCTTCACAGGTTTGTACCATCTCTTTCACATTTCATTGGTCACATCATGCTTGAATGGGCATTGCAGAAGAGGGTGAAGGCTCTGTGGGCATAACTCTGGTTTTGGAATGAAGACTCAGAAACTTGCATAACTTCCTATAAAACATTTATCGGGTATTTTTAAGCGACTATTTTTTTAAGGTATTCCACATCTTTGAACAAAGCTGATCTTATTTTTCGATGAGAACGTACGTTTCTACCACACAGAACACATTTGATGTAGGACTGGCACATTTACAACATATTATGTGCAATTATCTGTTCCACGCCACTCGCTTCCTGTATACTTGTTGTAATATTGGGCACACGATTAACACATGCAAAACAAGCTCACTTTGCTCTCCTGTACATTGGAGCAAGAAAGACTAATGTGACAGATGATCTCTTTATTCACTGTTGTTATATCCTTGCGCGGTCCTGTCGTTTTCACTTGTAAATATCTAAGGATTGCTGCCTTTATTATGCATATCCCTTCGGCAGAAAAGTGTTTTCTCATTTGTAAGTCCACCATCGTTTACCAGCTGTCCATTTTCTTTTGGGACACAATTACTGAGCGACAAAACTCTTTGCATATTACCCTCAGATTCAATTTTTTTCCCCTTGCTCAAAACGACTTCTTTGCCTTTAGCTTCGTTGCTAGTTGTTAAATTATCATCCTCGTTGTCATCCAGATCAGTCTCACTCCTGTCGTCTTTTTCCACCTACAACATATTATCATGTATTATACAAATATTGGACGACAGGGAGTCCAATATGACGTTTTACGGGACAACAAAGTATAATATTGGGCAAGGCGAAAGCCGAGCCCAATATTACTTTTTCGAGTCCCGTAAAACTTCATATTGGACGACCTGCCATCTAACATATGTTTTATTCTGCAATTAAAGCAATGATATACCTTGATCTAGCAATTGTTACTCACAAACTGAACAGTTATTGCTATCCAGTTGACTCAAAAAGGCCAACCACATGGATCAGAAATGCGTGATGTGACGTTCTGTCGTCCATCACATGCATCCATATTGTGCACGTCGTAACGTCACGTGGGGTGCATGGTATACCGCACGTTTTTATACTTATGCATGGCGCTTTACCGTGTGACATGCACGTGCTGACCAAAATTACGGTTTCGACTGCCCGGTATGAAGTTTTACAGGGTAGGCACGTGGTATAAATAAAGACATCTAATTGGTTACCTTAAGTGCTAATGCAGAATATTATCGTTTATTTCACAATGAGCAGCATCACATGTAATCATCTTAATACTTTGTACTGTAAATTTGACATGTTATTAAATCAAATGTTATGCCAAGTTAATACATGTTTAGTAGCACGGCTTCAGAGGTTATCTGTTGAGATTCTATAAATTATTTAATATTTCCGGATATATGTGTCTGTTTTCAGTGACGTAATATGGAATATTGATACGATCTTAAGTTATCCTAATTAGAGCAAAAAATTATGTGATGTCAGAATGTGTTTAATACATGTTCACAGTCTGGTTCGTAGATTATCGTTGGTACACTTCGCAACCGTTTCTCTGAAAGGCTCATGCAACTTTGGTTCCATCTATTTTACACTTAAATATATTTATGAGAGCATCATATTCACGAAAGGCCTGCTTAGTATGTAGAACATTGAGATATTAAAAGTTGTCATTGCAATCGTAAAGATGCTTGGTCTACAATGCAGCTACCTTTCCCTTTAGGACAAAGAGGAAGAGCATTCTGAATATAAAATACGTCCATATGAAATTGAGAATGATGAGAACAGCCAGACCCAAGAACATTAAGTTAATGGATGGCACTGCCCAAGCAAATGAGCGGGTTCCATAAGCATAGGCCGAAATATAGACAAATCTGTAAAAAACAAAATCGAAACATTAATCAACACCCGGTTAACCTAGCCTTTTTGGCTGGGTTACATTTGCCGAAATGTAACAGCATTTATACGAGTCACAATTAAGTGCTTAAAATCACGAAAGAAACACTTCACAATCCACGACAATCCACGTATTTGACAGACACGCAAGAGGGGGAAGCAAATCACATGTCACCACTTTCAAATTAGTATTTCTGAAAATAAGCATTGGTTTTGTATATCACTAAACGTTTGCGCGTCAAGCGGGTCTGTTCTGTCAGCGTTCCATCACTTTCTGGCGTTAAAAAGGGGCCCGTCAACATAACATAAGATACATGTGGTCTTGCGTAATTCAGCAAATGCCGATTCACATTCTTGTCTTTTCTCTTAGCTCGACAGACACTAATAACTGCCAAGAAGATTTCTAGCCAGCTAGCCTGCATGGTTTAGCATGTTCGACCAGCTCAGCCGTGAGTCGGGCTAAGCTATGCTCATTCCGCCGCCTAGCTATTTCCCGTGTCATGACAGGCAATATTAGAAAATCGATAAATCATTTGGTTCTGATACTATTTTGTACAAAATATGACAATCGCTTTTTACTCTTTAACATCTACGTGATATGATTGAATCAATAGCGCCCTGAGAAAAGCTGATGAGTGGCAGTAAAGGCATGTTATCCCGCAGGTCCTTTGTTTATTGTTCAGACAAATATTTATTTCAAGCTTAAGATATTAGAACCACAATAAGGCAAATGATGAAATATCTGAAGACCGATTTCTGTGATTGTCTTAAAATTATACTTTACCTATAAGGAAATATTATAATCCTGGTGACCACCCATACCAAAGTAAAAATTATGAATATTAAATCCGCCTTCGATTGCTGTTTGGTGTATATGAACAATTTTGCTGTCTGGGAAGATGAAAAAAAGGAAATGGTGTGTGTAAGTAAAATTGAAATAGTGTGATCAATTCCATTAACGTACCATATGTACTTAAAATCTGCATTTATATCAACAATATGTCGGAAGTATGGAAACTATTATAAAGCATCATTTCATGATTTCTTCTTGGCGTCAACATTGACACATGCACAGTGGGACCAGCTGTGAAAATGCGATCACCAGAGAGTGTCCCCTACGGCAACTTTAGGAACTACTTTTTTCAAATCTGCAGAGATGGCAGTTTCTCGCTCTTGCTGTGTAAATAATCCATCAATATACATTTAAATTCCGTCGGATGTTTCAAAATCTAAATTGATGTAAAGAATTTCAGTACAATATGTCCATTCATAATATATTAAGCCTACTTGTGAACCTTTCATTTTGTGTACAATTTCAAGGTTGAAAGTATACTGTTATGTGTTTAGAACCACTGGATTTTCCTTATTTTCAAAGAAATTCGAAGATGTAAAAGAAACAAGTTTTTCCACTTATCTTAAATATCTAATGCAGCAATGAAAATTCAGATTGAAATTGAATTTTAAAAATAAGTAAAGCTGATGCAACCCATGTCAATCGTGAGAGCGATAGTCCAAGAATATGGAGAACAATGTGACAATTTAGAGAATCAAATATATATCTAATGAAACAAGCATTTGTATGAATTAAAAATTGAACATCAAATCAAAACAGTCAGTTATTTGCGTCAATATTATCAACGTGTGTTTTAATTGTACTCACAACTAGGTAAATATATTTAACCTTTCATAATTAGGGTATTTTGCTTAAAATATGTTTAACACCATCCAGTTGCCACATTAAGATTATATGGTGGTTCCCCACATTTATTTTTTTAGGTGAAAATTTTTACCTGCAAGAAAATACTGAAATTTTGCCCTGTATTCGCCTTTTTTTTTTTTTCCTTTTTTTTTAAAAAAAAGGCTATTTGTTTTTAAATAATTGATACATAATTTTGTTATTATAATCCTGCATCAAACATTACAAAATCTGCTGCTCTTGCCAAAATAGCAACTTGGATAAAAGAAGCTTTTTAAAAATCCGAAGTCAATTTCATGTTCTCCGAACACACACTGAGTTCGATATAAAGAGCCCTCATATAAGTGGATAAGTGTTGTTTCCCAAAAACGTTAGGGACCAGCCAAAATTATCAAAATTTTCACATTAGTACACAGAGTACTATTTCATAGGACCCCCTCCCCTTTGAAATAAGTACTTTAAAAATGATGATTTTTTAAAAACTAAAATGCAAAGTTATTGTTTGGCCAGATGTACAGACCCTAAAACCTGTGCATCTAATGTTCATTCAGCTTCTCATGCAAATATTACCACAAATAACTAAGTTTGAGACATTTATTGGTAAGCAAAGAATCAACATTACCATGTATTTAAAATAGCCTACACTGGCGCTCAGACCCCTCTCCCCTCCCCCCAAATCGTACTCGGTGTACTTATGTGAAAATTTGACATTTTTGGCTGGTCCCTCAGTAAAATCCTAGTTTCCAATCAGTAAACGGCGTTATCACAACGACTGACTGCCACCGTTGCCCAGTGACAGGGTCAGATATATCAGCGGAAAATTAATATGAATGTCCCGTATTATCATTAACCGCAACCACGCCAGCTTTATTAAGGGCAACCTCTTAGGATACAATGGGAAATGCTAATTAGTTTCATTGTTTTTCCGAAGGCAGCAGAATTATGAGCCGAAAAAGACACACAATTATGATATGAGAGAAATCAGGAAACAGAAGTTGATTCTTTGGATCCAGCGTATGTTATTTAATTCTTCCTTTCATCCATTAACTCTCTCGTTCTTTGGTTCATTCATTTGTTGGTCAGTCCGTTCATTCATTAACCTGTTGGTCATAGATCCATCATATGCAATTTATTTGTTTGTACGTTTGTTTATCTTATTTATTTTTTCTTCGTTGTTGTTCAAAATTTCCTCAGTGGTATTGCATAATAATTCTTACCTCTAGCCAGGGATCGACTGCGTCATGACACAGAATTACTAGGCAAGCAAGGCGTACAAAACTTATGGACCAAGAAAGAAGGAGTAGCACTATGGCGGACGCATGATGAGCCACCATCTCTCCAAAGTCCTGTATGATATATCACGTACGATGGGCGCGGAGATAACATAATAGTGAAAAATATTGAATTAAACAGAGAAGCAAGCTTGCGCTTCGCATGGTAACAAATGAACTGATTATTTGAGTTTCAAAAGGAGAAAACCATAAAAACAAGCCACACATGTCCTGACATATTTCTAGAAAGAGCACTCCGAGTTGGTAACATCCCTGTATACGTGTATTAGAATACTCTTAAACGTTTACATAACATACTCCCTGACGTCGTCTTTCAATCATCCAAATATTTGGACAGGGAGGTGGTGTAAAAGACAAAATTAATTTTAACTTTCATCAGTAGAAATTTTAGCCATTCTTTTATTTTAAGTCTTTGGGAAATAGCCCTAGAACAATGATGTTTTTGTTATAAGATTACTGTTAAGGATCTGTTTTTTAGTTGATGACATAATGGTCAGCAGTAGACTCTCAACGCGACAATGCAAAATGATACTCACCTTACGTTGATTGTCAGTACACAGAGCGAAAGACTGTGAAATGTAAAACCCCATTTCGATGACGTAGTACCATGTTATACCATAAGAAGCCGGCTGAAGCAAAACAAAACCCTTTGTAGTAGCCTACAGATGAGTTTTTTTTTATTTTTTTTACTTTGTGCTGAAATACACTCTATTATAACATCTACATGCACTAACCATGTATTTTGTTCTATGCTATGCTGCGTCTTTTCAAAGTTCGTTGCGTTTCCTCATTCATTTAATATTCTCTTTAATTCTGTTTAATAAAAAACAACAATAAAATGACTTTTATGAATTATAATTGTACGTGAGCACGACACATCGCGCCATGAAGCCAGTGGTTTGTGAATTATTTACAAAAAAAAGTCCCGGATGTGGATGTTTTTGAAAAAAAAAAAAACAACACACTAAAGGAGATTTGCTTCAAAATAAATCTGTCGAAGTGCACACAAAGGAAAGTGGCTGCTTTGTGCATTCAAATTGAAATTTGAAAAGCTACACGAGAGAAAACATAAATTTCAGAACACAACGATGTCAAAATAAGGCCCTCGGCATGAAAAATCTACTGGTAAAAAGTGAATATCAGAAAGAAAGGGAGGAAGGAAGAATGAATGAAAAATGTCAAGTGTCAGCGTATTCAGCTATATTTCAACTTAGCTGATAAGGCCACCCACTGTTCGGAGATTCTAGCTTTAGTGGCGTCTTAGTGCTTAGCGCTGGACAACTATGATGATGGACAAACCTAGGATGTGAAGTCATAATGGCATATCGATGCATAATAGTTTTGAAGGTGGGTGTTCAACAGTTAGATTTTTCAAATTCTCCTAATGGGAATAAATTTAAATTCTGCTTTTGTTTGTGGTTCATTGGATATGCCTACAACATACACCTATGAATTTGAAGTTGGAATGGTACCTGAACAGTTTTGAACATATTCAAGGTTTAAATTTTCAAATGGTCCTAATTTGCATAATTTTCAACACTGTCTCCCCTCTTCTTTATGTGTGGAAGTTTAATCATGCTTAGTTTGGAGCTTCCTCATATAATAGTCTTCAAATAAAATGTCGGCAAATTAAAAAGGAAAGAAAGAAAGAAAGAAAGAAAGAAAGAAAGAACGAAAGAAAGAAAGAAAGAAAGAAAGAAAGAAAGAAAGAAAGAAAGAAAGAAAGAAAGAAAGAAAGAAAGAAAGAAAGAAAGAAAGAAAGAAAAATCAGTATTCCACTCGAGCAAATCTCTGAGATGACAAGAATTCACACACTAATTGTTCTACATTCCATTTCTGCGGTTATCAATCACAAAGTTGTCAAAACAGTCACTGTGAACTTGTTATGCTTTCATAGTACACTTAGCTGCTGCCCAGAGGCCCAGTAGTTTCATGTTAAAGGGAGAGGCTCAGATAACTCCAGCCAGTGGGGCATCACGCTTACAACTGCACTTACACAGGATATGTATATGTATATATGTATATATATATATATATATATATATATATATATATATATATATTTGTGTGTGTGTGTATGTGTGTGTGTGTGTGTGTGTGTGTGTGTGTGTGTGTGTGTGTGTGTGTGTCCGAAGCTTGTAAAGCCCCTCTCATCAGAGGCCGCTTCTCAAGATACCACTATTCTTTAGCACAGGGTGTGACTTGAGTCCTCTGAAGAGGCCACCACCTTACAGGCCTCTTGGGGGCTGCCTTCTGGGGTTGGCGTATAGTAGGCTTTCCAAACCAAACATTTATTGTAGTGTAGAGTAAGTTGCCTGGGAGACAGGTCTTGACAGCCTGAGGTAATTGTTATGCATGCAAAATGGTTGCGAAAGAGAATGGACGTAAATTACAGTAACCGCCTTGTTGGTGTTGTGGTAGAAGATGTGTATTGCAGGGAGGTTGTGTGATTTTTACAGGAATTGAAATTCCTCAACTTTCTTTTACATGCCACAGGAGCTGCCTACGACAGAAACTCATATGTAGAACTGGGACTGACACCTGTATCTGTAAAAGATTCCAACGTATTTAACTTTAATATTCTCATAAGCCCCTAATTAGCATAAATTTAAATTTAAAAATCTTCGTTTGTGGTTCAGCTGATGCACGTACAGCACAAACCTTTGAATTGGAAGCTGGAATGGTACATCTATCTATGATAGTTTTGAAGATATTCAACTTTAGAATTCGCATGTGTCCCTAGTGAGCATACATTTAAATTTTACACTTTTTGCTTCTGGTTCATTAGATGCGCCTACAGCACAAAACCTATGAATTCAAGTTGGAATCGCACTTCTATCTATAACAGTTTCAAAGATATTCAACTTTAAAATGTTTAAATGTCCATAATTAGCATAAATTTAAATTCCACAACTGTGATAATAAGTCCAATAGATGCCCAGCCCCAACAAACATACAGTCGAATGAACATTTAAGCCTCTATGTTGTATACTTTGGAAGCCAGAAGGGATTGACATCTTCGAATGACCCGACACACGATGTAAGGAGCTTCATCATATATGCCATGCCCATTACATGCCAAATTGAGGTTTCTGGCTTGTGCGGTGCCTGAGTTTAAGCCGACACGAAAATGAATGGAAAAATATGCAATAAAGAAAGAAAGGAAGGGAAAAAGAATATTAGGTAAAAATATATTTGTGTTCACCCACAAACATTACGCTTAATGCGTGATAATACTCTTAATATGATATACTTACGTGAGGGTACGCATAAAAACATTCACTGATGTCCCATGTGAAGGCTTCCTAAAATTACATTAGGACATTCAGAAAGAAAAGCGTCTTTTTGTGTGAAGTAGGCAGCAAAAACCTTCTGTTTAGTGGCACTTTGATACCTGTTGTTTATACTAGTGCATTGACTCGGGACCCGGGTACCCCCACCACCACCCCACCCCCTCGTCAAAATGCCAAACCGTCGGGTCCTGAATCTAATTTTTAATACCCGAATACTTTGGATATAAATAAACAAATTTAGATCTATGTGTATTTCTGCTTTTTTCGTTGCCAATCGTCGTTCCTCTTTTTAGCGCGCCTCAGTTTGTTATGGCCGTTTCCAGTACGAGTTTATTTTAGTTGATTGGTTAAACCCTGTTTTTTTTTGTTTTTTTTTTTTTTTTTGTCCCTTAAATACTGGATCGTGGATCACAATTGTTTATCTTTCCTATGTCAGCATGACGGCAAAGCGTGCACTGAGCATTGTGTGGAAACATTTTGGAAAAAAATAGATGTACGTGCAACTTGCAAATTGGCTGGTACCCGGATCCCGGGTATTGAACATAATTTTAGTTGCGGGTCCTGGGACCAGACTTTTTCCCTTAAGTCAATGCGCTAGTTTTAACTCTGAGCGTTTTACTTCAAAGGTAAAATTGTTGGCGTCATTTTCAGTGACAGTGAACAGTGAAAGTTTAATTTTCATAAATTCTGCAGGCCAAACAGTCTGGTTGTTAAGTCATGTTTCACTTATGAATTATATATTATAACCCGTTGTTCACCGTGTATTTCCATCTATGCATTACTTATTGCCGGTCCATTTGTCTGTTTCGCTAATTCCTTACGTCATAGAATAATTGAGCCATTGACTGGTCGATTAAATAGTCTTCTATCATTACGTACATTCTTTTCTGATGTACCAGGGCCTCTATGTGTCTCGAAACACGTTGCATCTGAGTACAAAACTCAGTGAAAGTTGACCTTGATTTTTCTGGTCCGGGATACAACGAACATATATTGCATCCCTCAATAACTTACAGTTGGACACTCACATCCCATAAAATATAAACCCCATAGGAAAATAGGAACCAATAGCACAGAGCACGCCAACTGAAAAATGAAAGAGAAGTTCCATTGAGCTATCTTGAAAAAGTAGACGTGACTGTGATTGCCACATTAGTTGCTCCTCTGCATTATTGAGCGGTGATAGACAATAGACGATGGTTTGATTTAACAAGGCAAACATGGCAGGAGCCATTGTAAGTTGTTGCATTTTCAGTACACCGTGTGCACTTTTTTCGTTACTTAGAAAAAATCACCACTGGTAAGTGGCAACAGACACAATGTACGCTCAATGGAGCATATCACCTGTAGGTGGCATTACAGGTCACTTTCCTCGGGGGTCCTCTTGTTGCAGGTGGGGACACCTAGAGGATACACAAAACCTGCTTCATTCATTGGTTGTCACCAACTGTGAAAGATGGTGATTTTAAACTTCAATCTCCTCCCAAGAAACGAAGAAATCGCATTCCTGACAGTTTGCCTCACATGCACAAAATTTACAACTACTGTAGTTCTGGAAATTTTTTCGCTTAATTTAATTAAAATGCCCGAAAATAGGTTGCATTGTATTTCACTACATTGTATGGCATTTGATTGCGCGAAATTAAACACACGCGAAAATTTTTGGAACTACAGTATTTAAGATACCTTTATAAGGTGCACAGTGACATCATTAGAGTTATTAACTGCTGATCAAAATTTATGGCCCTATTTCGTCAGTGTTCTAAGACCTCCACCTGACTGAGGAAGCTACGAATCTCAATTAACTTCTAAGCTACATTGCACTATGCACGCAAGAAAAAGTAAGACTTGTAATTTCAAACACTCGAATTACGCGTAAGACGCTGAATGAAAAGGGCCATACACGATGGAACATTGGTGAGCGACAAGAATTCAAAATCAAGGCCCGGTTTTTTTTTCAGTTTTAACCGACTTTCCGCTTGATCTTGTGGATGGAAAATTCTATAACGTATTTCATTTGCATATCAAATATACTTGAAGGTTATCTATTGTTTTTATGGGCCGAACCCTCTGTACAATAATTGCGAGCAGCAATTTTCATATATCGGTCAAACCAAATGGATTGCATTCTTCTTCCTTATGATGTGTATGAAAGACCCACATGGTATTTTTCATGATAATCACTCAACAATCACCTGGTTTCAAGGAACCTGCTCATCTCGGAAGGTTTATCTTGTAGCCTCCGTCGGCGCCACCATCTCTCTACCTGGCGCGGGGTCCAGTCTATTCTCTTTGACAAAGCCTACAAAGGCCAGTTCAAGATTACCGTTATAACTATGATTTTCTGTGTCTCTCAATAAATTTCTAAACGTTTGAACCATAAAAATCAAACATACTGTTAGAATGCCTCCGGAATCCTAATATACAGGGAAAAGACGTTGTATGAATGTGATCTTAAAGGTGTAAGCATTATCTGTAGAATTAAATGTATGATAATTTATTTGGTGGTAGGCAATGGCTCAAAAAGCAAGCAAACAAAAATCAAAAAGTGAAATTGAATATTGAGAAAAAATAGTTACCGAGTAACATTTACAAAAACATCGTGCACATTCCATGAGTTTAAATAAAAAATATGCGATATAGGGTGGTGCGCAAAGTACATTTATAAATCTGAAAATCCGTACAAAGAATTATTTTTACTGCCTGATGTTCCAGCAAAAGTGAGATCATTTCGGTTGAATATGTCCACTCTAAAATGAGGCAAGCAATTGGGTAATTGGAGCAGTTGACGTCATATAAGTTGAAGGTTCAATATGCACATGCTGCTGTACTTAAACTGTCCTCATTGGCGCCTATGTTTGCAGTGTTTCACTACAAAACGTTGTCGATATATCAATGTGGACTTATCAGCTTGTCTGAGGTAACACACATCCCCGCACACCCGGCGCCTGTCTCACGGCCATGCTGACCGTTTCTATCCACAGCCGGTCGAAGATAACATTTCTCATTGTAACAGTTGCAATTCGTCTCCTGCTAGTCCATTGGGGAGAACAAAAACAGAAGATTCTACTGCTCTCCTGTACAGAGCATTTCAGTCATTCACGGCTAGAGTTGTGTATTCCCACTACTCTTCATTGTAATTTACAGCTTAATAACTTTAAAACCAGCAAACAGCAAAATTTGTGTGGTAAAGTTACGTACATAGCTGAGTTTTTCACATAAATTTAATTTTTGCAGCTTTAAAAGTAGTCATTTAATTTGAGGTTAATTTAATATGCAATTCGATGGGAATGCACATTTCTAGCCCTGAAGAATTCTGTGTGTTGGATTGTGTATTCAGCTAAATGCACAGATAATTTGTAATTGTAACCTCTCCTATTACATGTACTTGAATAGCGAACAAAATGGCAAAAGGAAGATTTCCTCCGATTCAGAAATTTTGTTCCCATGTATATCAAATGTGGGTAGTTGAGAAATGAAACCTAGCTTGGGTTGAAGTTGAAGACAACGCTTGTAGCACTCATAGTTGGCTTTTCTTTGCTTTTGCTAGGCAAAAAGCAAGAGGCAAGCCTCGCAAAAATAAAACAAAACAAAACCCAACAACTCATGCCATACTCGTTGTTCAGATATTGTATGTGAAATGGAGAGGAAAAGTATATTTCTCTATTGTGTTAACCCCCAGAGTCTAACCCTGATATATCAGCAAATTCTCGCATTAAACATCCCAATCCTGGTGCAGTGTTGTTAATATTGCCAGTTATGGTGTAGTGTCGTAAATATCACCAGTCATGGTGCAGTATCGTAAATATCACCAGTCATGGTGCAGCATTCTAAATATCATCTGCCTCTTTTTGATCAAGAATAACACATACGTTTAGTCAACAACTTTCCTTGTCACTGAGAAAAATTGTGACTTGTCCTAAAGAGTTAAAACCAGATGAACATCAGCTTCTTCTACTTGATTTTGCACAAGTACTTCTGACAATCAGTTTTATGGCAATAGGAGAGATCTGGGTTTGTCAGAAATTCACTTTAAGATGGGCTGCCCACCCTGTTCATGGTTGACCTTAAGGAATATAGCAGGTATAAATTTAATCTCTCTATATACTGTAAAATAAGCTTTAAACTTTCATTTTATCACACCAGCTTGTAATTGCAGGATGACTTTATATGTACTTTAGGTAGACTAGATGATAAATACAAAATTTTACCTCGTATGCAAGGTGAAACTTTCAGGACTTTTAGATTCACTGTAATGTAATGGGCTTTGCTGACCCACTTTTACACCTGACCTCAAATAGCATAGGTTGCTAAGTGTCACAAATATGCACGATGGGAATGAAGGGCTGTATGTCAAGAAATTAAACCAACCCAGATCCCCCTAATCAGATAAAAACGGAGGAACCTACGTTCCCGAATTCTAGCCTGATTAATCACTTACTTCGATAACTTGTCGGTCTGGAAGTCGACTTCCTTTTGTGAATTGTTCCTCAAGAACAGGGACGTACTTTGCTGCATAGAGACGGCGTTCTCTCAAACCATAAATCCTCCCAATTTCTATTGCAATGTATCTATAACAAGAAATTGCAACGGTTATAAATACATTTTTGTTACCAAACATGGCTCACATACTTCCATTTCGATGCGTACTAATGCGATGTCACCTCAGGGTTTTTTTCCTTCGTTTTATTCCATGCATTAAAAATAACTGGGTTCTTGGAAAGCAGTTTTAAAGTTAAAACTGAAATTTGTGTCACGTTAGACCTTACTTGATTAGCAAGAAATATGTTTTCAAATGTGCTATATCTCCACGGCAATTGGATAAGAGTAAAAACGATGATTTCTTACTGCTCCCAAATGTGTCGCCCAATAATGAGGACCATGGAAAATGCGAAACCCCAAACGAGGAGGTCTGTCTGAAATGTGGGGCTCCTCTTGAGATCCTCCCACTGGAAGTCCGGGGGTATCCACGTGTGGACATGGCACAAATAGTCTGTTATACTATCGATGAATCCAAAAATGTTAATCATTCTGTAAACTAAAATCAAAATTAAACATTCAATAAATATATATATATATATATATATATATATATATATATATATATATATATATATATATATATATATATATTAGCGTTGTTTTCAACCTATAAACCAATGTGTTACAATTGCCACGGGGACGGTGTTTCTGCATTGCGGCATCGACAAACAACTTCCCATGTCATTTGCAAAAATAAAGTGTTCTTGAGAAGTGTCTGTCCTGACTATATGTGCACCGCACAACATAAAAGTGTCAATTAAATATCCACATTTACCAGAAACTATACATTTGAAGTAAACGTGTTTTGCTTGAGTGTCATAATCTAAGCATGGAAGTATACCCTCCATGCTCCAAGCAATTACAATCTCAAGATAGTTGTCCAAAAAGGAATATGAAAAGAGAAATTGGCGTTTTTAGTGTACGCAGTACAATGTAATGCTGCATCAATATTCATATGGCATTGCAATAAAATGTTATGCGTCATCAATTTGTAAATATAAAAGCGCAAACAGTAGTTATGTTACTACGACAAATGGTGTATCAAAATGTTACAATCAGATTTACGGATTTTTGTTATGGTATTTTTATACGGGTAGCTTTTGTTGAACAACACATGATGAGTTACGAAAGTTGTATGTAACACAGGGGCTACAACATGTAGTCTGCTACATTTTGAGCGGTGCTGCATGTCGCTTGGAGACAACCAGGAGGTCTGGTTGCTGGAGCTACCTACTATACATCTGGCATTTCAATCAATGGGTAGAGGGTTACAGTTGACATGTGCTATAGCATCAGTATCACATACTTTTTCATGTATCATGGTCCTGCTCTCTTAGTTGAAACGTATTTTATTCACAAAGTGAATACAACGGGGAATAAGGGCTCTGCCCTATCTGAATCCCTCTTGTTTAAAGAGACACATAGACAGGACGAACGTAACGCACAGCGCCACCACGACCTCACCCGTTGAGTGCAATAAGCACCCGAAGGGTGGCGTTGCACTGTTAGAAACAAATAAAAGATAGACGTAGACAGGACACTACAGATAGTGGGGCATGTAGAATAGACTATTTGCCCTTTATGATCCTACAATAATTGTGGAAATCTTTGTCATTATTCAGCGTCAGTATTAGAGCTATGAAACGCTCACTTTTCTCTATAAAATCAAGCACATTTACTGCTTCAAAAAATGTGGTATTTTGGTCGAGGTTACATTCACTGCTGCTTTAATAGCAACGATACCAATGGTGGTATGCAAAACATCTCGGTCGATCGACAATATAGCGCGGACAAGCTAAAAAGTAATGCCAAACACTTTCTGATGTAGCACCGCAAGAACATGTTGGTGATTCAACAACGCCTATTTTTTGCAGATGTTCGTTCAGCTGACTGCGACCCATACGCAGCCTCGAGTGTAAGATAGAAGTACACTTATTGCCAACATTTAGAAGTTCGGGTATTGTACAGAGGGTATGCACCGGTTGGAAATTTTACGCTTGAATTGTACCAAAGTAGGTGAATTACGAATTTCAGATGATAAAAAGTTCCATAATTTTGTTGTTGATGGGAAAATGAGTTTTTGAATAAACAATTTCCACAGTTAAATAATGAGACTGCATGCCTATCAGGGCGCTGTATTAAGTTCTTACGACGTTTATCATCTGGTAGATCCGGCAATATATCAAGGAAAAATTGAGGTGTTTGTCGATTGATAATCTAACACATTAGTGTTAGTTTGGATCTTTCCCTCCTCTTTTCCAGAGTCATCCAACCTGTTTCTTCATATAATGTAGCAGCTGGAGTTGTTTTCATGGCACCAGTTACAATGCGGGCTGCAGTCAGCTGAGTATCTTCTAATAATTTCACATTTGCCTGTGCACAACCATCCCAGACCACATTACTATGTTCCATAATAGGTGTTATGAAGGATTTATAGATAGTTTTGGGTGTTTCTCGGTCCAATGCATACTGTAATGATTTCTTTATATTTATCTGCTTGGCGGCCTTAGTTACTATATGGTTGATATGTACATCCCATTTCAAATCAATCGTTAGTAGAAGTCCTAGATGTTTATGGCTGGGTACATTTTTCTAGACAAAAGGTGGGTCATCCGGGATGGTCTACGGAGAGGTAAAGGGACGTGTCGTCAGCAAAGTTTAGAGTTCACCACATCAACTGTGTCGTTAATATAAATAAGAAAGAGGAGGGCGTCTAGCACGGAGCCCTGCAGTTATTGAAAATTAAATACATGTTTGAAGACTATTTTTTCGAATACTTTACCTGTGCAGCTTAAAAGGGATATAGGGCGACAGTTAGAACAAAGATTTTCTTCGCCCTTTTTGTACAACGGAGTCATATTAGCTTTTTTCCAGATAGATGGAAACTGTTTTGGCGTTGATTACATATTAAATAATTTTGTAAGAGGTTTATAAATGATAGAAGCAGCTTCCTTTAAAATTTTAGGGCTGATGCCGTCCGGGCCGGAAGCTTTAGAAATATCAAGACATTTAAAAATTTCAAGTTCTTGTTCAGATACATGCAGGTCCCCCATTGTTTTATGGGGATGGACACGGGTTGTAGGGTTCTGAACAAATGAAGTGTAAATGTTATGTTCATTTGATCCAAGAAAAAAAGAGTTAAGTATACAAGCTTTTGTTGCACTTTCCGATATATGCTTGCCTTCATGGAGTAGCGATGTTATAGTCTGTCGATGATTCCGATGTAAGAAATACTTAACTGTCCTCCACCATGCTTTATTTTTAATTTTAGACTATTTGAAGGAGTTACTCATTTTTTATTGCAATCTTCCGTAGGTGCTCCTGATATTGATTTCTCAAATGATTGTACGTGGTCCACATCGCATCACGAGCAAAAACATCAGTACATTTCTTAGCTTTAGAATAAAAACGCATCATCTTACGCCTTTCTTGGAGTAATGCTGATGTATACCATGGTAAATCATTTGGGCGTATAGTTACTTCTTTATTGTGGATAGTATCTTTCGCTGTTTGTAAGAAAATTTCTGTCCAAGCAGTACAACACTGATTAACATTATTAGATACAAATAAATTTTCCCAAGACATTTCACCAAGCTTAGAAGGAAACAAATCAAAATTTGCTTTGCCATAATCCCAAATTAATCATTTGTAAGCTAATTCCTTTTTGTGTTTGAAAAATATAGTATTCGACACCACGCAGTGACCGCAATTAGCAATTGGAGGCAAGACCTGCGGCTCCTGGACATGACCAGGCATGTTGGAAATTATTTGGTTTAAACAACTTGAAGTATTATCAGTTAAATACTAGTAGGCTATTGTACATGAGGGAGCAGGAAATTTGTTGTAAAGAATTGTTCAAGTTTTCTGGGGGGGGGGGAGGGTATAAAATCGGCATTTAAATAACCTATTCATATAATATTTTGGATACTGGTACTTTTGTCTTGATCAAGGTTGTTTTGCAAATTATCCCCCCCCCCCCCAAAAAAAAAGATACAGGGTGATCTGTAAACAATTCCTGTCAATAATTTATGGTTATTTATAGTAATTTGGGACCATAGTAGGTCTAAGTCATTTTTTTCCAAATCGTCACGTCGTGAGATACCAAAATACCGACATCCCCACCAGGTCGGGTTTATCGATCCTTGCGCATTATAGTATGAAATCCCGGTAAGGTAAGGTCCATATCATGGTTTCCCGGGAGATGGAAAAGTTTCAGAAACGGTTAAAATGCCATGATGAGGGGCAATGTCAGCTCCTATGCATCTAAGCCTTTTGCAGGACAGACTACGGACATTAATGTGACAAACGGTTGTGTCGGAAAGCATGGAGGGTGGTCCAGGATTTAAATGGATATCACCGGTTAATAGTAATAGACGGTTGGGGTAGTACTGATAAGATATATGTCAAAATATTTTTTTTCCTTGCCAAGAAAAAGTAGAAAATGTACGTAATCAACAATTGACGGCGATTGATACTGTAAAGCGTATTAACACATGTCCAAGACAAAATTAGGTGAAAACAGGGGGCAATTATATTGGTCCAGAAATGCAAGGTGAGATTAAAATAATAAGGGTGGTCGGGGATGGCTGTGCACAAACATGGTGTATAAACGCAAGTATGATGATACGTAATATGTAAAATTGATCCAAACCATAGGAGAAACTTTGAACAAAATGTTTATGCATAAAACGTATGTAGTTCAGCCATAAAGTATGCGTGCAGCTGTAATATATCAACAAAATATAAATGTATGTAATTGATTTATCATATATACCACCGTGAACAGAAAGCACTCTAGTTGACAAACAACAATAGTAGGCAAGTGAAAACTCTAAGTTTTGCATGAGTATTAATGCACGTATTTCAATATAAACATACAGAGACCCTGCACTAAGGCATACAATCATGAAATTTAAGTAAAAAAAGGGAAGAATTTTAATCCAGACTACGTATTAAGCTGCTAGCGTAACAATGTTTAATATCCGCATTATTTATACTACAAATTTGTCTGCGAGTAATACTAAAAATATCTGCTTTAGAAACAAATATAGCCAGATGTAAACCGAGTTATGGAATAATATACGCAACTTGCCAGGCTGTCCAAAACATTTTCTGTATTTTTCAATAGAACACGATTCCAAAGAGTAAGTATATACCAACAATAATTTGTGAATGAATTTTAAAATGACACGAAAATAGTGCTACGTAACAGTAGTTTGATCACATAGGATGATACGCAAATGGGTAACAATATAATGTTAACACTGTGGCAAGCATTTTAAATAGTAAAAATATTTGAGTCCAGTGCCCCAACACAAAAATATGTAAGAGAGAAGTGATCAGTCTCTCTTATATGTTTTTGTGTAGGGCCACTTGATCCTGCTCTCCTAACTCTTTGATCAAAGTATTATATACTTCCAGCTTGTTCCTGCGCGTCAACCAGAGCTTTACCTGACATGGCCTTCCACGCTTTTGTTTGACACGTCTCCTCTTTTCCATAATAACTGGCAAACTACAGTGGCATTAGCCGTCCTCCTCTTGCTAAAAATAGCCATACTCAATGACTGAGCATTTATGAATTTATTATCTGCTAAATATCTCAAGACGTTTACCACACTTGTCACCATTGCGTTCAGTAGCAAAAAATGCTGTTATGCTCTGTAGAGCTTTACTTTTTTTTTAGAGGCAAGCGCTCGCAAGCGTGTGGTGCACTGAGCACACCCCAGGCTCAATGGAAAACCACAAGTGTTGCTTCCAGAGTGACTCAGCTGTTGAGCTGCCAAAGTTGCCTCGAAAAATAAGGGGTTAAAATGGATCGGTCGCAATACGTAACAAAATGTGATACGATGCAAAGTGTACGATCATATATAGTTCCTTGTGAATCTATCCAGTGGAATTCCTTTTTAGTAGTTCCGAAAATATAGTTAGATAGTAAATCATACGGATATACAACGATGATACCCGTCCATTCTTTACACTGTAAGCATGCTAGTCGAATCACCTGCCATTCCAGGGAACAATCCCTGGCACCAATGTGTAGGTTTCTGCCAAAATTACAAACAGCCAAAATCAAGCATCAGCGTAAAGTGCTCAACATCAACAGTCAGTTACCTGTTCATTATCGCTTGAAATATGAAACTCTTGTGTGGTTGGTCATCGAAAACACGTAAATAATGTCAAAACTTAAACTCATGCCTCAATTGACGATCTTCAAATAGCACAATTGAAGGTATGATCAAGGGGTTCCGATGTATATATATATATATATATATATATATATATATATATATATATATACTGTCATTCTAGAAATTTTCGTGCGTGGTTAATTTCGCGCAAATGCCATTTTGGCTAAATTAGAACATTTTCGTATATTTTGTTTTCGCGTGTTTACAGGCACCGCGAAGTTTACCATATACCAGTATGCAAGGTAGATGGCGGGAATTCTACCAGGTGAACTTACTGACACTAAAAGCTAAAGAGCCCTGCTTTACAGCTAAGTATATATATATATATATATATATATATATATATATATATATATATATATATATATATATATATATATATATATGTATGTATATATATATATATATATATATATACATACATATGTATGTGTGTGTGTGTGTATATGTGCGCAGTATATATAATATGAAAAAACTAGAAATGTACTCAATTTTCGTTGTTGACCTCTTGAGCTCCGTTGCTTGTATGGCAACAGACCCTCATTACGGAAAGCCACAGACCCCCATTCTTTTGTTTTGATGCAATATTTCGTTCCGTATTCTGCAATAAAGTAATATCACTGTCCTGTTTCTATCACAATCGGAATAAATATAACAAAGTGTTACAAATTGACGCGGTATTATTTTATGTTGCAGCACGTGGACGCTAGTGGTTGTGTGCGTCTTTGATAGCACTTAAATGTGCTGCAAAGTGATATTCTTGTACTAACCCGTGAAAAGTGTCCTCAGCAGTGCACTGTCCTGATAACTACCTTCAAGCCAGCCAGAAGTTTGGGGCTTTCTTCATGGTGGTGACTAACGTTAGCAAATCCCGCCGGATATAGGCACCTGGGCATATCAATTCAGTCGACATTGACAGGAACGCCAAGCTTTGTCGCGCTCCTAACACGACCATCTTCTGAAGGCACAGCCTGAGGGCACAAGCAGAAGACGACTTCAATGGGGAAAGTTTCTTCATTGTTACATAAATGGAGATAAATTACGGAAGCTCACTGGGCTCAACCTCCAGCGCTTTTTATCACGTACTCCCGACTTTTCATTTTGTAATAACGACTTCTTTCTCTTTAAATTAGCATCATGTCTCGTAACCACTTTTCAAATAAAACATAAAAATATTTTTATTTCGTAAGAACGACTTTCTTGTCTTGCAGTAACGACAACTTATCTTGTAATAACCACTTTATATCATAGTAACAATTTTATCTCGTAATAAAGTCATTCTATCTCGTGACAACGATTTTTATTATCGTAATAACGACTTAATGCCACGTAATGACGATTTTTTTTTGTTATATCAGGAAAAATGTTCTAATAATAGTGATTTTCCCCCTGTATGGCCAAATGATGATAACCTTTGAGCTTGAGATGTCACATGTAACCATGTAAGAAAATATCGGTTGTTCACAATCCTATAATTTGAATAGAAGATGGTCAAAGTAGGATACATCTTAATTACCAAACGTCTGTGCATTCAACTGAATATACAGTCTAATACACCTAAATCTATGCGGCCTACAGTTATGTGCTCCTAATAAATGGCATGTTAACCAAAGCTTGAATATATTTGTTTGTTTCACGCAGTTTACACTTAAGTTCATACGACCGTTTGAGGTGTACGTTTTAACTAACGACGGAAAGTTTAATACATTATTTCTATGTCCAACACATTTGCATTGTATTCTACTAGAAAAACCTGTCTGTCATAGAAGCCATGATGTTCACGATTGACACACATCTTCTGGCGTATGCATTTCATGTTGACACTAAAACGTTTTTGCTGTTAATAGGAATTGACTTCTGATTGGTGTCTTCAATTCGAAAGTAGTCTGCACAATGTCTGTGGAGAGACCGACATGAATTTTGTTACGTGCCCAACTTAATATGAGGTGTTTTTTATTTTTTCAGTTTTTTTTTTTTTTTTTTTTGCTTTCTGTGATACACCTACTGTGCCAAATTAGGCATATATAAATCCGCCATCAATCTATCAAAATATATTTCATTTGAAGATATATCTGTTTACTTCAAGGCAAGATAAAGCTACTGATAGTAGTTCAAAATACGTTTTGAATAATACCTTTAATAACTTTATTGATCCCAAATATGTGAAAATGAAATACATACATTTTGGCACAATTTGTACAAAAATATTTTACACAGGTTTGCAGCAAAAAGGTTATAATGATGCTAGGTCTCGTTAAAACGATATCGATAAACGTTTTACCCACTTGTGTTCAATTAAACCAGGTTTGGTATTAAAAAAAAACAAACAAACAAAAAAAAACGCCCACACACACCGGGCATTGCAGCCAGACATGTAACACAACTGTACATTTCCTCAATGATATGCACGCTCAGATATGGTATGAACATGTATTGATGTTCTCTTTTACAATATATATCACTATTACTATACCAAACCAAAAATATCTTATGCAGTGGTATAAATTTTTATTCAGTTTTAATTTTGATTCCAATTCCTGTTGTGTTGTATCCAGTGGATTGTCGCACTTCTACTGAAAAATGTCCTATATGTGTTCCCTATTTGTGCAAAACTGTTCATGGCTTGTCATCTATCTTCAAATAAATGTAGGACCTGTACGGTTTTGGATGTTCATTGGATCACACTTACAATTCTTCAAATTCTATTGCAATAAGATTTACCTGTCTGAGACATCCACATAGGCAGAATGAACAAAAAAATTGTCCCACAATCCCCGTTGTACGATGATAAAACATGGCCTTTATGATATCAATAAAATAACTGCTTGGCCAACGTACCCAACACTTCGACAGTATATGACTGATTGGATACCCCAAGGTAAAACGTACTCAATGAATAAACGAACAAATGATATATGCCAGTCGGAGACATCAATTGAGGAGAAAGACGCGGAGTGAACAGCGTTCTTGTACAAGCAGCCGCGTCAAGGCCATGTGTTGAGCTGGGGCATACGGTCGTTACACCGTGGCTGTCTTGAACTGCGAGTACCTTGTGTAAGGGTACAATTTACCACAAATAAATGCAGTGTATGAATTTTATCTTCACAGGCGGTAATCAATTAATTTTGACTGGTTCAGAAGTGACCGGGCCAGAGTTCACAACTGTTATGCGATTGGCAAAGCTGTAGACGTAATCCGAGCTTAAGTGTGGCCTCTATTAGACAAAGGACCACAAATAAAATGCGTCAAGATGGCATGCATCGTGTTGAGGACTTCACTTTGCACACCTATGTTCTTTTCTACCATACACATTTTATACTCAATGATATGCACGGCCCAAAGCATGTTTATGCACGAGCATTGTTGACGTATTTGTCATCATTGACCGTACAAATTATTCAAATTGTAATATAAATTCCACACTGCAAAGATCTATCTCCATACGTTAAACGATTCAACGCCACATATCTTGATGTGTGAATTTTCCAGCATAGCGGACGCTTAATTCTGTTCACTTTGCGCTGTGATACTTTTTCAAAATATTGTCCTTTATACATACACTTCGACCAGATTTGGATGATATATTTTAACAAAACTCACAATTACCCCCCCCCCCCCAAGTCGACATACACAGGGCAGTCAGGAATTCCGTCTGTATTTATAATTTGTCTGCTTTCGTCCAAAATATTTCATTTCACAGCACAGAGGAACAAAAATAGCATTAATTTTCAGAAAATTTCTGGCTGTTCCAAAGCTTCCGATATCCTGAAACACCTTTCACAAACAGAGATTGCTTATTCCAATTAAAAGGACAAGCTTTTTTTTTTTTTTTTTTTTTTTTTTTTTAAAGTTATATTTTTATCAGCAAATAAACATATACATTTGCAGCTACTGTTCATGTTACGGAAATGGGCCTATTCAATTCATTTGGATGCAGTAGCACTGGGCCCGTATTAACACACCGATGCAAATTGATGTTTGCCTTCGACAAGTCATATCTATTGAGTTTCTTTTGTTTTTTGCGTCATCAAATCCTTATATATATGAGATTGTAGACATCATTTCATAATTATCATTTAGATGCGGGTAAATAACTTTGATCAAACTAATTATTATAATCATTATCATCAGCATCATCGCCGTTGTTAGTATCATTGTTATTGCTAGTAGTAGTAGTAGTAGTAGTAGTAGTAGTAGTAGTAGTGGTAGTAGTAGTAGTAGAATTAGTAGTATTAACAACCTGGTGGAAGATCAGGGAACCGAGTCGAATCTACATTAAGGCATATGCAAATGCGGTGGAAATATGACGGAAGTAACTCATTTACATATTGGACGAAGTGTCACATTTTCTGATTGAGCATCACAAGTTGTAGAAAAAGCAAGGATGGAAAACAGTCAAAGTGACTGGGATAACTGGATCCACTATTTCAAGCATGATTTCTGGCTACCTGCTGGTTCCAATTTGACCTGGCCGGAGACCAGAAAGGATTTTTTTATTCCACATTGGACAGATTTATGGGTGGGCTTAGTACTATCTCTGGGACTTACAGTGCTAAGAATGATCTGGGAAAGGTGAGTCTATGCTATTGAAAAAATCTCAGTGTCAAACACGCAAGTGGGTGGCTTCTTAATTGTTCCTGAAGTTAAAAGGTCACAACAGTAGATTTTGGTACGAGTCAACACTCTGTGAACCAAGGTCCGACCAGGAAACCCTCTAGTTTCGTGAATTCGGGGACAGACGTTGAGTTTACCGAATATCGTATTATTAAACACAAAGTGCTGAGAAATAAGCGGGAAAAGTGTGTTCGAAATGTGGAAATTATATTTTAACTGTATGTCTTTTATGGATATACGAGTAATTGCAGTTACCCTGCGTAAAGTTTTATAGTTTTCTCTTTTTGCATGTAATTTAGTAAGGAAGAATTAATGACAATGAAGCCAAGACCATTGTTGTATATACGCTCTGTGGAAGTAGCCAACGGCAAAATACAGCACATTAGGTCCTATCTACAGTGGGCATATGTAAACATGAGCAGTGAAGAATTTTTGTTGTAAGACAATGATGCAGTGAGCCATGTACATAAGGCCCTAGTAATATTTTATGTTAATGCATCTGGGGCTTAATACAGTGTGTAAAAATGATCAACATTGTGGAAGTTTATGCAAAAGCTTGGGATTGAAAAACTAGAACTTGTACGATTGTAAGGTTGTAAGGTTGTATGCTGATCACCAACCGCAGCAAAGCAAATAACCGGAAAGGACGAAAACCTAAGTAAATGTTTTACATTTATACCCGAGGCTAAAGCTAATCGTAGTATTGACATACACGTACTGAAATAAATCATTTGAGGACAATGTCCATCAACGTAAAGAATGAAATGCCGCAAAGAGTTAAAAAGCATTCAAGAGAAAAATCCCAATGGTTAAAAATTTAAACGAATTCTGCATTTACATTCTATACCTCTTTGGTAATAATGTGTATAGAAATAAAGCTACAATGTATCATGTCCTATACTATATAAACTTTTTGGGTAATAATATATTTCTAACTTCGTTCGCCATTCGTGCTGTAGGTACTTTGTATCAAACTGGCCGTCTAGTTTTAATATGTAGGCCCAGAAATGTCAATAGAAGTATTTTGTGGTAAACTGGCCGTCAAGTTTTATTATGGAAGCCAAGGAATTCCACCTTGAGTACTTTGTATCAAACTGGTCTTCAAGTTTTATCATGTAGGTGTAGGAATGTCACTTACTCAAGTACTTTGACTGCCTCCATAGGATCCCCCTACATCGCTATATTTTTCTGATGTGCCCTCCGAGCGCCCACATCAGTGAACCCAATAGCGAGTCGGGGGGGGGGGGGGGGGGCGGGGAGGGGGAGTGCTTTGGAGGCAAGTACTTTTCACGTGTTTTCGTCGATTTCAAATGGTACTTTACATAAAAAGACATACTTTTGAGATAAAAAGATTGCGAATCTGAAAGGCACAACATATATATAGCTTTCACCATTGTGTGATTCATCAGTTTCCATTAAACTTGATTCACTTGCACCTCCATCGCTTGATGTACCTAACTGCGCCACCCGCAGCATTTCGTTCCCCTTGACTTTCTATATGCCTGCTTCCAACGTGGTACATTCTGATCCAGGACTGCGGACCACGAGATTCATCATGTTTGTGTGTGAACTCGTACTGTTTTCCAAAGATCTTTTCTTTCTCCTACACCGCGCGAGCCAGAGACTTGAAATTCAGCACGGGTATAACACCTTTAGAAACATTTCCCATGTCAGAAAAGTCAACAGATTGTGCACTATGCAAATGAAGGCTATTCGAAAATTCTAAGTTTCAATCACTTCTGGCCTCCAATGTATCCAACATAGAGGCCAAAATGTTGGTTCCATTGGAAAGTTTGTCGGGGCTGCGCATCTACTGAACACATTACCACATATATATACTAAAAATTTTTAAGTTTAATATTTTCACAACAATTACAGATAAAGGTGCCATTCTGACTTCAATTAATAGTTTTGTGCTGTAGCCGCATCAAATGAGCCACAAACAACAAAAATTGAATTTATGCTAATTACGAATACACCAAAAAATAATGTTCGATATATTTCAAACTACTACAAATAGAGGTGTCATTCCAACTTCAGTTTATAGACTGTGCTGCAAGTGCATCTGATGAAAACAAACACAAGTTATTTAGATATAAATCTATGCTAATTATAGGGGCATTTGAGAATGTGTAACGCAAGAGGGGTTAATATAGGGCTCAGCCCTCCTCCCCGATTGCCACTCATAATGTGTAATTCATAAACTTAATGATGAAATAAAAATATGTTTAAACCAAAGTGTACTGTATTTTATCTTCAAAACATTTATATATAAGACGAGCAATTCCAAATTGAGGTCCTAGGTTTGTGCGATAGGCACATGGACTGAAGAAGGAAGAAAGGTCCGACATTTGACTTGATGGCATATTACACTGGTCCAAGTTCCAATCCCGCTCCATGCCTTCATTTCGCTTTTTGCAAAAGCTAGAACACGTGACCGGTCTTGTTTTCTTTTTGGGGGGGGGGGGTGAGGGTGAGAGTGATGGTGTCCATATATTTCTGATCGCTGCACACCCGCCAGTTCTATGCATGTATGTTTCTTTCTATTCATCATTATTTGCTTAATGATATGAGTCATTTTGTCAGGGAATAGTCAGCATTTTTAAGGCAAACCCTTCAGCTCGTGGTAACCTACAGCTGGCAATAAATTTGTAAAGTCTGTCTTATGTAGTTCTTTGTTTTTACTGGAAGTTACTATGTCATCGTGACAACCAAGACATAATGCTATTATATCGAAGTTGGGATTTCACTAAAAAATCACCAAAATCCACTTTCCACATTTCTGGGGAGACGGAAGATCCATAACTAATTTGTTGTAGACAAAGTGCTGACCATCATTAATGACACAATTGTTCTGTATCTGTGTGCTTCTGGTGACAGTGGTACTCTTGAGATCTATCACACTCATTACTGTGCAATCTTAATGTTATATGTGCGCTGGTGTCTCCGAAAGTACAGGAAATGGATAGTTGATGCTCTCTATTTTAGAATTGTAGTCTCTAAAATCGATTGCTATATGCTTTCCTTCTCTTGTTCTTTTTTATCAAAAGGACGGGAATTTTGTGTTGTCTGTACTGATACTCAAAATGCTAAGTTTTACTAATTTTGCTACATCAGCAGTGATCCCATTTTTCTTTTTCCCGCGCTTGGTGTGGCGGTATAAAATGCAGCGTCACTCGTCAGCTCATTACCTACATGTATTTCGATGTCAGGGTACCTTCCTAATTCCCCGTATAGACAAAATGCACCTACTTCTGAACCAGTTAAAAAGTGTAACTTTTTTCTTGCTATTACAGCACGCCGTCCTTCAGGTCTGTGTTGTCATATTGTAGTCGGGGTCATTTCTATCCAAGTGGGGATACCTATCTGCATTCATACTGTCCGTCATCTTCTTAGTATCATTCTCTTTTTGTCTCACTCAATGTTCGCCCGATTGTAAATTCTAATAACATTTATTAAGTGATGGTAAACAAATTTTGGAGATTACAATATACAACTAGGAAAGATGATTTGCTGCTTAGCAAATCAGTGTGTGTGTCTACAAAGCATATTTGTATGGTAATGTACAACTATTCCATAACACAGAAGTAGAAGTTGGAATAGCATCCCTATCTATTCTAGCTTTGAAGTTATTAAAGATTTAAAATTTCTAATGGTGCTATTTAGCATAATTTAAATTGCTACAACTTTTATTTTATTTATTTTAAATTGTAAATACAACTTTTATTTTAAATTCATTGGGTGTGCAATGGTCAACAACCCCCTAGTAGAAGTTGGAATGACATCTCTATCTATTATAGTGTTGAAGATATTCAAGATTGAAAATTTCGAATACTGCTAATTAGCATAATTCAAATTGCTACAACTTTTATTTGTAATTCATAAGTTGCGCAATGGTCAACAACCCCCTAGTACAAGTTGGAATGACATCTCTATCTATTATAGTGTTGAAGATATTCAAGATTGAAAATTTCGAATACTGCTAATTAGCATAATTTAAATTGCTAGAACTTTTGTTTTAGATTCATTAGATGCGCAATGGTCAACAACCCCCCAGTAGAAGTTAAAATGACATCGCTATCTGTAATAGTTTTGAAGATATTCAAGTTTAAACATTTTAAATGCTGCTAATTAGCATAATTTGAATTGCTACAACTTTTGCTTTAGATTCATTACATGTGCAATGGTCAATAACCCTCGAGTAGAAGTTAAAATGATGTCTCTATCTATAATAGTTTTGAAGATATTCAAGTTTTAAAATTTCAAATGCTGCTAATTAGCATAATTTAAATTGCTACAACGTTTGTTTTAAATTCATTAGATGCGCAATGGTCAATAACCCGCGGTAAAAGTTGGAATGACATCTCTATCTATTATACTTTTGAAGATATTCAAGATTTAAAATTTCAAATGCCCCTAATTTACATAATTTTAAACATCTTCATTCCTTTGTATAAAACGGTCAAACTCCTTGTATGGAGGTACAATCATGCGAAGTTTGGAGTTTCTATGTGCAATAGTGTTCGAGAAAAGTGTCGGACAAATTTGCCGGTAAAGAAGAAAGAAAGAAAGAAAGAAAGAAAGAAAGAAAGAAAGAAAGAAAGAAAGAAAGAAAGAAAGAAAAAAAAAAAAAGAAAGAGAATTTCAGGAAAAACAAAAAAGTGTGTGTTGACACACACACTTTAACGAGCCAGTGTGACCAAGAGTACACAGCAGTAGCTGGGCGCCCCTTACGCAGCTTGTGTATCATTTGTGACGGACACAGCTTTGACAGGCGATGATGATGATGATTATGATCATGATGATGATGACTTGTGTTTAAAATGACATCAGAATTTCTGATAAAACCAGGGGTGTGGTCAAAGTGTAATGTGCACATTTCGTTTGATCTGGCTGTGAAATGAACACCTTAGTTGCGTGGGCTTAAACATACCGTCCTTAGCCTTGATTGGTCAAAGAACTTGTTACTTGTCGTATTGTAGTTTGGGCAATCCAAAAAGAAAATGTTTGATTGACATTCCGAATTTCACGCTTGGCCATTAAAGTAGTTGTTTGGTCCTGAAAGTAGGGTAGCCTTAAGCTTAAAATTTTTTGTCATAGGGCACGTTAATTATCCTTGAGTCATACGCTGCAATGTGCGTAGAGTATATAATAATAATAATAATAATAATAATAATAATAATAATAATAATAATAATAATAATAATAATAATAATAATAATAATAATAATAATAATAATAATAATAATAATAATAATAATAATAATAATAATAATAATAATAATAATAATAATAATTTACGGAAAACTACCCCTTTACAGCGGGGGCATCAACGGAACGGGGTTTATTCCATGATGCGTCCAAGTATACTACAAGAAGCCGTCTATATTACAAAGTAAGGATTTGTGTGTGGTAGGGCTGTATCTACGTTCAGCATTGAGCCGTACGTGGAACAGCATCCATTTACCATTTTGGGATTTACTTTTTACATGCGCATGCAACCATCAATAGGCTTCTCATAGCTCCATGTATATATACATATATATTGTCCATTACATTCTTTTGACAAATTAACCTTCCCTTAACACTAATCACACATACATTTTGGATGCTACCTCTTCAAAATACCAAATCGCGAATTCCGCACCCAATGCCAAAGGTTTGTAAATAATAAATAAATAAATAATTTTATCAGGAAAACTACCCCTTTACACCGGGGGCATCGATGGAACAGGGTGTATTCCATGATGCGTCCAAGTATCTTACCCATTTAAAGTTTGCTTTCAACCGGTGTAACCAATCATCAATATCATAGTTTTGTCCCCCGCGCTAAAACTAGAGATAAACCACTCATTGGGAGAAAACTCTAGAAAGCGTAAGGACGAGTACATCGTGCACTTTTGGTTTACAATGTAGAAAATAAATGTTTATCATCGTCATAATTACAATGTATAAAATTAAAGTACACTTCAAAATTGATAAAACTTATATACAATATAGGAGTTCCATTTAAAATCTAGGGAATCTGCACCTTACAGGGAACTGTGCAACTCTATTTCTTTACTGTGAACAGGCACAGTTGAAGATATATATATACATATATATACATATATATATATATATATATATATATATATATATATATGTGTGTGTGTGTGTGTGTGTGTATATATATATATATATATACATACACACACACATACACATTAGCTTATATATCACAGTTAATTTTTTAAGAATCTACACAGAAATGTCACAGCCAGCACCTTCAAGAGCTACCATACGGCAACGCCATGCTTCTTTTAGGAAAGTTTAACAAGCACTGTCAAATATATCATTAACAGCATGGTCATAATTGAATGATATTCCAAACAGTAGCGTAAATTTCGTAGTTAAGGAAGAGCGAGTAAAATGTTCCCATACATGGGTATAACCATGTTCCAACAGGCATTTTTCCAAATTTCGCCAAATCTTAATTCCTTGGAGTGTTCACATGTGAAAGTGAAATGAAATAAATTCTCTATACCTTGATTACATAGTTTACAAATTCCGTTGGACAAATTCCATCTCTGTAATGTTTCTTCCAATCCTAGACATCCGGTTCTAGCCATAAATTTTAGTCTAGTGCCCTTGAAGTCATTTACCTGGTTCATGTATCTCTCCCCAAGCGTGGAATACTTAATCAATTTGTAATATGACAAGGAGGACATTTCATCGATATCTTTAAAAAAGTTTTTTTTGCATACATAAGATGCATGCAAAGACCCTGGACATACTAGTAGTACATATCTGGATAGAAAATTTTTCAAATTTTACAGTTATTTTGGCTAATGTAAAATATAATACGTATTGTATGATATACACAAAATGGTATATGACAAACTGGATCTATATATCAAAACAGTTGAAAGGATGTCACAATGTTACTTATGCACTGGCATTATTGCTACATACTGCATATAAATATATTATGGAAAATTTGTCATTACTTATAGTAGCTTTCAAATTATTGGAATATATATGAGTCGACTGCTTTCCTCGCCAAGAAACCTATTAACAATAATTGGCATGTTATCCTGATTAGTTTTTCCTGCAATTTTCATTGAAAATGTTTTAAGAACGGAAAATGTTCAACCACATAGATGAAGCAGACGACACTTTGTATTTAAGTGGTCGCTGTTGACAGATTTGACCGGTAGACATCAAAGCGCTTTTGACATCTTTTACTACGTTCCAGCAGCATTAAGTTAACGCACGGTTTGAGCGGGTATGGGTCAGTAGATCTAAAAACGATCAGGTGATTTGATTCTTGCATAGTCTAGATTTTTTCTGTGTGGGCTACATAATGTACATTCATACATAATATTGATTTGGTCAGAACCCTGACGAATAGCATTTAATCTGAAATAAATCATGCACGGTACCACACTGGTCTTCTACAACTCATGTTGCGCCTACTCAGTATATATGTGTCAATAATAAGTTTTAAAATACTGTCGTTTCAGACTTTCTGTCCATGCTTTTATGGTGTCTAAATAATATTTGTAGCTTAACTTGTGCAATTTCCGGACAGAGTGTCTGTCCTTGCGACATGGCCGCGAAATGAAGGGACCGGCGCAAGCGCCAATGATCAACATGCATTTTATTGTAAATTTTCTGCATTTTGTTTGCGTACGCTGGCGCAACATGCGGCGTGTGTCCAAAAAATTGCGCGTGCATCTGGTTGCTGTTCAAGACACATAAAAACAGGGGTGATGAAAGTACAATGAATCACCGAGTCCAGTTATTTTTAAAATTCGGTACAAATGCTTGAAGTCCTTGTCATGACAAGAGAGGACCTATTCATAGCAACCATATTAACTGCAGATCCCCATTTACAGGGATTCATATAGGGCCTGGCCTTGTTTCCCCATTGTATTCACTTGTTATGAATGAAATATGTTTAAACCAACTGCGGACCTATTCAGCCAGCCCAGGTTGCTAAGAAACTTAACTTTGCCCCCCCCCCCCCCCCAACAACAACAACAAGACGAGTATGCTCATGCAGGAAATACCACCATCGACCTACTATATGATCGCCAGACTGTCTGGAAATGATATTTTCTCTTCAAAACAAATAACAATTTCTAAATATTTCAAGGATCCTGCATGTTTTGGTGGAGACTTTACCTTGTCTTAGGTTCTTAAAGTCTTCAAGTTGTTATTTTTACCAGAGAATCACATGGATTTGCCCTCCTTATTATCAAATTCCTTGCTATGGGATGGGGGTAGCGCAGGGCGTCGGTCAATAGGAATACGTCCTATTCCTTACATTAAGTATCTTCGTGTGCTTGCATTGCCCATAGGAAGAGAGCGTGTTTATTAAACTCTTTTAACTGTTTAAAGCAGCTTACCATAGCAAGATCCAAGTGACTTTACTGAGGCCTACAGTCTGATTGTGTAACCATCGTAGTCTCTCTTCTATTATGTCTGGGTGCCAACACAGACCTTTTATCTATGAATTCTTTCTTTCTTTCTTTCCTTCTTTCTTCCTCTCTCTTTCTTTCTCTTTAACCAGCAGATTAGTCCGATATTTTATTTGAAGACTATTATACGTAGGAGCTCGAAATTTGGCATGATTATACACAATGTACCTCCATACATAAAGTCTAGTCAAATTATACAAAGTAGGGTAATTTCAAAATTTAAATCTTGAATATCTTTAAAACTATTATAGATGCAGTTGCGATTCCAACTTCGATTTATATGTTTGTGCTGTAGAAGCATCCAATGAACCACAAACAAATTTGTAAAATTCTAATTTATGCTGATTATGGGCAGTTCAAAAGTTAAAATGTTAAAAATATCTTCAAAACTATTATAGGTAGAGGTGCCATTCCGACTTCCAATTTATATGTTTGTTTTGTAGGCAAATCCAATGAACCACAAACAAAAGTTTTGCAACCAATAGAATTTTATTTTATGTTCAAATGGGGCACTTGATAAATTTAAATGTTGATTATCTTTTAACTTATTGCATAAACAAAAGCAGTAGAATTTTATAGCTTTTTAGCCGACTTGAAAAAAATAAATGTTGAATATCTGTTCTTAAATTGGTCTATTATGCAAAGATGTGTCATTCCAACTTCACATCCTAAGTTTGTCCATCATCAATTTGCCCGGAGTTAAGCACTTAGATTCCATTAAATCTAGAATCTCTGAACAGTGTCTGTGTTGCCCTATCAGTGAAATGGCAATAATGCTAATTAAGAGAAACAACAGCAGACGCGCACTTATTTGTGATATACCAGACAAAAAACCAAAAAAAAAAAACAAAACAAAAAAAAAACCAAAAAACAAAAACAACAAAAACAAGCAAACAAAAAAACCAACATAAAAGCCCACAAAAAACAAAAAACAAACAAACACACACAAAAACAAACAAACAAACAAAAAACCCCAAGCCATAATCTGTCATCAGAAATCAATAACATGTCTATGTGCATCACTATGATTTGTTGTTTATACTCATGTCAGACGTAACACTTTAATGCCACCACATGGGGACCATTTTGCCATCAGTCCATGCTGTAGTGTCAACAGTGATCCATAAATGAATCAAAGTTGCAATAAAACATGCACTTAAAACTAGCTAGGGTTTCTCACTACACGACCAAATCTTGTTTATTTTTTATGCTGACACTTGACATTCTGTTTCATCCAGAATTCTTTCTGTTCGGCAATTCCTATTTGCCAGTAGAATTTTTCATATCAAGAACTTTATTTTGTCACAGATTTTTTCCTGAAAATTTGCTGTGAAGCAGATCTTCTTTTCTAGTTAAGATTTATATTATCATCGGCCACTTTGGGCGTGGAGCTGAAAAAAAAGTCTGAATTCTCCTGAGGCCCACTTGGTGGCCATATATGTTCATGAATCTATTCTTTTAATAATAATAATAATAATAATAATAATAATAATAATAATAATAATAATAATGATAATGATAATGATAATAATAATAATAATAATAATAATAATAATAATAATAATAATAATAATAATAATAATAATAATAATAATAATAATAATAATAATAATAATAATAATAAACAAATACCATCATATGATTGGACAGAAAGATACACTTGTATGGGATTAAGTTGTAGTATATACATATATATATATATATATATGTGTGTGTGTGTGTGTGTGTGTGTGTACAGTGAAACCTGGCAATTGTGGACACCTCTGGAACTGGAAATAAGTGTCCACAGTTGGCAGGTGTCCATAATACACAGGTGCTTTTAACAAGGAAATTGACCTATCGGTCCAGGACAAAACTGTCCACATTGTACAGGTGTCCACATTATAAAGGGGGCCACAAGGACAGGTTTTACTGTATACAGTAAAACCTGTCTATTGCGGACACCTGTGGTTCTCGCAAAAGTGTCCGCAATAGACAGGTGTCCACAATAGGCAGGGGTGCACTTTTGGGATCTCAGAGTACATTTGCTCTCAATTTTTGTACGTTATGCCCCTGACACTCTACTCAAACACATCTAAACTTAAGATTTTACAGTTTTTATCTTTTAAGGGATTAATTATGTATGTATGGGCTTACCAGGCTTAAGAAAGTTTGCGTAATTTCTTTTACTAACAGAAAAGAAACAAACAACAAACATACCACAGGGGTATCCTATCCTTTGAGTACAGTATAACTGTATGTGCCATTGTTACAAAATTGTGAATAACTTCACTTGAGTCTCAGTGGGTCCTTTGTTTTAGGCTTTATAATGGATCAATGGAGCTTAATTGTTTGATAGACAGAGAAAGTGTGAGCAACCTCACTCAACAGGAGCACCAGTGCTCAAAGACACCTGGCATGTTCGTTGAGGCACTGCAGCCTAACTGCTTGGCTGAGTGAGCTTATTATGTGTTACAGGTCACTGAACAATGGATTAATTGTCTTTGATTCAAGCTTAACATGCACGGCATTGTTCAGGCATTACAACTTGGAACATAATAAGTTGCAAAAAAAATGCATTGATATATTGTGTCCGCAATAGACAGGTTGTTTTTGCATTTGGTACCCCAAAAAGTGTCCGCAATACACAATAGACAGGTGTCCACTGTAGACAGGTATCACCAATATGAAAATGACTTAAAAATATTCCGTTCTGGCCAAAACTGTCCGCATTAAGCAGGTGTCCACAGTAGACAGGTGTCCACAAGGACAGGTTTTACTGTATATATATATATATATATATATATATATATATATATATATATATATATATATATATATATATATATATGTATGTATGTATGTATGTACAAATTGAACATACCAAATGCAGTATAATTTGCCATAAATTGCCAATAGAAAACTGACTTTATACGATTCGATTTGCGGTGCACTCTGAAACTTGAAGCATTCATGTTTTGCTCTCATGCTTTCAAAACTTGTGTCAGTCTCCCTTAATGGAACGGCTCCGCATTGCAGTCTTCTACTTGTGTATTTTTCGCCGTTTTCCACCAGTTTTCAGATGAAGTATATAATAGAAATATTTTGAATGAAAATTTTGGAGGACAGATCGTGTATGTAGAATGCATGCCCCGCCTCCTTGCCATTTCGGCATGCACCTTCAATTTCCTTCAGTAAAAGCAGATTTTTCATTGGCAGAACAAATCTGTTGCTTTCTATTGTGTCTTTAAAAACGTAATTCAAGAAATCTTAATTTAAATGAAATCTAAAGATTTGGTTACGTACAATTCCCGCTACCTCTCTGTGTATTTTTCTACAGAAACATCAAGACTTAGGTAGCCCCAATGATAGGGGCTGACCGTTTGTTTAACTTGGGTTATCCCGATCTTCACATGTTACGCACGATTCTTCTGTACCTTCTGGATACAATATTTGCATACTTTCATATCTGGTGTACTTGCATCCTATTTTATATCAAATAAACCTTTGTGAGTTGCGCGTTCTTAGTTCACTCTAGACACAGTTGTCACGATCATTCCTGCCATTCAGAACATTCTGGGTGTTCAGGTAAGAATTGTCCTCACTTTGAATGAAACCGCCACAGCGTATTTTCACATTATTATGTCTGGGTGCCAACCCAGATATTTTGTTTTTCCAGGAATTCTTTCTTTTTTTTTCTTCTTTACGACCAGATTTGTCCGGAGTTTTTCTCGGACCATACTATTCCGACAAGCACCAAACTTGCCATGGTGAATGATCTACCAGTGAAATTAGGCACCTGACTTGGAATAGTCAGAATGATTAAAATTATGCAAATGAGGGGCAATTAAAATTTTAAAAGCTCCATATCTTCTAAACTATTGGAGATAGAAACAAAGTTCTAACTTACACATATAGTTTTGAGACAACTGGCAAATCCAATAGCATACAAACAAAACTTAGGGAATTTCAATGTACGCTAAATTCACCAAATTTCTTCCCAATCCGCATACAGGCTTTGAAGTGAATGTTGTATGACCTATTGCTTGACCTCCATGGTGCAATCCATGCATGCTAGATGTATGCTTTGGAAGGTTTGGGTCTTGTAGCAAATTGGGCGGGGGGAACTCCCAACAACTGTATAACGAGGCTCTCAATAAAATACAGAGCATCTCTTTCTGTTCATGCAGGAACAGATTGACTCCATGCTGCCATATATGTACCAGGCTTATGATATCAAGTCAGATTCACATGTTGAAGTATTTAATGGAACAACCATCACTCAATACTTTTTGTGTAAAAATGCTCATAAACACCTGGCAAACCCTGTTAAAGGAACCCCATGTTTGGGTCCAGTGTGGCTACAGAACAGTTTTGCTCATTGCTTATTGGCTGAAGGTCAGGATTTAGACAAGGTCCACTGAATATGCAAGCCTGCCTACAGTGCTCTTAACGGAGCCCCATGGGGTCTGCCTTATCACGGGACATGCATATTTGGGCAGCCGTGTGTGCGTGCGTGTGTGTGTGTGCGTGCGTGCGTGCGTGCGTGCGTGCGTGTGTGTGTGTGTGTGTGTGTGTGTGTAGGAAGATGGGAGGCAGGTTGGTCACAATATTTTCCTGCTTGGATAACTGTCAGGCCATTTTTGAATGTGGCTGGAGGCTTAGGGTGCCTGTCCAGTTGTCAAGCACAGTGGGTCTGCTAAACAGGCATTACCTTGAACAGGGACCTACATGTGTAAATTATTCTGCTATAAAAATTTGATTGAGGTGATGACTGGGCTCTCTCTCCCTCTTCCCTATCCCTCCTCCCTCTTTATGTCTGGGTGCCAACCCAGACATACTGTTTTTTTTTCTTTCTTTCTTTCTTTCTTTCTTTCTTTCTTTCTTTCTTTCTTTCTTTCTTTCTTTCTTTCTTTCTTTCTTTCTTTCTTTCCTTCTTTCTTTCTTTCTTTCTTTCTTTTTCTCTCTTTCTCATTCTTTCTCTCATTCTTTCTTTCCACAACAAAATTTGTCCAGAGCTTTTCTCAGACAACATGCAAGCTACAATGTTTAAACTTGGCACGGTAACAGAGCTAGTAGGGAAGTTGACTGTCTGACTTTAGACACAAAATTTTAATGGGCACATATAGGTTTGTGAAACCTACCAATATAATGGACAGTATATCAAAGTTGTAGAATTTGACATTATGCTAATAAGGAGCATTCAAAAATTTAAAAGTTAAATATCTCCACAAAAATTATAGATAGAGATGCCATTCCAACTTCATTTTGTGGGTTTGTGGCAAAGACGCATCCAGTGAAGTAAGAAACAATGTTATAGGATTTTAATTTATGAAAAAATAGGTGAATATGCAAAATTTAAATCTTGAATAGCTTTAAAACTATTATAGATAGAGATGCCATTCCACATTCAATTTATGGGTTTGTGACATAGCTGCATCCAATGAACCATGATCCACAATTGTACAATTTTAATTTATGTAAATTATATGAATACAAGATATTTAAATCGTTGAATAACTTCAAAACTGTTGTACATAGAGGTGCCATTCCAACTTATATTTGCAGGTATGTGACATAACCGCATCCAATGAACCATAAACCAAAGTTGCAGGCTTTTAACTTATGCAAATTAGGCAAATGCACAAAATTAAAGTCTTCAATCACTTCAAAAGTATTACAGACGAGAGTGTCATTCAAACTTCACTTTATAAGTTTGTAACATGGCTACATCCAATAAACCAAGGACCAAAGTTGTAGCATTGTAATTTATGGAAATTAGCGTAATACACAAAATATAGTTTATGTTGAACAATGGCAAAGTATAGCATTTCAAACTGTTCTCATTTTGAAGGCACCCAGACACTTTTTGCTGTCAAGCAAATCTCTTTTCTAGTTTAAGGTGTTTTTCGAAGATAAATTTTATCTGCTGTTACACAGATGGATCTGAAAGTGACTCAAACCTATATGAGTGGAACCAAAACAACAATAACAAAATGTTATGCGGGATATGAAGAGATGCTCTCTGTGTTACTAATCTTTTCTTAGCGCAGGGGCAGCGTCTCTCTCTCTCTCTCTCTCTCTCTCTCTCTCTCTCTCTCTCTCTCTCTCTCTCTCTCTCTCTCTCTCTCTCTCTCTCTCTCTCTCTCTCTCTCTCTCTCTCCCCCCGTCTGTCTGCATGTCTCTCTCCGTCTCTCTCTCAACTACTAGACCTAGACGTAAGACACCGTAACAACATTTAAGGATAACTTTGGTCGACTTACCGGTCAGAATGTGGCCAGGTACAACACACCACTCCTGTAATCCCAAGATGACGTGGAGATTTCTTATCAAATAATAAATGTGCTTCTTTTGTGACCTTCAACGAGTACAGGTGGCGAAACGTAATACAGGATAAATGTAATATATGAAACACTTGTCTACTGATAACCCATATCTCAATTATGGCTTTTCGCATATACACTCCCTTTCCTCCATTTGACGTTTGACGTTTCCTTTCAGGATCTTATTCGCCATAGACTTCTCAGATTTTGTTAAACTATGTGACGAGCCCTAAGGTGCTTAGTTTCGATGTTATAATTTCATTTCACCGTTGCCTTTTTATGTTATGTTTATATAAGTTTTTAGTAAATGATAATAGCGCACGTGTTCCTTATAAGGGATAGGTATCCCCGGAAGCCACATGCGTAGAAAATCTCATTGAGTTTAAACACTAAGCACTGTTTTTTTTAACTTAAAATAGTTCAGATGCCCATTTCAGTCAACACTGAAAACGTACCGTAATTGGTTCAAACAAAGCGATAAGAGTACATTAAGATAAAGAGACAGTTTATTGAGCAGTAGCTTTCCATGAAGAAAAAACGGCGACTGACTCTTGGACTCCCCTGCATAATTTTTGCATCAAAGGAACAAAAACACCTCCTAATACGCATCTGCCAATTACCATTATTTAACCCTTTTTCATCGAAATAAGTTGAGTGTACATGTTACATGCAAGAAGAACAAATTGTATAATAGCAACGAATGTGATATTGCGTACGACTTGATGATTCATTGAGCCCAATGGCAAAAGTAAATATAGCTTGGTAAGTAGGACAACAAGAACAAATCAGAATGATTCAACATTTTAAAAATAATATCACGGCGATGATTCCAGTATCAGCGAGCTTCTGCGTGGGCAGATGTATTTAGGTGTAGTAAATTAACTATAATTAATGTGTTGATGTGTCCTATGTCAAAAACCCCTATAAAATGCAATGAAAATGCATAATAACAAGTGAATAAGCTGACGTGACTGGACGAGCCTGCGGCAAAGGCTCTTTTGCCACATACAAGGAAAGCCTCAGGCACAACCTCCTGGTCGCCACTCAATATGCAGAAGAAAGTGCAACATGAAGTCTCACCGCGCATACGACATTTGGTGATACCAATATCGTAATTCTAAATAAATGTGATTTAAAATTGACATTCTAACACACTTTACTTTATACATTTCAAACCAAATAAACGATATCCCTGGACTTGCATAGGGGCACTAAATTAAACGGGATTTGCTATTTATTTATTTTTTTAATTCATTTTACTTCATCTTATTTTTATATTATTTTATTTTACTTTATGTTATTTTGTTAAGGTGGTGAATTTAGTCAGGACTGCATGCAATTTAATGTCCATGAGATTGGAAACAGCGACCGTCCTGGCAAGTCCTTTGAAACAAACACTAATTAAAGCAAAGTGATAATTACAAAAGGATTGTGCCAGTTTTGTGCTCAGTTCTTGCATGCACTGATTGAAGAGGCCTGTAACCTTGGTAATAACATCAATGCCATACACTTTCCTTCTTGACTTGGCCCTTAAAATCAGTGAAGGACCATAACAATATGCGATACCATATGACCATCCTACACTTAGAAGACATAAGAAAAAGAGTCCAGTAAGCGGTTTCAGAGAAGCCGAAAAATTCGAAAACACTTACAAAAAAAAATCACATAAACGCAGCACCAACCGTTGTCACATTAATATAAAGAGTTACGGAATGCCTTCCTGTTTAATCGCTAGTTGATTTGCAGAGTGGTTTCATAGTTGGTTATTTTATTCCCCCCCCCCCAAAAAAAAGAAAAAGGTAATAAAAATACAAAAAATCGTTAACGTCAAGGTAATTGAATGTGCTTAGTAGAGGCCCGGCCGAGATACCTGCCACTGGGTTGGATGTGGATCTGGTCGATGGTATAGGGGGACATTAGTGTGGGAGCGTGTACACCGGTACCCTGCATGGTCTTGGTCAACATGCACTCTTCTGAGAGTCTTTGGTGTAATGTGAGTCAAGGTACATGTCCAACGAGTTTGAAGAGAATTAAGTGTGCAGTTCGGGAGAAATAGAAAAACAAAAAACAAAAACAAAAAAAAAACAAAAAACAAAAAACAAAAAACAAAACAAAACAAAACAAAAAACAAAAAAAGCACAGGTAATAGTTTGAAAGTGCATTTCATCTGGTAAAAGACATCTAAATCTGAGGGATGTCATTGAGAGGTGTCCATATGCAGTGTCAAAGCAAGTGGCCAAGTGATGTGACAGAAGATTTTTTAAAAATCCCTTCAACAATACGAATAGCAAACTGATACGAAATCAAAAATCCATTCTGAATGAAGGAGCCTTTGGGGGGGGGGGGGGGCTTGGAATGAACATGTCACTCACACACGCTCTTTTTGTAGACATATAGGGAAGCCGTTTGCAATATGGATGGGATTGAAAAATTCACATCGCTCGCCGCCTTTTCCGAACAAGACTCTGGAGGAACGCTATTCAAGAAATGACAGATACCCGGATCACAAAACAATCACAGTAAGTTTATCTGAGTTGACATTTCGTCGCAAATGACCGCGCAAAAAGAACGCTGCGGTTGGTAGCATTAGGACACATATGGAAGATAGCCTCAGTGTGCACCCTCCTGGCCACTTCATGCCACGACAGGCTGCTTCTAACATTCTAATAATCCTCCCCCACATCAAACTGTGAAGTCTGCTATGTTATCTGTATGTGGATGCATATTAGGTTCAAAGGTCATCGACAGGCTGCCAGTGAGCTCATTTTGAAGTTTTCGTGAACGTCAATGCCAGACACAATGATCACAACATTCTGTACTTTGTCCCTTTTCCACGACAATGCGAGAGGAGGAGGGGGATCCTAGTCTTGTTAGTATCGTAAAGTTCCTAAATTCGTTGCTTCACAAATGACCTTTAAGATGAAGGTGCCTACCCAAAAAGGGTCCAAAACGGCATTCGATTTTTATGTCTAGGTGCTACCACAGACATATTGTTTTTCTTTCTTTCTTTCTTTCTTTCTTTCTTTCTTTCTTTCTTTCTTTCTTTCTTTCTTTCTTTCTTTCTTTCTTTCTTTCTCTCTTTCTTTCTTTCTTTCTTTCCCGGCAAGTTGTCCGACATTTCATTTGCAAAGTATTATACTTAAAAACTCCAAACTTGGCATTATTGTATTTCTATACTTGAACTCTTGAGTTTTTGTAAAGAGGTTCAACGGTTTTGAAAATATGCAAATTATGGCCATTTGAAAATTTAAATCTGGAATATCTCCAAAACTCTTATAGATACCGATAACCAGTCCAACTTCAATTAAATTGTTTGTGACACTGCACTTTTTTTTTAAAATTTACATGTGACTTCTAAAGGTCAAAGGTCAAGGTCACCACTTGAAATTTTCTTCTAGACATAACTCGGTCAATTTTTAATCAATTTTGATCATGTTGAGCGCAAATTGTAGCGATTGTAACACTGTACATTTTTTTTTATTTACATGTGACATCTAGAAGTCAAAGGTCAAAGTTATTTGGGCCTTTGAAATTTTTATCTGCCCATAATTTGGTTAATTTTCATCTGAGTTGGCTCATGTTAGGCTGAAAAGGGATATTGTAACACGAAACATTTTTGTAATTTAAATGTGACCTCTAAAGGTCAAAGGTCAAGGTCACTTGGACTTTGAAATTTTCATCCAGCCATACGCTTAATGGAATATGAAGAACCAAAGGACAAAGGTTGTTGCATTTAATATGTACAACTTTTGAAGGCACACAAATTTGCTTTGATGCAAATCTCCTTTCTAGTTTCCTTTTATTTTTCTGAGCCTCCTCAACCCCATATAGGGATGGGGGTGGAAGCTTATATCGTTTGTCCAGAATATTTCTACATTTGATTGTTTTACTGATGACCTTTACCGTTGAAGTTATCTACCCACAAGGGGCCCCAAACCGTATTCCCAGGCATTATCCCAGGCATTATGGGGGGGGGGGGGCTTATACCGTTTTTTGTACCTATATGTATACAATTGTTTGTTTCGTGAATGACCTATAAAATGAAGTTGCCTACCCCCAAGGGGTCCAAATCCTCATTCGGGTATGGCCTTTTCCCTTCTCTTTTTCTAAGCCTCCGCCCACTCCAGATGGGGGGAGGGGGAGGGAGGTTTATGCCTCTTGTACCGAAGACCTATATTTATGTCTGGGTGTTTCTCCAAAAATTCGACGGCTTCAAATTGTGACCTTGACCTAATTTTGCGGAAATCATGATCAACTTGAAAACATATTTTGGACTATATTTCCAAGTTATCAATGGATTTGCATGATGGTAAACTTACTGCATAGCTCAACTGAAGGCCTAACTACTCAATTTACGTATGACTGTTTATGGTCTAAGGTCTAAGTCATTTGACCAGCTGAAGACTCGAAGTATTTAATTTAACTGTAACTGTCAGTTTTGGTCTGATCTTAATCATTTTGGGCTCCAAATGTAGGATTGTACCCATTTACGTAGTTTACATCTCACCTCCAAAGGTCAAAAGTCAAGGTTCAAAGTCATTAGGTCATCTGAAGATTGACATTTGGCATTGACTCGGTCAACTTCCATCCGAATTAAATAATGCTAAGGTAAAAATAGTGGTCAAAGATCAAAGTTGTTTCACCACCTGAAAATTTGCATCTAGCCTTAAATGCAAGAAGGTGGGATCACCGAAGTGAGAACGCGGGGGGCAAGGTGGGGTGGGTGGCTTCATCTCAGCGATCGCCTGTGAAGATATCTTGTTTTTACTGCCCTCGTCAAGCATGAACTGGTATTGCACTTCGTGTTAAAACCAGTGGCAGTGAGAGCGCCCGCAAAAACGATGAGCACCTGACCAGCAGTGAGACAATAAAGCTAACACATCATTTTATAGTCTTACAAATGACTAATAGTCATCCTCGTTTGTTTGTTTGTTTGTTTGTTTGTTTGTTTGTTTGCTGGTTCGTTAAATATGTGAAAAATGGATATAACGTTTCGAATACGTTAGGTGTTTCATTTGACCTGATTCTTGTTGATAAAAGCGAGACAGATTTGCAGGTAAGTAAAATCTGAATTAATTTAGTCGGAAGAAAGGCTAAGTGTGTTTGTAAGTATATTCAATATGAATTCTTACCGTGAATCGGTAACAATCATTATGTGGTTCATCATGTGAATATTGTTGTATCGAAAGTTAAAAACCTTCAAGACAGCGGTATTGCACGCACAGATGAGACTTTTGCCGTAAGTGGGCGAATCAGCCCTGTTCAAAGGTAGACTCTCTCCTACAATACAAATAACCGCTGGCAAAGATGGTTATGTCGCCACCTATATGTGATTTCTTCTTCTTCTTCTTCTTCTTCTTCTTCTTCTTCTTCTTCTTCTTCTTCTTCTTCTTCTTCTTCTTCTTCTTCTTCTTCTTCTTCTTCTTCTTCTTCTTCTTCTTCTTCTTCTTCTTCTTCTTCTTCTTCTTCTTCTTCTTCTTCTTCTTCTTCTTCTTCTTCTTCTTCTTCTTCTTTCCTCCTCCTCCTCCTCCTCCTCTTCTTCTTCTTCTGGTCATGGCAACCACAAATACATATTATGACGTCAGATAACAACAATACCATGATTATGTGTTAGTGGTTACTACTAAAGCTCTCCGAAGTCGACCCTACTCAAATTTTACAGAATACCTCTCTACTGTATAGACACCAATGACCGTGTAGTTGCATACACACGCATCACTTGTATTTTAATAAACTGTTAAACAAAAAATACATTACTTGAGACATGAAATCGCTGTGCTGTGTGTGCGTGGGTTTTTTTGGGTAGAGGGTGGGGTGGGTGGGGGTTAATGTCTCGTTAAAGGTCATTAGCCCCCAAATGCACATGGCTTTTGTGTTTCGCAATATTGATTATTTTGTTTTCTGTAAGTTTATGTTAATGAGAAAAGACTGATTAGAAGAAACATAAACCAGCATTAAACGCATATCTCATCCTGGGCCTATAATCATAAAGATGCACTTAAACTGATATAAAGTTCATTTTAAGAGATCCATGGTGGGCCTTGCCCTGTTTTCCAATTGTATCCTTATGGAAATAAAATATGTTTGAACCAAAGCTAATTTCCTTATTTCGAAAAAGAAATCGAAAAAGGAAATGTCACAACCATTGAATCAATCAACAGAACTTTAAAATTGGCATGTTTTAGTTGATGCATGAGATTGTCTTACTTTCTAGGGTTTATGTAAACAATTAGACTGCAAGCCAAGATATATACAAAGATGGTGGAAATCGAGACAGAATCAAGACAGGTTGACGGAGGTTCAAAGTTCAGCGAAACAAGGTATGTTAATAGTTTTTACCCTTATATCCTTATATGCTTTATAAGTCCCCCTTTTTAATCTAACCACAGAGTTTTTTTCCTAGCACTAACTATATATCATTACACATGGGTAAGACTTTCATTAAATTGGTAAATTTCGCTCTGCATGTCATATTTTTTACTTTGGTTTGTTTATCTTTCCAGTTGGAGATTTATCTTCTACGTATTTATTTGGATTTACGGGTATATTTTCAATCACGGAGTAAGTACATTTTTTAGCTTTATAGTTGGTCAACTGCAATAGTAATATAATGCTAGGTTGTTAAAATGACTGACTCTGACATCAACAGATAATCTGACTTATAATACTAGTTTGATATATTCTTTCAGTGGCATATAATATGATTTGCCTGCAAGCACTGTGTTTCATGCATATATTTGTGGACAGAATGTTAATGATCTGTTTTCGTATTTTGTCCTTATTTGGCTTTTCTTTTCTGTTGACATAAAATGTTCCATAAACTTATTCTTACCACTGTCTATAATGTAATAACCTTATTTTTAGACACCTTGTTGGCAAGATGTCAATAACTGCTGGAATAACTATCCAAATATTGTGAGTATATATCTTACTATAAGAAATTTTAAGCTGATATAGTGTGACATTTAAGTTTCACGATCTTGTCTTTTTATGGTGTGCTGACATCCGACAGGCGCCGTGCAGACCACGGTAACTTGTATCGTTACACACAGCCTGCAACACCACATTGCTTTGTCTTAAGATGATACGAAGCTTGTATCCAGTACGTTTTGCGCGGCCAGCAGCAGGTCATGCAGTGTTTGTGGACTGTCAGAATTGTTTTAATGTTGCTACGATATACACTTTCATGTGTCAAAGATTTGAAACTCTACTTCTGTATCAATATATATATTTTAAGAAAAAATTCGGAAGCCTTCGATGTCACATACAGAGAGAATGGACCTCATTAACCTTAGGCGTACACTTGAATACATATTTGCAGCGCCAGCTTTATGTTCCTCTCGGAGAGAGAGAGAGAGAGAGAGAGAGAGAGAGAGAGAGAGAGAGAGAGAGAGAGAGAGAGAGAGAGAGAGAGAGAGAGAGGAGAGGGAGAGGGAGAGGGAGAGAGAGAGAGAGAGAGAGAGAGAGAAGAGAGAGAGAGAGAGAGAGAGAGAGAGAGAGAGAGAGAGAGAGAGAGAGAGAGAGAGAGGGGGGGGTACTCGTACTCGCAGGATATGAAAATATCGAAGATCCTCTTGTCTGGGACAGGCGAAATCATTTTGGAAACAAGCGACTGTCAATATTTATTTGTCCCATGGAAAAGTTCATAAATTCAAATTTGTAATGCAAGAAGCTGAAGTCACAACTGTGTTTAAAATCATTGGCAAGAGTTGCAGGTGAAATCACAAATTCTGTGCGCTTATCCCCCCACGAAGCACTTTTTTACAAAAATACAGACATGTATAATGAATAAAAACTCTATTGAAATAGAAAATCACTTGCGCGGCCTGAAAATTTATTTGTCGAGGGAAATAAAACTAAATGTCAGTTTCTGATCTATTCAACTTAAAATACAGCCCCAATGGTGATATAACAGATACAAACCTATCCCTGCTATTATATTTTGTTTTCTTTTTCCTAAATATCTGCCACATATCAAATAAGTGAAATCATGAGGTTTTTTATTGATGGGGGGGGGGGGGGTATTATAAAACTCAAGAAGCATTTTATACAGAAATAATCTCAAACTCAAACATACTTGTCACTTTTCGTATTGACTAAGCAAAAATGCAAGCTATATAGAGCAGCAATTTCAGACAATTCATATCAGCGGTCTTAGCAGTTTGCTGGGTGACAAAAATTTTGAGCAATTTTTTGTCCAATTTTTAGTACAACTTTCACACGTTCTCAATGTACACTTTAAATACAAACACAACTTATTGATGCTTTTAAGTCACTGGGGGTGTAAGTTCCTGACAATTTGACACCAACGCCATGGGAATTGAGCAATGAAATTTAATTTTGATTTTATGGGAAATTATGGATTGCAGGCTTTTTCGTCTTTTTGTCTCAACATCAATGCAACTAATGTACTGTGGACAGAGCACCCACCTACTGCGGCAAATAAGGCTTTGATTTTTGAATCCAGCACAAAACTCTAAATCAAATAGCTTGGTCAAACCTTTTGACACCAGACAAACGAATAAATGTGCCGGAGCTTTTGGGCTAATTCATTTTAAATCAAAATTAGTCTGGTCCCACTGCCTTCAAATCACAAAATATACATAATAAACAGGCTGTCAATCTCAGGAATATACACTTTATGGTATACATCTCAGGTGTATAAATAGAACAGCATCGAGAGAAAGAGAAAATATATTATGTTTCTGGTAGATAGTGACAGTAAAATATGCAAAAATGAAACAATGCAGTACCAGCGTGGCGTCAAGTTTTCCCTTGCCTTATTTTGCATGAAACATCAACATGTTGTAGAAATGTCAGGTTCTAAGTCACGTATTTAGAGCAGTTTTTCGGAGTCCACGAAAGCAAACGTTCACATAGGTTTAAACTTTCAGACACACGGGCTCGTTGGGGAATCCAAATCACATACACACGTACTATAGTAAGTGCATACATATCACAACAGCATGGAACGACACATCGACAAATGTATATTAATAGGGAACATGCATACTGATTTAGGAATCATGCATAATGATTTAGGGAGCATGCATATTGATTTAGGGAGGGAACATGCATAGTGATTTAGGGAGCATGCATAGTGATCTAGGGAGCATGCATATTGATTCAGGGAGCATGCATATTGATTTAGGGAGCATGCATATTGATTTAGCAATCATACATATTGATTTGGGGAGCATGCATATCAATTTCTCAAAAATCTCTGATCGTGTCACTAAGTGACAGTGACAGTCAGCCATCAGGGTAAGATGGAACACCAGCTGTGCCACCTGCAGCTGTGTAAATGAGGAATACGAGACTATTTCAAACATGAATCAGCTCCACTTGCTGCGTCCCTCTGCACACACAACTTTTTGCAAGACATAAACATACACAGATAAACATAAATGTACCAAAGGATATACTACAAACAAGAATTCACACTACTAAAGGTATAAATTAAAAACGAGAATTGACGCCAGTAAATATATACATTGCATACATGAATTGACACCTCCACAATTTTGTAAACGACTTTTAATCGCAGATAATGTTAAATCGTCAGCGTATAAAGGGCAATCCATAGTTTTGCTATGTAACCGTTCTATTGGTTTGGTAGCAAGTGTAGTTAACAAGTTGCCTTGCCTGCGCTCACAAACAACACTCGGCCCAGTCGATATATAAAGGTTTAGAAGTCTTTGACAATGCACTTCTGTTATCCTCATTTTGTCTCTCAATTACTTGGTCGTCAGTACGATCATTGGGCAAAGATATATATGCATATATGGTTTATAAGGTGGACATGTCATAGTTCATATTTTTGCTGCATTAAAGTCCCCAATCATTATGCATTCACTACCATTAGCTGTAAAAATAGATACATCTTGAAATAACAATAACAATGTCGATGTCACCAGAAAATGTTGAGATAGCAGGAGATATTTAAAAAGTGCCTAAATAAATGTCACTTTCCAAATTAAAATACTGTTTTCTTCAGTTTAACTCAGACGATGCCCGGGTGTTTGACTGCCTGAAATTCTACACCTTTCACAATTAACTTTTGCTCACAGACCCATGTGCCACCAGAATGCTAAGCAGCGCCTTTGTTCTTCTCTTATAAATGTATAGCGACTCTTCCTTACACATGTATTATGTTCAAAGTGTGTTGAAGAACATGGCTGTGACTTTAAAAAAAATATTCACATTGCTAGTTTGGCAAGATGAACACATTTTGCGATGTTAGATACAGAGGTCTGCCCGTACATACGGGTACCTCTTAGTTTTATGGCACGTACCAAAATATAACCGCAACCAATTGGAATAACACCTATTGATAAACACCAAGGTTTAAGCGACGCACAGAACAATGATACCAAAATGACAAGAGACGCCTTATTTTGATGTCGTTAAACAATATCAGAATGACGCCTTATTCCTCACCATCGATACTTCGCGCAAAAAACTTTCATTTTAAACCAAATTTTCAATCAAAGACAGTAACTTTTGTTTCTTCATTTTCAAATATTCAAACAATTTTATGTGTATCCCATCGTAATAATCACATTGCAAAAGGAAGGAAAACTGGAGGACATGCACCTTGCCAGGTTAATGAAACCTGGCTCTATGGATCATGAGAGGTTAACAAGGCGCCAAGTTACTTGGCGGACAAGGTGACATCACTTGGCGCCGACGTTCACCCACATTACCTTTTTTTGGATAGAGATTTACATTGGCTAACTGTGCTGTTTTATTTACTCTTTGATTGCAGCATGTCAATAATGTCCTGTATTGGTACTACATGTTAGAATGTGGATTTTACATATCTCTGTTGATGTCATTATACACGGACTGCAAAAGAAAGGTAGAAAATACTTCTTGATATGTTGATATCATTTACCACTATATGTCACCCTATTGATAAATACGTGTCCAAATCATGGGATATAAAAGCAGCATGTACTTTATGTACAAGGGGCAAGTGTAAATAATACCACCTGCAGATGCACGAGTATATTAACAATTTCTATTCGACAGATGTCTTGACCTAAAATTTTCGCCACTGAAAAAATCAAGATCTGGTGTATGTCTTTTTTTTCTTTAACAGGGTATAGTTCACACGGAAGATAATTTATGAACCGTGCGATTCATGAACTTGAAATCCAGTGGCGTATTTGGTGGCCCATATCAATCAAAAGAGATCAGTGACGACCATTTCTGCCAATATAACACTACCAGGACATCCTTATCCGTAATTAAAAACGACAAAGTAACGTCATCAATGTATATCACACAATATCCAAACTTGGAAAATTGACCATTGAAAATCAATGTGATTGCTTATTTTCTTTACATCTTTCTTTTAGGATTTCAAAGTAAACGTCATTCATCATGTTGTTACTTTATTTGAAATATATTGCGGCTGGGTGCTGAACTTCGTTTATTTGGGTGGACTGATCATGCTCATACATGACACCGCGGATCCTCTCATAGAAGTAGGTAAAAGTCATTGCAATTTGACTTGTAGGAGTGAAGTGAGCAAGAAAATAATTTAACAATGATTTGAATTTTACGTTAATTTTCTAATGAAATAAACTGTTACATTAGAAATTCACAGAACAAAGCAATATGCTACAAGCGAAGCTGTTTGTCACTGTGGACTTACATGATATGTTTCGCGTGATAAGTTACAAGTAGCCATAAAACATAGAGCTAGAATACATTCGATTGTACATAGTTTTTTTATTGTGCACACACAAACACACACACACACACACACACACACACACACACACACACACACACACACACACACACATATATATATATATATATTATATATATATATATACACGGTTTTCCCAGGAAAAAATTAAAGCTTTACATTTTTGGTGATACTCAAACGTCAATTTGTATTTGTCTGCTCTGTTCAGTAAAGTTTGTCCTAAAAGGTACCATTTTGGCCAAAAGAGCTTCAAATTTTGCATTTTTTGCCAAAAATTATAGCTTTATGGGAAACATGTAAAGCTTTATGGTCAAGTTGAAAGCTTAACATTGTTTTCCAAAGCTTTATGGCACCGTTAAGCTATACAGATTCAGGAAAAACCCCGATATATTGTTTGTATGTAGTGCCCCACCTGCGTGTGCCCCCATTATAAAGGGTAGCTTTCGAAGAATAAATAAACAAAATTTTATATATATATGTATACATATATATATATATATATATATATATATATATATATATATATATATATATATATATATATATATATATATATATATATATATATATATATATATATATATATATATATACATATATATATTTCTAGGTTTTTTGTACAAAATTCCATAGAATTGCGGCGAACATGTATATTCGAATAACAACTACGGGTCCTTTTGTATTTTATGTTTTATTACCCATCATAGAATGAGACATCCAGGAGGTGACATTTATCGAATGGTATTTTGCATCCGTGCTGTCAATGTTTTCCTGAAACAGTTTCTTTAAAGGTTTAGTGTGAACATATTTATTTAGTATGGACCACAAAAATATTACATATGATGTGCTAATCGAGCGGTTCTCCAGAGAATATGCACACACAGGACACGCCAAATATCCATACACGGCGAACAGGTTCCTTTAAGCAATCGCTTCGTTTCAATAATGTAATTTTGCACCAGCACGAGTACATTTTATTTATACTCTCTGGCTGTTCAATTACCTCACATAATAAAATATCTGTCAGATGTCTAGAAGCCAGATGCATTAGAAAGAAGTCCTGGCGTTATTTGATCTCTGATGCAAGTAAGCAAAGTATGCCTTTTAGGTATGAAATAGGGGGCAGTACAAAAAAGCGACTTCAATTTATCAGGGCCATCGAAAACTGGTTCCGTTTTGACTCTCATTTATTCGTGAAAAGTCCCCCCCCCCCCCAAAAAAAAAAAATCATTGTCATAATCAGGATAATATGTTCAGTTAGAAATGAGAACGAAATGATTTATCATGCAACCATATAAACAATACTACCCTTAACTATCTGCCCACCTACCTACCAATATGCCAGTATACCTTTCGATCTAAGTATCAAAATACCGTTGTATCAGCTGCTAATCATACCAAACAACGCCTGCACAAAAAATACAGCTTTGTAGCAACACTTTTTTTACAAAATAGTATTTTGTGAAATGTTTTTGATGTTGTTTTTTTTTGGATTCGTTTTATAACTTATCCAGATCTGCTATGCAATCTGTCAGGTGATCAAGAATGAATACATACGTTCATTTATTTGTAGGTGGAAGACAACTTTTGTAAATTGACATAAATATCTAAGTGCGCACTGCGTGGTCGTTTTGCTTTGTCTTGTTTTTCACAAACTGTAAACATATTGTTCCATATTCTTTTTTATACTGGGTATATTTCGACCTGATAAATTACAAAAAAAAAAAAAAAAAAATTTAAAAAATATGCTATACTTCGAAGAAATCTTTTTAATGAATTTAGACCCCACATGTTTTTATTTTTCATTACCTATTTTTAGTAATGCATTGACTTACGGGAAAAAGTCGGGTTCTGGGACCCACAATTAAATTATGTTTGATACCCGGGACCCGTAGCGGGTACCCGGGACCCGGGTACTCGCGGCAAAAACCCTTACTGAAATGATACACGGAAACATATTTTGACTTGCTTTTATTCAGGTACAGTATAATAATTCCACCATTCGACAAGTTGCCTATTCCTGAGAGAATAAAGAAAAAGGAAAAAAAAGTAAAGAACATTACAGTAAAAAGGCAGAAATACGCATAGATCTATAATTTGTTCATTTATATCGAAAGTAGTTGGGTATTAAAGACTGGATTCGACTTTTTGGCATTTTGACCGGGGGGGGGGGGGGGGTCCGGGTCCCTGGGTCCCTAGTCAATGCACTAATTTTTAGTTGCAATGCTTGTGTCAAAGTGACTGTAGAAATCCCAGTGTTTTCTTCTAGACTTCTCATATGCCTTCATTATCATTTTACTTTTATTTGTAGCTGGCAAAAATGTTCAAATACGTCAATTACCAGAGATGTACGGATTGGATGTTTCTACTGTTCACATTGGTGTGGATCATAACCAGGACGGGAATATTTCCATTCTGGTTTGTTTTCCTTTTTTCTATTTAGTTCTGGACAATGTGTGGGATTTTCGGGATTTTCTGTACGAATTTTTTTATGGTTTTAGAGATCCTTCTCAAATCCACTATGTGGTGAGGTCATCAATTAGCTGAGATGCTGTTGGACGAAAAAAAAAACCCTTAAAAATACTATCTTCCCATACAGGAAAGTAAAAATGATTATATAACCCTTTTTAGAACTTTATGGACTATTTATGCCCTATGTTGGGTTCATGGTCGGCACGCATCAGCAAATACACTTAAGACTACAGATATGGACACAGTGGTGCAACAAGAGACACAATTCATTTTTATTTAATGAGATAAGCGATATTTTCCCTACATTTACCACACTTGACGATCAAGAAAAATTTATATTTCTCATGAATTTGGATGATACAGAAAAAATTAAAATAGTAGAAACATATTTTGTGAATATTCTTAAGAAAAAAGGACCCATTTAACTTATTTTTAAGATTTAAAATGCAATAGTGACAATGTCATGTAACAAAGCTACACACACAGACACACGCACATATATATATATATATATATATATATATATATATATATATATATATATATATATATATATATATACATATATATATATATATAGGTTTTTAGTATTGCATAATTTTTTTTTTTTTTTTTTTTTTTTTTCATGATTTTGTAAGTGTGAGTTTGATATATGTGCTATGTACGCTTTTGTACTGTATGGTCCGGTTTTGTAACTTTTGCACTTATGTATTGTGTGTTAACAAATTACTACAGTTGTATTTGTGTGGTACAGTTAATAAATTTTCATTCATACGGCGCAGATAAGAAGCCTTATGTCATGTTCATATGCAAATATCTAGTTTCAGAAAAATCCTTGACTCTGAGCTGTGTTTATATCTTAGCTTTAGAGTTTCCAATAAATTTTTTAAAATCCATATTCATGTCTGTCATATCTGCGATGTTCAGTATGTATTAGAAGAATTGATTGCACGTGATATATTCCCCTTGGATACTATCCTTATTGCTAAATAAACATTTTCCTAAAGTAAGGGATCTTATGGCATTGTGAAATATTTGTAATGGATGATGAAAAAAAAAGCAGGCGCTTCTATTCTATGGCAAGCCGTTTTAACATTAAATCGTTATTTCAGATGTCCAAATATATTTTTGATGTAAAAAAAAAAAATCAATTTTGGATATCCAAAATTCATAGTTTCTTTCTTTTTTTTTTCTTTTTATTGTTTTATTGTTGGGGGGGGGGGTTGTTCATTTATTTCAATTGGTTACAACTAAATGTTCATTTTCTCTGTGATGATTTAAATTGAATTCAAATCAACAGCTTTTCGCCGAGAAAAGCTGTTGACTCACTCCAAAAATTGGCACTTAAAGATTTAAAATTATGCTTGAATTTAAAAAAAAATAAGGTATCAATAATCTATATTTTACGCTTATAAAAGCCAGATATCATTCTGGGTTGAAAATTCTCTTGGCATCTTTTAATCCCAGTAGCAGTTGGCAGGTGGTTAAAATATCTTCATTTGAGAACAAGGACATTTGACCCAAACATAGTTGTGTGCATTTATTCTTTGTTTGTTTGTTTGTTTGTTTTTTTTTTTTTACTTGAACCAGGATATTGTGGGCCGCACTGAAAGAATGTTATAATCGTTGTGGCTCAGCTAAGTCGCTGCAGATAGCTGTTTCATGCCTTCTTATACTACAATTTCTTCACATTTGGTGGACGTATATGATCGCTAGGATGTGTTACCGATTTGTAATTTGCGGCACGGTAAGTTTGAATTGTCCGAGCAAAGGTCATTTTCTAATTTTTTGGGCTGGTTGCATACCAAAAATTTCCTCCGGTCGCTGGTGAGACCCTTTCATGCTCAGAATCAGATTTATATCTACAATTGATTACACCCGTTTTGTCATAACGCCGTCTGATAAATAACCGGTGGCCATGCAGTGGCTTTTTTTTTTCTCTACTACTACGGGGACAGATATCATACCTGTTCGTTTTAATGTATATGAATTTCTTCTATGATAATCAACTTTGTCATCATCATCATCATCATGAACGGCAGCAGAAGTGGTCATAGTGGTAGTACTAAAGGTAGTGGTAGTAGCATCATCACTATTGTTAGATGGTAGTAAATTGACAGAAATTCTGACTTTGGATTTGGATCTTTCTAAATCAATAATAAATACTGTATTAACCTGACTATAAGTTACTCTGAACACTTGACCAAATTATGCTTAGGCTACACAAAGATGAAACGATAAAGTCAGCCATGCAGCTCCTCAGTCAATTGTCTTTTACTTTTTGAGTAGGAATTTTTTATTCTCCTTCTGTGTCTTGAACTAAATTACATATGTATGACCATGGAAGCGCCAACTCGATGGTATGGCATAGTTCTAAAATTGTAATCTCTGCACATTGAACGGCAAAGGGTTATACTTCCCAAAGCGGAAGTCGCGTTCCAATATACGGATAGATAATTTACATTTGCATGCAGCTCGCCACACTTACTGTGTGGTTCATTTCTGACAGTTCTGTTATGTAATCTAGTTGCTTGTACTCACATCGGTATATAAATGTAATAGCAAGCGAGCTCTCATGGTTACGTAAGTATATGAATTGTGTTCCTATAATGGTGGAGTGTGCATAGTGTTGATTACAAATCATGGTCTACCTCTCGCGAAAGAAACAAGGCCCGACATCAGTTTCGCCGTGGGGAGCGCCATTGCGTAGCCTATAACGCAATTTTTATGCATCCCGGGAAATTTCAAGTTTTACTTACAGCAAAGTCTCAAACTTAGCGGGTATGGCATTATGGAAATTGTGTCAATATTGCATGTCTGAGAAGAAGTTGTGGATAAAGTGTCATAAATGATAACGATTCACGAACTCGCATTTTTGAAACCTCCTCATGGCTGGCAAACACGCTTCTGAGGGCTACAATTTACAAATGGGTTTTCGCGGGCAAGAAAAGGTTTACAGGTGTGAGCGTAGGCCTAACCTAAATAGGCCTAAAGTTAAACATCGCACGGTAGGCCTACGTAGCCCTAACATTTGTTGCACATGTTGCACCTTACCTTAGTTAATGACATAATGTCTCCAGACACACTGCAGTCACCAGGTCGCTTCTGGCGGCCTTCCGGATTGCAACTGACGTAATAGGTATCCCTTAGCGGCCCCAAAACGACATGTTGCCAGCTCAGATTTGGTGTTGGCGGATCGTCGATCCACACTTATGGCTACGCACGATTTCAAAGGTGCTCACAAATACTGAATTCACTGCATAGACCTATAAGGAGCCAAAATTTAGTATACCGCAAGAGCAAACAGTGAACTCTGTACTCTGTGTTTTCTTAATAAAATTACATCGTGAAGACAGATTTCAGAGGAACCAGGCATAGGACATGTCCCTGCCCGGAAGGCGAATGTCTTCATACAGGCCGCAGACATTAGGCCCTACATGCATATGAGAGAGAGAGAGAGAGAGAGAGAGAGAGAGAGAGAGAGAGAGAGAGAGAGAGAGAGAGAGAGAGAGAGAGAGAGAGAGAGAGAGAGAGAGAGAGAGAGAGAGAGAGAGTATCCCGTCGTTTTGCCCAGATTCGGTGATAATTAATAAAATTTGTAGTATCTCTTGAAAGGCGTCATTATTATTTACAGGGTGTAAATCTGGGGTCCTCATTATGATTTTAAGCCAAGGAAAAGGAAATCGATGCTTGAATTTGTTAAGTTTCGATTTGCCAAGTAAGGCCCACAAATTACATTCACGATCATTACATTCCTAACTAAAGCTTACAGTAATTAATTGTGGTGGCACTTCACACGTTTCGTGAAATATGAGAAGTGAGTGTTTATACCTCCCATAGGCCTAGTTAGCCTATACCTCATTTAGAATATTGCTGTAGCCACCAATGCCCACGTCTACGAGATTGCGGAAACCCGAGGCGAGGCTTCCCGTTGGGATTAAACGCATTTTACCAGATGAAATAAATGCACTTCAAGAAGTCATGAAATTGTACATAAAAAAAACCTCGATTATGCTTTTCTTAAAGTTTTCATTGTTCACAGAGAAAAGACAAAGACTCCCTCAGTTCACAGGTATTGAAAATTGACAAACATGCATCACTTACATCCCCTTGGGGATCCTCTAGACCTATATCGCGTGACCCTTTCTGCATCAGATCACAGCTCAGGTCTGACAGACTGGATTACACTGTAATCACTTCCTGAGCGTGTAGGTTTAAGTGCCTTCCTGCCCAGCTTAAAAGTTGTCTCAAGTCGTTACCAGAGTGGAAGGTTGCGGAGTGAAATGCACATCCAAGTAGGACAAAGTGTATTTGTCACAATTAACTGTTGTGGAGGGAAGGGGGGGGGGGTGCTGAAAACCTAACATTCTCTAGTTAATTTTTCCCCACTTTGGTCGAACTAAAAATATCCAAATAGTATTCCCCAATATATTTTCCCACATTGTCTTGAATTAGCAGTAGGCCTGTAGGCCCATATAAATTAGAAGTCAACAATTTTGTGTCATCCACTCATTTCATGATTAATACTGAAAACCAAATATCATTAATGTCTCGCTTACTTTTATCACCCATGTCCCAGAACTAAAATAGCCATATCCATTACTTCCTTATTCATATTTTTGAATTTTTCACAACTATATTAAATTTGCAAAGGACATTTTCTTACAGTTTGTAATTTTTCAAATAATTTAAGAACATAGTATAGTCCAAGACTGATTAACAAATAAAATGTGACAAGTTTCACTATATTTCATTTTACTTTTATTTTCCATAAATGGATTCTTGTACAGCTTTGACATTTTTTTAACATGGGCGTGTGTACATGTTTCAACCAGAAATTACAGACATGCAGGTATCTCTTTTCATACAGTTTGACCCCTGTACCGGTCACTGCTCGTAAGAAAAAAATATGACGAGAGGCATATATTTTCACCATCCATGTTTAAAGGAGATACAATTATTTTACGTGTTGCAGGTGATGTAAATTATTTTTAGGACAGTTTGTACTTTCTTGTTCCGAATGGAAGCACTACATTCAGTAGTTCGTTTCAAAACCTGTCAATTCATGAGGAGTCACAGAGATACCTTCTCTGCATACGTGGACAATTTTGATCATCACTTGCGACACATGTGGCAAAATTACCAGTTGGGCATCAGATTTGGAAATATATGACATTGCAACATTATTATGTCCAGTGTATGTTTTGTCAATATGGTGGAACTTATCAATACAACAAATTTTGTCCACTGCAAAGAACTTTCACTATCCCACCAGTATCATTAATTTCCATTGTAAACACTGGGGAACATTATCATGCTGTGATGCCCACAACTAGCAAGTGTGTATGTGCCATTTTGCCACCTGAACTCTCGAGTGAGCAAGAATCAACTTAAAATGAAGATGAAACAACAATTAGTGATGATGATGATGATGATGATGATGATGATGATGATGATGATGATGATGATGATGATGATGATGATGATGATGATGATGATGATGATGATGGTGGTGGTGGTGGTGGTGGTGGTGATGGTGGTGGTGGTGGTGGGGACAATGATGGTCATCGTGATAATGTGGATGACGATGCTGACAAAAATTATGAAGGTCATTGTGATGATGGTGACAATGATGATCGTGGTGACAAAAAAGTGATGAAGGCCATGGTGATGAGAATGATAAAGGTTATGGTATGACGATGATGATGAAGGTCACAGTGATGGTGACTAAAAACGTGACGAAGGTCTTTGCGATGATAATAACGGTAATGGTGATGATGATATGAGACAAAGTATTTTTTCAGCCTCGGGGACTGCTGGTGCCATTAGTCAACACGAGGGCTCTGTGAACAGCCCATGCTCAGCTGACCTAGACATCCATGACACTTGTAGCTCTGTGAACTTGGGATAGGATCAAGGTCACCCATGTAAAGTCTGACCTTTATGGAAGATCACTAAGATGTGCAACATCAAGATCCCAGTTCAAGTAGTTCTCAAGTTACAATGACCAGTAAAATTCATGTATTTTGCACTGTGATCCCAGAAATGAGGTCAAAATCACTCATGTACTGTCTAAGCGTGACCTTCATAGAGAAACACCAAGGTCCTAACTCAAAACAGATTCCAATTTACCATGTGAACAGTAAATTTCATGACAGTTGTCCTGTGACCTTGGAAATGAGGTCAAGATCATTGGAGCATGACCAATTGCACAAAATAGGCAGACGCTTATAAAAGGTACACCCCGACCAAGTTTGACAAAAATCTGGCAAAATTATTTAAGTTATAACCATTACAAAAAATTCTCATATAAAACTATCATATTAAAACTTTTTAAAAGATTTTTCCAAAAAAAGAATAATTAAAAAATCCAAAAAATAACTGAAGCGTGACCATTAGAACAAACTTGTTAAAGACCTACCCAAGGTACATTGCCACCAAGTTTGAAGTCAATCTGACTGACATTTTCTTCAAGGAAGTCCAAAATGAGAACTAGCATTATAATGCATATTGACTTACATAGTAATAAAAAGGTAAGGAGCATTTACCGATAAGTACCCGAATTGAAAAAAAAATCGTTAAGAAACAGGAATCCATAGTAGTGACACGTGGTGAACAACTTTGTTTGACCAGTCCACAAGGAACATATCCACCAAATTTCAGCGGAATCTGAGTGACGATTCTTCTGGAGAAGTTGAAAACAGCAAAAACGCACCAAAAATCATAAAAATTAGAATAAAACATTGCAGCGCCAGCTGTTGAACAAATGAAGAACTAGGAGTGTTCCTGTGTCATATCAAAGAAATTGGGTGGACGGTTTTGGAGAAGATTTTCTAAGATTTGACCCAAAAAAGAAGAAAAAATTAAGATCATTAAAAATCCAAAAATCACTGGAGCGTGACCACTTGAACAAACTTGACCCACCCAAGGTACATTGCCACCAAGTTTGGAGTTAATCTGGCTGACGGTTTTTGAGAAGTCGAAAATGTGAAATTGAAGATGGATGACAGACGCACGAAGGACCATCCTGTTAGCTTAACTGACTGAAAAGTCACCTAAACTGATAAGCCAAATGCTAATGTTTCTTTAAGTTGGCTGAATAAATTCGTATGAAGGGCTAATTTATTTTTCACGAATTATGTAAGAATCTTGTCAGATTCTGCAGCAATTACAGTTTTCCTTCCCCATTTGGCTACAAATTTTGCAGGCTTAGGTCCGTCCCTGTGTTGGTATTGTTGTAGTATATAATTATAAATTGTGTATATACGTACAAATATGTATGTATATATATGTATGTATGTATATATATATATATATATATATATATATATATATATATATGTATGTATATATATATGTATATATATATGTGTGTATATATGTATGTATATATATATATGTATGTATATATATGTATATATATATGTGTGTATATATATGTATGTATGTATATATGTATATATATGTGTATGTATATGTATATGTGTATATATATATATACATATATATATATATATATATATATATATATATATATATATATATATATATATATATATATATATATATATATACCTTAAAGACCCTTTCACAAAACCCCTTTCTCCGGCGGGAGAATGACCTTGGCCTGGGACAGGGACACACATGTGCACTTAACCAGCCCTTCATCAAAGTGCTAAATAAACTTGTTTTTGTGTGTATCATTCATGGAAAAGCTGATGATTGAATACAGGCAAGGATTCATGACAGAGAGAGTTCATAAATATCATTTATACTAGGTGAAAAAAAAAACACTCAAAATATGTCCTCAAGGTTTATACTGCCATTCCCTTCATCCTAAATCCAAGATCTGGCTACAATGTTCACTAGGAGAAGTATCAAAGTCCCAATTACTGTTATTCCCAGCCCCTTGATCCAGCCTGAATGTGGTGTCTGGATGGCTATGACCCAGTAAATAAAGTGAACAACCTCAGCCTCACCAGTCAACCACATAGTTTATTTAGCACTTTGATGAAGGGCTGGTTCAGTGCCCCTGTGTGTCCCTGTCCCAGGCCAAGGTCATCCTCCCGCGGGAGAAAGGGGTTTTGTGAAAGGGCGTTTAAGCATTAAAGCTGCGCTCGCTTGTTACGGTGATAGCCGTTTATATATTATTAACTTACAATAACCAAATATACATACACATCATGCTGGTCGCATTGATGAAAAAAGCAAATTACCAGTGTTTTACCAGCACAGGAACAGAAAACAACAGATTGCTTTTACATGACAAAAAGGTAGGATCAAAGCCTTAACCCTGTATTATTTGCTATGCATACATAATATGGTGCATATGTCTGATTAGTTTTAATTTATTTCAGTCATTACCAAAGCATAAGCATGGGAGCCTCCGTTGATGGTCTTTGTGTGTTATGTCATCAGAGCCTGTGCTGATGATATGTGTGTTATGTCATCAGAGCCTGTGTTGATATGTGTGTTATGTCATAAGAGCCTGTGCGTTATGTCATCACAGTCTAAATTTGAATTAGTATGCTATGTCATCAGAGTCTGTGCTGATGATCTTTGTGGTATATCATCACAGCCTGTGTTAATGATCTGTGTGTTATGTCATTAAAGTATGTGTGTCAACACACCATTTTCTGTTTTTGCTCGAGTTCTTTCTTTCTTTCTTTTTTTCTTTCTTTCTTTCTTTCTTTCTTTCTTTCTTTCTTTCTTTCTTCTTTACTAGCAAATTTGTCCGACACTTTTCTCGGACACTATTAATTAAACATAGAAACTCCAAACTTGGCATGATTGTCCCTCCATACAAGGAGTTTGACCGTTTTATACAGACGAATGAAGATGTTTAAAATTATGCAAATTAGGGGCATTTGAAATTTTAAATCTTGGATATCTTCAAAAGTATAATAGATAGAGATGTCATTCCAACTTCTACTAAGTGGTTATTGACCAGTGCGCATCTAATGAATTTAAAACAAAAGTTGTAGCAATTTAAATTATGCTAATTAGCAGCATTTGAAATTTTCAATTTTGAATATCTTCAACACTATGATCGATAGAGATGTCATTTCAACTTCTACAAGGGGGTTGTTGACCATTGGACATGTAATGAATCTAAAACAGAAGTTGTAGCAAGTTAAATTATGCTAATTAGCAGTATTCAAATTTTCAATGTTGAATATCTTCAACACTTTGATCGATAGAGATGTCATTTCAACTACTACTAGGTGGTTGTTGACCATTGCGCACCTAATGAATTAAAATAAAAGTTGTAGCAATTTAAATTATGCTAAATAGCACCATTAAATTTTTTAAATCTCGAATAACTTCAAAACTATAATAGATAGAGGCGCCATTCCAACTTCTACTCCTGTTTTATGGAACTGTTGTACATTGCCATGCCAATATGCTTTGAAGACAAACACACTGATTTGCTATGCAGCAAATCATCTTTCCTAGTTATAGTCTGTGTTGGTGGTCTGGTTGTTATGTCCTCTTAATGTTGAAGTCCACATTTATTACTTTGTCTTTGCAGGTGGAGAAAGATGGAAGAAGCGACACAGAAGATGAAGACGTGATTGAATACAACAAAAAAGAAAGTAAAGCTACCTAAAACAAGGGGTTGTTCCATGTTGTGTTTCATATGAACGTCTGGAACAATCCGCACACGTTCTATAGTTGGGGTGTTCTAACAGAATATGGAAGAGACAGTGAGAGTCAAAACTGGACTTGGTTCGATGTACATCCTTGTACTATAGCATATCGCACGAAAGCCACTATATCCTTGCAATCCATAGGCTGTAGGGCTTGGTATTATACTGCTCTGTACCATGGTACAGATGGCCGCAAAAAGCGGCCACCTGAAAATTCATCTGGAAGAAAATGAAATGCACATTCTAGGTGCCTGAGATAGTAATGCCCTTCATTTTTTAATAAAAAGTCAGGTCATCATAGTTTATACTCCAAGTAGGCTTACACGTAACCTCGTATTATGATGACCTCTTCCTAACTTGAATGAATTCTACGAGGCTGGAATTACCTGATGAAACAACATACGTAGATCGCAAGTATAAATTTGGAGAGCCACTTAACTCTTTCAATTCTAATCACTACAAAAGTCACTCTCGTATAAATTATAATGTCGATTCCAGATTCGAATTCGTCAGAGAAAGACATTTCATTCAATTACCAGCGTGTCTGCAGTGGCACAGAAATTAAACTGGTCGAGGACAACAGCTGTCCACAGCGCGCTGTGCGCGTCAAAATGGCACCGGGGAAGACTGTTGTCTCGCTGCCTGACCTGGCACTGAATGGGTTACACAGAGCACAGTATACTCAGTGATCTTACAGAACGACAATCCTAAATTTTCGCTAAGGTATGAAAAGCATATAAATTTGAATTTTTGTTTGGCACGATACAGCTCTGAAAATAAGTATGTGATGAGCTGGCAGCGTCGCCTTGTAGGCCTACATACCGACGAAGCACAGCTTTAATGCTTCATTAACTTGTCCAAATGTATCGACGCTATACGTATTGAGTTTAGTTATTTCATTAATGTTTAAAACATGCTTTTGGCGCATGGATTGGAACTACACTTGAAACATTGTATTGCACTTCATGTAAATTTATTCTTCAATGACTGCAGAACAAACTATACACTACACCACAACATCGTATTGTATAGAACGTCTTGTAGTTTTATTATTTGAGATATGGCTAAAAATTGTTATTAGTTCAAACCTTGTCACATGGAGACTAGGTGGCACATGCGTAAAAACCTGCACTATAAAGACGGAAAAAGAGTTGATGTAATGTGTTGAAGCTTCAACGTCACATCAAAACTAAAGTTCTCAGAACACAACTAAATGAACGTTACATTGATCTATTTGTCTAAAAGCTTACTCAGCGGCATAATTATTAAACATTACAATCACGCTATCAAGTTTTTAGGGGACGGAGTGGCGTAGTCTGCAAATTACTACTACTAATACTACGCAGGGATTTATGGTGCGTAAGCGCTGTATTGAAGTTAAAGCTGTACATTGCATGGTTACCGGATACGTACGCTACAGTATAAAAGGCAATGGTATCGCTTTATTGTGAGATCGCACCTTACATCTGACTTTCTCTTCATAGAAACATAATGTTGTAAGCAAAAAATAATATCATAATATTGCAAGTTCTATAGATTATGGCATATTCTACCTGACAGTAAGTTGGTCAGACATGAGACACGGTGATCAATTCTGCACATCCTGTAGCAGGACCGACATGTGAATCCTGTATCGGAACAGGCATCAGGACCGAAATAAGACAGACTGAGCAGTGCTTTTTTCCCTGTACCAGGACAGGCATTGGACACGGTGAGCAGTTCTGTACATCCTGTACCAGGGCAGACATTAGACACGATGAGCAGTTCTGTACAACCTGTAGCACGACCGACAAGAGGCACAATGAGCAGTGCTCCCTTGCATTGACACTGCAGTCTGTATGAGATTGTACCTTACATCTGACGTTAGTTCAAAATGGTAGTAAATACCTGTGTTCCATTTTATGTAACAACGTGTTGTATTTAAGCAGATAAAAACATTTAAACATTTCGTTGTTATGTGACGAGGCAAAATTGTGCACTGTATTATCTGCAACCATGAAATGGTGAATTTAAATGAAGCTTGCCGCACATGACGATCTTTGGGACTATTTCTGTGATTGTGCACTTTGTGTAGTGTATCACTGTTGTACATATTATTTCTTTACTCCGCTTGTCGTCATACTTTGTAAAAATAGCAGTGTCCATCAAGTAGGGCCATAGATAGTAAGACAGAGGTAGAAATTAAAATGAAAACCCCCCACACATTTGCAAAGATTGGGTAACCAGCAAGAGAAAAGCTATTGTAGCGCATGTCCAGGGGCACAACACGAGTACGATTATGTAAGGAGACTTGATGGGTACACCAACTCATTTTTTCATTGATGTGGTAAAAGCCTTGTTCCAATGTGCTACAGAGACAAATATATAGTACAAGTATCTAGTATCGTCAGTCTTTAGTCAGACCATTAAAAATTGGTCAATAGCTGAGAATGACGTCGATCTCTCTGTTTATGGGACTATTATAGTGTCAAGATAGCGCACTGACTTTACCCTGATTCCTGTTAAGAAAATAGAAACTCTACAACTGTGCATGTCATACAAAATGGGAAGACAACATAGAAGTGCCCTCCCTAATTAGGCGGGCAGGCCACCAGCCTCCCTTAGCAGGCAGATCACCAGCCTCTGTACCTAGGAGGGTGGGTCACGAGCCTCTGTTATGAAGTGGGCAGATTTCCAGCCTGTGTTACTAAGTGGGCAAATCACCAGCTTGTGTTATTAAGTTGGCAAATCACCAACCTGTGTTTAATATTAAGTGGGCAGATCACCAGCCAGTGTTATTAAGTGGGCCGATCACCAGCCTGTGTTATTAATAGAACACCTGGGGCTAGTTATTGTCGCAGACCCATTCGGTAGGTGTTTTACTAAAGTATGGCTTTCCCGAAGTAAAACTGCAACAGCACACATGTATGTTGTAGAGACGGTGCCTTGGTTATCTTATTTCTTCTTGTATATATATATAATCTGTTTACCTCCGTCGCACTGTGGCATTTGTATCGTCCTTGAAAGTTTGTGCCTTTATATAAAGTTTTACTTGCTCAATATATACTTCGTACTGTGTATGATGTCATGTAAATATATATTATTCAATAAATTGGACATTATCTTGTTTTTCCTTGTGAAGAGTATGAATTTGACACATATATTCAACAGCTGAGCCATAATGCTTTGAGGTTCCCTCCCAGAATACCCATGGTAATGAAAGAAAAACTTGGCCATGTGGATCTTAACTAAATGACAGCCTACAACATACTTGCTTCTCTCAGAAAACACGCTTAATTGTTGCACTTGCTCGTATATTTATACATATATGTCGACATACATGTATATATATATATATATATATATATATATATATATATATATATATATATATATATATATATATATATATATATATATATATATGCTTGTAATGGCCATGTAAATTCATTTGTTTGCTGAAAACCTCAGTAACCCTGCTATAGTATGGAATCCAAAGTTTACGTAATCGGGTTTCGAGCTAAAAGAGAAGGTCACCAAATTCACACAATATACATGATGAAAAGTAAATAATGAAAAAAATTACTGGAGTTTGTGAACGAAAAATGTATCCACTTGATGCAATCAGTAATCACGATAAATTCTGTTACCTGTTGAATTGTGAAGGTTATAAAATTATAAATTTTGGAAAAATTCTTTACGAACGGGAAGAGACGATGCCAACAACACTACACCCTGTACTATTTAAGCAGAAAAGTAGAGCAGGGTTATTATTATTATCATCATCATGTAGTTGCTAAAAATATTAATGTATAGTTTCTGTTGTAGTAATTGTACATTTGGCCACTAGAGGGAGCATATGTCTGGATAGAATTCTGAATTCCATGTTGCGAACGCAAAGACTCCAACCACCCAAGCACCACCACCCCCCACCCATCCACCCACCTCCGACTTGGGCGGGAAGTCTCCGGCATTCTTATATTGAAAATCAATCAAATTTTACAACCTCCCGCCTGACCGATAGTGCTCGCCACAGTCAGTGAATGGGGCTCGCGCTGAAAGCAGTTTTCACGATTACTATCTCCTGCTTCTGGGTTTGACAGGTTGGTGTCTCCGTGTACGTTGCAGACAAGATGACAAAAGGTACCCGAGAATGGTAATGTGTGATCTTTACGTTCCATGCTGCGGATGGTTCATATGTATGAATCAGAGATACGAGATATATTCATAACCATATCTGGCAACCCCACAGTAAGCCACGTGGGCCGTAAGAGGACAAAGACCAAACGATGGCGCCCTCTATCCCATAACAACGTGACTGTGCTGGCTGGTGTCTTGCATGTTGTTTTTTGTTCGTTGATCTAGGCAGGGACGTGTTATAGAATATCTATAACACGTCCCTGATCTAGGGGTTACTTCCTCAGAATTTTGGTGGCGGTGTGCAGCTCGATCTTGTGTTAACGCACCCTTCTTTGGAGCACATTTTAGCACAAATGATACCCATGTTAGGGAATTTATAACTCGAAGATGGCCAAAAAATGGTGTGAAAAGTGCTCCAGGAGGAAGCTATTGATCTTAATTGGGGAAGTTTTTTGCAAATATTGGGTGACAAATTTAACGGAAAAATTACCATTAATTAGGGGATTTTTGGCAAGTTGCTGGACCTTTGGTAGAATTTTTTTAAAAACGGGCATTCGGAGCGACACATGCCAACTGTGGTCACTTTTGGGGAGGAGGTCGTCCTCATCAAAATCATATGACTGTAAACGCACTAAAGAAGGAATGCAGAATTATATTGGTAACATCATTTATATACCAAATGGTGCATAATTTCTCATAGTACCACTTAGTTTTCGGAGTGCACCGGCCGTCTCTGTCATTACAAGAACATGAGACCAGAAGAGGGGATCCAGCCGGTAAACTGAACAATTTTTAAAATGTTAGTCTGGAATCGCCTCTTCCCACTTTCAGTAGCGACAACGTTGGAAGTTCTTGGTATAATATAGACTATATATCTACATAATATACCTTACACTTGCATGAATATTATTCATTTGAATTTCCTTATTTTTTTAGTCAAAATAAGCACGAAGGATAATTCAGTTGGGCGGGAAACTGTTTACGGACGGCGGACAAATAAACAAGAGGGCTGTGTGACCCGTCCTCTGTTGACCTGGACGTTCAACACATGATACGTACCACTCTGGTCCAGGGATGATGGTTTGAAGCGAGGGTAAAAATGTGACTTTCCATTGCAATCCCCATTGACTTACATGGTAATCGATAGGAATGCATGCATAAGCCAACAGGTACCCGAACTGAAAAATTCGGTAAAAAACAGGAATCAAGAGTATCACCACTTTGATTAACCCTTCCACAAACTACATTTCCCGCAAGTGTCAAATTAATTTGAGTGACAGTTTTTCATACGTTAACAATAATGAAAAAACAAAAACAAAAACCAAAACAAAAAAACAAAAAATAATAATAATAACCCACGTCAAAATTCGTTGAAAGAATCGCAGCACCTGTTGAACAAATTAAAGTTTGGGGGTTCCCAAAAGTGTTCCTGTGCAATTTCAAATTAATTGGCTTGGCTTTTTCGAAGAATTATTTTTTTAAGACATTGCCCCCAAAAATGAGCCAAAAAATATAAATATAAAATAACAATGGAATGTGACCGTTTGAACAAGCCTGGTAGAGACCTACCCAAGGTACAATCCTGCAAGTTTGAAGTAAATCTGGCAGACAGTTTTCGAGAAGAAATCGAAAATGTGAATTGTGGACGATGAATGCCTAACCACGGCATAACCTCAGCTGACTGAGAAGTCAGTCAGTAGTACTAGTGTATGATCAATTATGTCAAATGCTTTTGAGATCCAGAGTAATGATGCCAACCATTTCACCTTCACTCAGAACTCTCTGTCGTGCATCAAATGGTTTATGTAAGCCTGTTTCACAGGGGTGCTGCTTTCGAAAACTTGACTTGTACCGACAAATTCATAGTCGAACAAAAAGTTATAAAAATTAGAATGGACATGCTTTTCAAGAATATTTGATAGTACACTTAGGACAGAAATGGGACGATCGTTATTTAAATTAGCTGCATTACCATCTTTGTACAGTGTCGTTCCATTCATCTGGAAACACAAAACCTTTTATACTCAGGTTAAGAATGAACGTTGAAGGAACAACAAGTTACCTGAAAATAGTTTTACATCTAGATGATCCACACCTTTAGCCTCTCTCAGATTCAGTTTTTGATTATATCCCTTTCATCTGTCATCGTTATCGTAGGTATGTCAAAATAATACACTATCAAGAACCTTCTCTGAAACAAAGTTATTTAGTTTTCCTTCTAACTGGTCTGGAAAATCACAGAGAATTTGAATTTTGCAATGTTTCAGCAATAGATGGAAAGTGATCATTGAAATTATCAGCAATACCCATGGAATCATCGATTACGGCGTCTTTTATTTGAAGTGAAATTCATAAATTGTTATTGCTTATTTGGCTTAAACTTCATTATGATTTCCATATCCTACCAGAGGTTCTTACATTTTCTTCGACCATCTCTGAGTAATGTAATTTTGTTTTGTTCTCTCCTCAAAACTATACATATTATGAAAGAAAATATTTGTCTAAGTTTAAATTTACAATTGGATTTCAGATTTAATCATTGCCATTATTCTAATTTAATCAAAATAAATCTTTGCTGAGTCAGCAAAAAACTTGAATTTTACTCTACACTACCTATGCGTCGCCTGTCAAAGAATGCATAATTATTGCAACATCATCTCCCTCACACATTTGGTGAATGTCTAGCTGGGCAACATCTGTGTGTACTCTGTGTGTACAACACAAGTATTATGTACAACTATCTTGATAATATTGCGATACAGACACTGTATTGATGCACTAATAGCACTGGCTGACCCCATCCAAAATGTTTGATATCCCATAATTAAGTTAAATTTTAACATACCGGTAATCACATCATTTTCCCAAACTTGCATCATCTTTAGTCACATTAAATGCTTATAAAATCTCATGCAATTCTGTCCAACACTCCCGGAAAAGTCAAAAATAGCCTTAACACACAAAACTTACTTGAAAGAGAAAACTCACCACCACCTGGCGGCCAAATGTGAACCATGTGCACCCATGTGACCCAGTGTACGTACCAAAAGAAAAAAAAAAAGCAAGCCCAAGTAGTACTAGGAATGCATAATTAAGAAATGGAAATATTATTGCAACATAAACCCTTTCACAAAGCTAGCAGACGCCCACCTGGGTAACATCTGTGTTTAAAATCAAAGCATTTCATGCCACCTGCTTGAGAAGTTTGCAATATGTGCTCTATATTGCTACATGCATGTTCAGTTGTGTACTTACTGGCATGACCTCATACCCATAGGTTAAATTCCACAACTTGCGTCAAAAATTAACTTATCCTGATTATTTTTGCAAACTTTCATCTTAAGTCAGATTACATTCTGATAAAATTGCATGCAATATCTGTCCAGGTGTTCTGGAGAACTGGAAAATAGCCTTCACATGCAAAGTTCATAAAAACAAAATGATCATGATGATCCTGTGCTCTGCTGATTGGAAAGTACTTTTACAGTATTGCAACATGTGCGCTGTAGTCTGTATAGCTATATACATGTACAGAGGGGAACAAAGTTTGATATACACACACACACACACACATACATATATATATATATATACAATTCATAAAAAAAATCGCAGTGCCACCTGGTGGTCAAAATAAGAACTAGATGAGCCCAGATGACCCTATGTGCCATATCAAAGCAATTGGCTAAGCAGTTCTTGAGATGATGATTTTTTTTATATCAATCAAAAAATCCATTAAAAAAATAGAACAATTATTGCATCATCTCCTTCGCAAACCTGGTAGATGTCCACCTGGGTAACATCCGATGCAAAACCAAAACATTTCGAGCACCGCATTTTGAAATAAAAAATCGAAAATGTAAATACAGTATCCATTTATACTATACATTGGTAACACTTACCTACAGTCGCAGAGTTTGATTTCCCATAATTTCGTCAAAAACTAATACATATCCATATCATTTTCGCGACCTTTCATTGTATAAAGTCAAATTATATTCTGATAAAATATTTAGCAATTAGATTATGTTGTTCTGGAGAAGTAAAAAATAGCCTCAACACGCAATAACTCATTAGAAGAATTAAAAATTGCAGCACTACTTGGTGGCCAAAGTAAGAACCAGGTGACCCCAGGTGACCTAATGTGCAATATCAAAGCAACTGGACAAGTAGTTCTTGAGATGAAGAAATTTTTTCTCAAAAAATAAATTAATAAATTCGTAAAAAGTAGATAAATATAATTGCATCATAATCTCCTTCGCAAAGTTTGTAGAGGTCCACCTAGGGAGCATCCATCTGCAAAATCAAAACATACCATATAGCAGTTTTTGAGAAGTCGAACATGAGAAAGAAAGAAAGAAAGAAAGAAAGAAGGAAGGAAGGAAGGAAGGAAGGAAGGAAAGAAAGAAAGAAAGAAAGAAAGAAAGAAAGAAAGAAAGAAAGAGGGAGGGAGGGGAAGGAAGGAAGCAAAGAAAGAAAGAAAGAAAGAGGGAGGGAGGGGAAGGAAGGAAGCAAAGAAAGAAAGAAAGAAAGAAAGAAAGAAAGAAAGAAAGAAAGAAAGAAAGAAAGAAAGAAAATTTGGCAAGTGTTTACTAATTCAGTGAAACCTCTCTACAGTGGGCACCCTTGGGACCAGAGAAAGTGACCGATGGGACCACAGAAAAGTGCCCACTCCTGAGAGGGTCAGCCCTTCTGGGCAGTATGGATGAGTATGTGCGCATGTGTATGTACATTATTCATACATGGAATACAAAACTGTCTTTCTTCCTTTATTACATCAACAAATTTTAACAGAAGCTGCCAATAAACTGCATATACATGTGCCTGTCAACCAAGACAAGCACTATAGTGTCTCACTGTCAGTATTGGCTATGAAGAACAGGCTTCACCTCACTGGTTACAAGAAAACAAAGATATAAAAGTGTCCACTGAGATGACACAAATTCTACCCTCCTTGGTCTGGCTACTCAGTTCTCTAATTTAGTCTATTTTTAACAGAGGGTACACTCAGGCTTGTTCAGCCTAGAAGTCTGGAGTCTGTGTTCCCTTGGGACTGATAAGCTTAGCAGACTGACATTGTCGCAGGCAAACACAGGCCAGTTAGGATACCAGTTTCAGTACACTGACAGATCTGTGCAGCTCCAGTGGAAACTACAACCTGCCTGGTACCATGGAGCTACTATAGATGGAGTTACAGCTAACACTCATCAATGGGAAAAGCTCTGTGACCGCCCCTGATAAAATCTGGCTCCTTATCTTAATTGCCTCTCCCCCGGGAGTACACAACACTGCATGCACTATGAGTCGCATGCCAACATGTGGATCGGCACTTTCCGCCTGTCTACGTCCGGTGTGTTCTATATTTCTGGTTCCACTCTTTTGACAACAGTAAGGGCGATGTAAGCTGGAAGAAACTCTTAATTTTTTTAAATATCTGTTTACGGAGGTGTTTTGTGTATGTATGAGAGAGGAGACTGATGAAATGATTTACTATGAAAATCCCAATTGTTCAGTGGAGTGGTTCCAACTTCCACTATCAATGCGTGGGATTGACGGAAAATACCATTCCATATTATCACCGTCTATCCTGTTTTATATTGACCAGAACCTGGTGATTTTTCATCATAAATTTTAACGTCCAACACACTCCGACATTTATTTTATTCTTGTTGTTTAAAATGGGTGTTTCCACGATCAGTGAACATGGTTTGCACGTCAGCAAGAGAGCGGCAAGCATACTATTAATGGTTGGAATGTAACAAAGTTTGCTGACCTTTGTTGGCCATTTTAATGTTGATTATTCGCTCAACCTGTGATAACTTCATCGGGTTTCATCCGATTTCAATAATTCAAACACCATTTGAAAGCACGGGCCATGAGCAATAAGAAAAAAATGACTCAGATTAGCATCGGTGCAAAGATATAGACTATTCAACCCTTCAAGGCACAAGAGCGGGAGAGGGTGTGCTTTCGACGCACCATCTGACGGCAAATCCGTGCTGGTCACATGGCTGCACATCAGAGATGACTTGGTGACCCGCCAATACACTGCCTCCTCCTTTGATGTTCAAAGTAGCACGCTGATTTCTGTGCATTAAGAGCTGTACCTCCATCTATAATAGCTCTATGCTGGTACATATGGCAGCATGGAGTTGATCTGTTCTTGTATGAACAGAAAGAGATTCTCTGTATTTTATTCTGGCACCATAGAGGTCCAGCAATAGGTCATACAGCAGGCAGTTGAAGGCCTGCATGTGGATTGGGGAGAAATTCGGTGAATTCAGCATACATTAAAATTCCCCAAATTTTGTTTGTATGCTATTGGATTTACCAGTTGTCTCGAACCCATATGTGTAAGTAAGAACTTTGTGTCTATCTGCAATAGTTTGGAAGATATGGAGCTTTTAAAATTTGAATTGTCCCTAATTTGCACACTTTTAAACATCATGACTATTCCAAGTAACGTGCATAATTTCACTGGTAAGTCAGTCCCCATGGCAGGCTTGGTGGTTTTCGGAATAGTAGGGTCCGAGAAAAACTCCGGGCAAATCTGCTCGTAAAGAAAGAAAGAAAAGGAAAGAAAGAAAGAAAGAAAAAGAGAGAGAGAGAGAGAGAGAGAGAGAGAGAAAGAAAGAAAGAAAGAAAGAAAGAAAGAAAGAAAGAAAGAAAGAAAGAAAGAAAGAAAGAAAGAAAGAAAGAAAGAAAGAAAGAAAGAAAGGTTAGTTTTGCCTCCAGACATAATTAGGATTAGAATGCCCATTGACTTGCATGGTAATCAATAGGAAAGATGCATTAAGCAATCAGAGCCAAAATTTAAAACAATTGTTAAAAATCATGAATCCACAGCAGTCCCACCAAGTACACAATCTTGTTTTACTCTTCCACAAGAAACATATCCACCAAGTTTCAGCTTCATCTGAGTGACGGTCCTGGAGAAGTTGAAAATAGCAATGACACACAAACAAAAGGACAGTGACAGTCCTGTACTCACCTGACACGTACATATACCCTTGCGACATTATAGGATTTGCTCCCCAAAAAGAACACAGAAATTCATGAAAAATAAAAATAAAAAAACAATGGTGCATGTCCATTTGAACAATTACAGAAATCAAAAATAGCCTTAACACACAAAAATTCAAAACAGAGAATCACGATGATCATGTGCATGTTCTGGAAAAAGGGAGCTTGATACCTTGCCCTGCTCCCATTTTGTGGTGTGGTGAACAATACATGTAATTACTGTGGCCTGTGACATGGTAACAGCAGGCTTTGTGATCGATTGTTATCAAGATATAAGCTTATATATCATTGAACTTTAATTTGATCCAGCAAGGTCAAAAGGGACCATACCAAAACAGCCCCCACATTGCAATTTCTTATTGATATTTCACAGGAACAAAAGGCATAGATCCACCATTATCAAGATATATTGTGATGAGCCAAAATGATAGTTTGACCTTAAAAAGATTAACATGTCCACGTCATTTTTGCAAACTTTCATTCTCTGATGTATTAAGCAATTCTGTTCAGCCTTTCTGAAGAAGTCAAAAATTAATTTAAAAAATAAAAAAACAGGAGGCCCATGGGCCAAATGCTCTGCTAGCACCATGGCTATATTGCACCTCTTAATTTCAAACTTGTGCGTCCTCAATTGGCTTCTGAAGATATAAAGCATATATGGTTTTAATGTCTTGTTTGTTCACCAGATGGCACTTCACTCCACATGTAATCTTAGCTTATTTGTGCTGGACATTGTTGCATGTGCCAAGACACCAATGAGTGGGTCCTTATCTTTATATCCTAAGTGACCTTGGGACAGATGATCAAAGTCACCCACATTTTGTAATACAAGAGGCCGATAGGCCTGGTGCTGTGCTGACCTTGCCATTGATGTCCAAGCTACACCCTGCCATTTTTTTGAGGATTCCATGGAAAACCACCATACTTTTTTGTGAGAGTTGGTATGGTCATGCAACATAGCCAGGCATCTAATATTGAAATTACATGTATTATACAAAACATGACCTCTAGGTTCCAATTCAGGGGTATAGTATAGCGAACAGCTTTCCTCGGTGCACTCTGGATGCAATGCACCTAGAGTGCACTGAGGAAAGCTGTTGACTCAGTCTGTAGCTTGACTTGGGAATGGTTAAACACTGTACATACTTAAGTATATTCGTTATTAATCTCAGCCTTGTCTTAGGCTGTTGCAATGTTGCTGCTAGCCGCAATGTACTGTTGTCTTCAAACATATAGCCGCAACATTGCAGCAATATATCACCACAGGGCCTTGTTCCAGCAATGTTGCTGCTAGCCGTAGTGTAGCCGCAACATTGCGGGGCGGCAGACCTCATTTGCATAAAAAATACTATGCCGCAACATTGTAGCAATGTTGCAGCAGTATTGCGGCAATGTTGCTGCTAGCCGTAGTGTAGCCGCAACATTGCGGCAATATCGCCGTATGCAGGGACCATCACGGCAGACCTCATTTGCATGATAAAAAAATACGATGCAGCAATGTTGCGGCAATGTTGCAGCAATGCATCGCGGCAGGGCTATTTTTTCGGTATGGGGTGTGTTAATTTAGGAGAGTACCGCATGCTGATAAAACATATTGTTATACCAGTATTGAGATGGCTAAAGGGGCATGCTGTTTCAAGAGGGTAAGTCAGTTGGTGAATAATCACTAATCTCAACCGAGGCCCTCATATAAAAGTACAGATATGACATTCACAATGCAAAATATTGCTACAACAATCAAAACACTACAGGTAACACGCTAATTACATGTACATAATATAGCAACTAAAACACTCAGGTACATATTATGAACATACACTAACAAAATCAGCATGCCTTGTTGACGATGAAGAACTTTAATAAAGATCCTGTTGGTTAAATTGCAATGTTTCTGTTAAGATCTACAAGTGTGCCTCATTGAATGGTCCCAGATTGTAAGCCTAATATGTGCAAAAGTGAACATGTTTATACATCTCACCTGGCCCTTGTTGTGCATATCCCTATTAGTGATTCCATGAAAATTCTTATTTTCGATGCTGCACAAATCAGTGGTCAGTATTCGGCGGTTACCGGCGGGTGTCAGCGGGTGCCGGCGGGAGAGACTAGTGAAAGGCAGCCCTCCTGCCGACAACCGCCCACTCCCCCCCCGGCACCCGCCCACTCCCGCCGGCACCCGCCGAGCCCAGAGAGGCTGCCACTGGCCTCGGCGGGTGCCGGTGGGAGTGGGCGGTTATTGTCGGTACCACCGCTGAGTCCCGCCGGGACCCGCCGAAAACCACCCGCTCCCGCCGAAATGTGCCAAAACCCGCCGAGACATTTTACTAGTGCATGCAAGTGCAATGTTTTTACTTGCTTTGTCAATAGGTGTTATGACAAATTTGTTATGTAGATCAAGTAATTCTTTGCTGCAATTATTCTCTAGAAGCATTTGTTTTGTTTGTCTCCATTTTTTAAGAGGTCCATTCCTCAAGAACTTGATTTTTTCATCAACTTTCTCCATGATTCTGATTTTCCATTCATTAAGTACTTCCTTGCAGATCTTTTTCTTGTTACTTTGTTTCTGAATTAACTTATTTAATCATTTGTTGATTTCTCTCCTTGCTTTCCTTAAGTTGATGCATTGTCTTTCTCTATGGTTTGCTCCTCTTTGCAACAACTGTCTAAGTTTCTTGTTTTTGATAATACTTAAATCTCCTGTGATAACATGTTTGTGGTGTTGATCAGTGTATTCTTTGAGTGTTGAATTACACTCACTTTTGGCTGTTCATGTCCCAGGTGTCCAAGTCAGCGTCATTCATAAATCTTATCAAAGTTGAAGATTTTGTTGCGAATGCTGTTAGAATATTTGTAAGTAACAGTTCTACAGATGGACCAACGGAATGACTGACAGATGGACATGAGTGATTGTACCATCTCTGTAACCTATGGTTACCACAGCTAAAAATGATATGTAGGTAGTCCAAAATCAGGTCTGCTATCTGATTTTCACAGTACTACATGGCAGGCAAATTCAGATCTAGAGGTCCCCAGAGGTGTCTTATGCAATTTTAAAGACATTGGTGAAGCAGTTTCAGGGAAAAGATTTTTTAAGATTTTGGACAAAAAAAGGACAAGAATATGCATAAAAATACTAACTAGAAGCCAATCAGAGACCACAAACCCCCCGAACAGGACAGACACATAGGTGACAATACCCTTGGGTAGGTCAAGGTTACTTCTGTTTGACCTAATAACAAAACTTTGCTGCAAATGCAATGAGCAGAGAAGATATCATGGCAAGGACATTTTTCTGCAATGCAGCACCTTGACCTAAATATGTGACCCAGTGATCCATATGTAGTTTTCACAAGGTGTCTGAGGCATCCTTAGGACCGTGATAAATAATTATTGCAGCTACAATAAGATAATAAAGATTTGTAGATATCATGGTACTGCCATTTTTCTTCAATGCAGCACTGTGACCTAAATATGTGACCCAGTGACCTAGTTTTCGATAGGCTCCTGAGGCAACTTTAGGACCAACTGTCATAGGTTTGTTAAGTTTCTCTTTGTATTAAATTAAAAATAAATAATTGATGAAGCTATATTCAATATTTTTTTAGATATTGTGTTAAGGCCATTTTTATCTTTAATATAGTACTGTAACCTAGCTGAGCATATACTGTGTGACTCTCAGTCAGGCTTTAGGAAGGGATACTCCACAGATACATGCCTTATCCATTTGACTGATTACATTAAGGATAATATGGCCCAGGGATACTATACTGGCATGGTCCTGACTGATGTCCAGAAAGTTTTTGACACAGTGGACCATGATATCCGGTGTGAGAAACTCAGAGCTATGGGTGTGGGCTCAGTTGATTGGTTGCACTCCTATCTAACTAACAGACGTCAGCTGACGGATGTAAATGGTATTCATTCTGACTGGGGTGATGCATCATGCGGCGTTCTTCAGGGCAGTATTCTTGGCCCTCTTTTGTACCTCTGTTATGTAAATGACATTCAATTAGTGTTGACCGCAAAATGATGCTGTACGCTGACGACTCAGTTTTGCTTGTACGAGGAAAAGATCCTGACATCATATCCACTTTACTTGGGAAAAATTGGCAGTCATGCAACCAATGGCTTGTTGACAACAAGTTGTCGATGCATTTCGGCAAGACCCAAAGCATTCTTTTTGGTCCCAAAAGAAAATTAAAAGAGGTGGAGAATTTCAGTGTAGAATGTGATGAGCACACAATACAGTCGGTAAAGTGCGTAAAGTATCTACAGGCTTGAACCTGGACCAATCTCTCACTGGTGCTACCACCGTAAACAACATTGTTAAAAAAACTGGTTCACGTCTGAAATTCTTGTATAGACAGGGTCATTTTTTAACGTTTGAAACCCGTAAATTGTTGCGTCATGCTTTAATTCAGCCCTTCTTCCAATTATTCTGCTTCAAGTTGGCACTCTTCCCTAACTCAGGCCCTTCAACGTAAACTTCAGTAGCCCAGAACAAACTGACCCGCTTCATTCTTAATTTAGGCCCCAGTGCCCACATTGGCCCTGATGAGTTGCAAAAAGCTGGTCTTTCAAATGCTCAACTTCAAGTCAGTCAGTTGAGGTTGAATCACTCTTTCAATATCTTTCATAGTGAGTGTCCCTCTTACTTGAAGAACAATTTTGAAAAGCCTCAAACTACCCACAATTACATCACCAGGAACAGTTCTGTAAATTTCTCTATTCCCAGGACAAATTCTGTTGGCCAAACTACTTTTAACTATAATGCTATTAAAGATTGGAACAACCTGCCCCAAGAAATAAAATTGTTGATGGACAAGGCCAATTTTAAGACTAAGACAAAGGCTTTCTTATTTTCCAAAATGGGCACAACAGATTTTTGATAAGTTAAGAGACCGTAATGATTTAGTTGATAATAATTTAGTTGATATCCTTTTTCAATGCCTTTTTGCACTGGTTTCTTATATATCTTTGTTTTCCAGATGTATATGTATATGGCTTGATTATTTTATGATTGAAAATTATTTAAAATTTAATTTATGTATGGTTAACAGGGACCCCCCTGGAAACAAGTCTTGTATTGACTTTGGGGGTTATCCCTGGAGGTCAACACATTGTGTCTTGTCAATTTGTGCTACTTTTATTCATTTTTACCTGTACATGTACTTTGTATGAGCTGCCGACTTCCAAATAAAATCAATCAATCAATCAAACGTAAATATTTGACCTACTTTTTTATAGGCACCTGAAGCACCCCAATGGCCCCATGTGATAAAAATTTGGTCTCTGTAAAGTGAGTGTTTTTGGAGCTGTGGCGTTAACAAAGCATGCACAGACGGACGATGACATTTATAATACCCCTCTGGCCTAGATGGTCATGGGGTAAAAATCACTGGAGCATGACCACTTGAATAAAATTCGTAAATAAGTACCCAAGGTATATCTCCACCAGTTTTGAAGTGCATATAGCTCACAGATTGGAGAAGCTGAAGATGTGAACTGACACAGAGGACATATTACCACCCATCCTGTAATATCAGCTGACTGACATATCAGCTGAAGGGATAATTAAAAGAATAATGCGCCCACACACTTTATTACATCATTTTATTGCTGCAATACAGACAAAATTTAACAGCAGACACATCTCTGTTACCATGGCTACACACCATGATATTGAACTAAATCCAGATATATGCTTGAATAAGGTTTCAATGTGCCAATGTATGGATACTGAAGTGTGCTCTTTGTGTTCTAAGCTTATATCACATGGTGCTTTACCACCAGAACATATACATTTTGGATACAGTTTGTTTCATCTAAATAGCAGTGTTTCTGTGAACCCCAAAATGGGAGTATATTACTCTTTCAAAACCTGAAATACCTTCTGAGAAAATTCTAACCGGTCACAAGTCTTGTTTATTTACATGTAAAATTGGTGAAATCTAGTCTTCTCCCCAGATTTTCCCTTCTTGTGACCCTCTAAAAAAATTCCTAACAGAAACACTGAATAGGATTCTCTGGCAAACAAATAGTACATAATCTTGAAGGTAAAGATTACCTTTAAACCATACACACAAAATTTTAATTTCAATTTTTAACACGTTAAAATGATCACCAGTTCAATAGCTATAAGAACACTGCAGTCTATACCATGCTGCAAGCGGAATACATTCCATAAGCTTGCAGTCATGTCATGAAATGGAACAAAAGGCTCTAATATATTTTTTTTCTTCAATTTTTCCAAGGCATCCCTTCTTTTTTTCATTTTACTTTATGGTGATCAAAAAGGATAATTATTTGACCAAACTAGTTCTTTGTTGGGTCTCTTTGCGGGGCACAACTGCAGCACTCAGTAAATGAGGATTTTACAGCAGGGCATGGCCAGAGTGCTCTACTGCTGTGGTCAAGATGTGAACAAAGTACTCCACCTGTTGTCAAATGTCAAGTTGCATAGTGCATGAGATTATACATTATACTTACACCTTTCACCCAAGCACCATGTGTTTTCTGCATCACAATCAAATGGACATTAGAACACACTGAAACAAAACTATGTTGCATATCACTGAAAATTGTGAGGAAAACTAGCTAAAAGCATAAAGCCCCATTGTGAAAGACACAGGACAACGCTGCCTACACCATGTGGCCAGGTGTAGTGTTTGTGCTCAAGTGACCCCCTGCAGCCTGTGTGTGGCCTCAGTGGCCCTAGGTGACATGCACTGGCATTGATGCAACAGATGGGCAGGAGTGTGAGGTCACTTCAACATTTACTTTTTGTGTACTCTCATTCTTTATTATGTTGAACTGAAATGGATTAAAATCACAGTTGTTCACAGAAGGCAAATGGTTCTTTGCCCACCAGCTGTGCCCCATACATGCCACCATCTCTCAGACCAGTCACATGGCACAGATGGTGCCCCACTGTGCTAACATGGTCTACATTGAAAACCATGCGAGCACCTCCACCCATGTATCACATACTGCAGACACCAGTGATGACATATCACAGGTACCAGTGATCACACACACCAGGTACCAGTGATCACATACACCAGATACCAGTGATCACACACACCAGGTACCAGTGATCACATACACCAGGTACCAGTGATCACATACACCAGGTACCAGTGATCACATACGGCAGGTACCAGTGATCACATACACCAGGTACCAGTGATCACATACTGCAAGTACCAGTGATCACATACACAGTGATCACACACACCAGGTACCAGTGATCACATATAACAGGTACCAGTGATCACATATCACAGGTACCAGTGATGACATATCACAGGTACCAGTGATCATATACACCAGGTACCAGTGATCACATACTGCAAGTACCAGTGATCACATACACCAGGTACCAGTGATCACACACACCAGGTACCAGTGATCACATACACCAGGTACCAGTGATCACATACACCAGGTACCAGTGATCACATACACCAGGTACCAGTGATCACATACGGCAGGTACCAGTGATCACATACACCAGGTACCAGTGATCACACACACCAGGTACCAGTGATCACACACACCAGGTACCAGTGATCACACACACCAGGTACCAGTGATCACATACACCAGGTACCAGTGATCACATACACCAGGTACCACTGATCACATACACCAGGTACCAGTGATCACATACACCGGGTACCAGTGATCACATACACTGGGTACCAGTGATCACACACACCAGGTACCAGTGATCACACACACAAGGTACCAGTGACCACACACACCAGGTACTAGTGATCACACACACCAGGTACCAGTGATCACATACACCAGGTACCTGTGATCACACACACCAGGTACCAGTGATCACACACACCAGGTACCAGTGATCACATACACCGGGTACCAGTGATCACATACAACAGGTACTAGTGATCTCACACACAGCCGGTAAAGTGCTCCCTCCTTACAACCCTGGTATTGGGATCCCCAGAACAGACCGTGTTAAAGCAAAACCACCTTATAAAAGAGGGACTTTTAACATAAAAGTAATGGGAAAATTATTTCAGTGGGAGCCATGGTACACACCGTGTTATATCAGAAACTGCCTTGTAATGAGGGGTGTTATAAAGAGGGAGCACTGTACCAGTGATCACATACTGCAGGTACCGTTATATACTGTAGGTAGCAGTGGTCACAAATAACAGGTACCAGTGATCACATACTGTGGGTACCCGTGATCACACACCACAGGTACCTGTGATCCCACAGCACAGGTGCTACTGCACTGGCAAACTAATGAAAATTGCAAGCCGCTTGAACTTTACCTGCAAAACCCCTCAATGTCATTGCAGTAACTGGCACATGCTATTTTTGCACACCAAGAAGCCCTTGCTTTAACCTTCAGTGTTTGAATACTGTCCTTCATATTGATTCTCAAAAGTGACTGTTTGAAGCACATGTTTTCACAGACAAGTTTTACTTATAAGCTCAGATCTAGATCTTCTTCAGTTCCATATACTTGGCACGATTTTATCTGTTACTATTAGTGACAGTCTTGTTTCTTGATTAAATAGTAAGGAAGCTTCGTTGTTTCAACTGTTTTATGTTTTCATTCAGTTATACCTTTTTGTCATTCTGGGACAACTTTTGACCAAATATAGAGGTAATGCATTATAAGTTTGAAAGACACATTCACACAAGTCATTCCTACAAGACAAGCACGCATAGTCAACAAGGTTTAGTCAAACCCATACACAAGACAAACACACTAAAGCACCCTTTGAAGCAAAGATAACCCAAAATGTAACATAAATGACTGTGGTCATACCAACAACAAAGCTATACCCTAGAATGGATGTACACATTTATTTGCATGCAAGACCTTTCTCATTTCAATAATGAGAAGCACTTGCTTTTTATACTTGCTTCATTTGACTTACGAAAATAAACATTAGTGCACTAATCCAAAGCATATGGTGCAAAATTCAAAATTTGCTGATTGAAATTCTGAAGATGCACACATTTGAAATCTGCATAAGCACCACTGACATTAGCCTGCTGTAGGCAAATGTCCGGTCTTTATTCCATAATGTAGGAGCCACCAACAGACCAGAAACAAACAATCCTATTCATTAATTTTGTTACAAGTAACTTTGCCCAAAGTCATGCACTGCCTTTAGCCAAACTTAGACATCACTTCAGTCCTGCCTAACTTGGACCAGTGTAATGCATTACTTTAGTCAAAGTTACAGGTAACAAAAGTAATATGTTATTTTCAGCCAAACTTCAAGTTATGCATTAATAAACTTTAAGTTAGCTGTCAGTTTGGGTAAAGGTAACACATTGCTTCCGTGAAAGTAATGTGCAACTGACGTAATTAAAGCATATTATTTTTTATTTGTGGCCTGTTGACTGCCAATAAGAGTGTGTGGAGTACTGAAGCCAGCTGTGCTCCTCATCCTTCATCGAATGTGGGATCGGGTGTTTGTCCAGCAATATTAAAGTGGAGCTTCTGTGTAATTTGATGTACTAATTTTCCTTAGGCAGAACTTTGCCCAGAAAAAAGGCATCTAAAACTGTGCCAAATTGCCTGAGGCCGAGGAAAACACAACACTATTAAAGACCTCCACATGTGGGGTTTTGGCACACAGTCACACACACTGTCACAGGCACAATCACACACCCTGTCACAGGCAGTCACACACTGTCACACACACTGTCACAGGCAGTCACACACAGTCACACGCAAAAAGATATCTTTTACGAGCTCAGAGAAAGTTAGGTTAGGCTGGCAAAAATATAAAGAGTTTGAAACTCTGTTTTAGTATGTGAGTGCAGATTATTTATCCACGTAAGGGAATTCTCTACATAAGAACACATTTTTTCAGTTCCATCTAAGGCATTCTGCACATTAGTACATGTGGGTACATATGGTGTGTATGTACCTACAATCTACACAGCAGATAGGTCTACCTTCCACTGAAATATCAATCAAATAAATTACATTAATAACTGTGCCACAAGCAAAATGACATGGCTGTTATACCTACTTCTACTGAAAAGCCTCCCATATGCATTCAGCATGTTCACCTTCAGCGTGCTCTCAAATATAAAGCATGTACATAGCTAAAACATTAACTTCTTTAATAATGCTTTAACATTCAACAAAGATATTAAAACAAAATTTACAAGTAACATACAGATTTAATAAATATCATTTCAAGGATGGGTCAAGTGGTGAACAGCACACTACTTAAGAACTCTCTTACACCAGGAGGTAAGAATGTTGCTGGAGGCCTACAAGTGAAACCTAAGAGCAAGAAATGTTCAGTTTCCAGGGCTTTCTTAGTTTTCATTCCTAATTTCTATCACTTCTATTTATACTAAATTAATGTTTAAATCCCTGCATTTTTCTGCTTATATAGAGTTGTATATTGCCCAGTTCACCGGTGCCACTCAGCTATCCTACCTGGGTACATAGTGAATGCCCAATGAATATGCATACATGTGTGCATGATAGCAGGCTTTTTAAATATATATGTTCATAAAACTTATGGCCACATCTTCTGCCTTCACATCTCACCCACAATATTAAGCAAAAATCTATACAATAAATTACAAAACCATGAGAATTATTACCCAACAAGGTGATACATGGGAACAAGTTTGAGCTCTATATTTACAAAATATACACTGTGCAATGCAGGGTGCTTCCTGCTGCCAGAGCCAACCTTATGATCTACTCATCACCGGCAGAGTCCACTGTAGCACAAGCCCTGCACAGACTGCCTCTCAATTAGCCTTTGTAAGCAGAACTTCTACAGTCATCCTGTACACATCACACACACATTTCAGTTCCCTTTGGTTTTAATACCTCCACACCTTACTTTCTCCTAAGCAAACTGTTCAACAGCACAGCTGTCTGGCAGTCAGACTTCCTCACATCACCTGGCAAACTGCTAAACTCTGGCACTTCACAGAGTCACCTGGCAGGTATATGACGACATTCAGGCCACACTGTCACTGCTTCACAGACAAACCAGTAGACATTTCAAACAAACTACCAGCAGATGCTATATTTGCTGATCATGCCACATTCATGATAAATATAATTAACATGCATGACCAGTGTAAGAACCATAGCAACTGAGGACAAAATCATTCTCATCTTTTTTCCACCAGATAGATACTGCAGCTAGATAGCTTTTCTGATGATCCATAAAAACTGATTGACAAAAATAAGCATGTTGTCTGCAGTTTATCCAGGCAGCATCATCACCCAACCTCACACACATCATACTGGTATTTATCAACCATGAAATATGGTTATTGTCAAAATGATCAGCATCACCGATTCACTTAGTTTTCTCAGTTACGGCAACGTGAACACAGTGTAACACTGATGAAATAATCAGGACCACCGTATTGATTTAATACAATAAGTAACTTCTGGATGCTGCAACTCTGGTCTAAATATATGCATTGCATGGCAAAAATGTGTACACATTTTATCATAATCATAATTAGAATCGAACTGTGTAAACTATCAATAGTTCCATTGGCCTTAAGACCAAAGTGTTTTTTTTACAAATATCAGCAACAACAGATTGGTGGAAAAACAACATGTACATCACCTCATAAGTATCATCAAGACTGCAAATTGAAGAGAAATTGTTTTGTCCATATCAGTATACGCAAAATCCCTGTTTGGTACATACATACAGAATCAAAATAAGGAACGAACATTTTAGATTTTTTAAAATTTTTTATCTAGTTAAACACTTAATATCTCATGTCAAAAAACATTGTTGCTAGACTGGTCATGGTGCAGCCAGCCCACATATACATCGCTCTACATTAACCCTTAAAGTGCCAAGTACTGCTATAGTCATTTTCTCTTTACCGTCAAACATATAATATGTGCAAAGTGCCCCAAGGAAAGCTGTTGACTCAGTCTTAAATCAGCCCTCTAAGGGTTAACTTAGGGCACATGTAGGATAGCACCATAAACAGGACCTCTCTCTGGCCACAGTTTGTTACCCACATGAAGCAAGTATGCCTGTCCTACCCTCATACACCGCCACTGAGTTCTGAGCAACTTATCACCACTGTATCTCACTTTGAAGTCACTTTTGTTCCTACTATGGGTATATAACCTGTGTATACATTGAGGCCCAGCCCCCAATGCTTCATGGGCCTCATATCCCAATGCTACACTATCATATGGTGTATTTACAGCAACCAGCTCAACCATTGCCTGCTACACAAGGTTATACAGGTATTGACTGACATGTTATTTGGCATGTGTTTACTATTAAACACTTCTTGTATCAAGTACTTAATGGCTTCCACGTATGACCACAAAATTAAAACATTCAGTTTAAAAAAATCACCTCAGTTTAAAAGTGTACTTAATGGTATTTATACTTGAGAGAAAGGGAAATGATGGGTAATTTTCATGTTTATGAGCATGACTTCCTTGTCCCCTGACTCAAAACAAGGATCCAGGTTTCCTGCTTTACACTGAACAAGGAACTTTGCCTACACACGTGTAGACACCACAGCCAGTTATGAATGGACCATTTGGATTTTTCACAATGACACACACGAGATAAATATTCCATACAGTCATATCACAAATCAGTGAAGATAAAACAGACGAGTCCAATATTTGGTTTCCAGACGTTATCTTGTCCCAGTTTTTGCTTCCTGTGGCTTGGGTGATTTTTGCCACATGGGATTGCAAAGCAACAAACTACACAAAAAGAAAAAAGAAAAACAGAAAGGCCAAGATACGTGCAGGCCACACTGACTGTGTACACAGGGAGTAGCTGGTATCCACAGGGAACAGTGTTGCCTGCAAAGAAGTCCAAGTTACTTATTATGCCTACCACACTTGTAGAACATGGAGCTTGGTCTGTTAACTGACAAAGAAAAGCAGCCAAGCAACTGACCACTAATGGGGGCCACACAACACTGAACAGCAAAAATGGTCATGTCTGTGTACTCAAGCTTTGCTTAGATACAGTCCGTGCATACAGTGGTCCCTTCTTTGACAGACCACCCCTAGGTCTGGCACAAAAGTGGTCACATAGAACAGGTGGACTCTCAATGCAGGCTGAAGAACATTGAACACACTGCACTTGAGGCCTGATAAAAGTAATTTTAGAAGACAGCTGGTTTCTTCAAAGGAGGCCTAGGGGCCCCTGTACTGGAATGCTGTGGTTTGACTCTTAAAATGCTGCAAATAAGACCTATTTCAGATACATTTATATACCAAACAGAACCTATTTCAGATACATTTATATACCAAATAGAACCTATTTAAGATACATTTATATACAATTCAACTTGTACCGATGACAACTTGTACCGATGACAAAAAAAAAACAACGTTTTGACCACTTTTCTGAATTGAGTACTGAGGATTTTGCCAGTAGGACTGATCACCAGTAGCTAGGCCCACACTGAATCCTGAAAACAAGTTTCAGTTATCATTATACATTTGAAAGTATACTGCTCATGCCCACTGATTTACTATTGTGTCTATTTGAATTTCATCCCACATTAATCTGAAGCAGCATCAACCTCTGGGACACTTCTTAAACCACACACTTGTAAATGGTTCACTATTTTTTGCGCAGAAAATCTTCACCTGAACAGCAGCCATATGCAGGACTCATGAAAGTTGATGGACAAAGCCCTCTCTATGAAATGGAAAGGAAGTTCATGAATTTTTATGTTATAGATAACTTTGGCAATTTCCATCGACAGCTTTCATTGGTGCCAATCAATGTTACAGTGTAACTTACACTGCAGCACATCTCTCAATGCAATCAGGCAGACAGCAAGAACTGCTCCAGAACCAGCTGCAATCTAATTGGCATTTAACATGCTTCACTCTTTACCTCCTAATGACTACAAATGAGGCCTCTTTACCTGTAGATGGCCATGTTCGAGATACCCTTAGACATAGGTACAGAATGTAGACAATTCAATGTTATAATTGTATATGTACAATGTAAAGGCATTAATAGGTATAGTGGTTCTTCACAGGAGTGACTCATTCTGGTTTCAAGTGGCTGACGTTAAATACCTGTTGATGGTTGTAATGCTGACATCAAATATAAGGTCACTTACAGAAGGTGTCAAATGCAGTCATTACAAATACTGTACAAGAAAGGCGTCAAATGTAGTCATTAGGAATACAAGATGGCCATCAAATGTAACCATTAAGAGTCATGCAGGGAAATTGTCTCAGGGGGAAAAAGCATATTTTCTGTTAACAAGAATTAAAAATGTGTTTGTATGGGAGTAGTCTTACGGTGATTACTGATGTCCTACCTGTTAGTACTTGTAATACACAGGTGTCTGACGGTGATCACTGATGTCTGCAGGGCCAGAATTTCGGCAAGAATCCGAGAATCCATTCTCATAAAGATTCTTCCCTGTCCTTCTTTAAAAAGAAAACTAATTGACAAAAATCCAAATAGATTCTCGCAAAATTTTGCTTAATTCTGGCCCTGGTCTGTTTGTATCTGTATGATGTCTACTTGAGCCTTTTTGCATTCCGTGGTATGGAATGTATATTATTCTGTGTGCGTTTCCCTCTGGTTATGTCTTTCTGCTGCAAGAGGTCTCCAGCTGCAGATAGCACTTTAACTACAACTGAGGATATTGAGACAAGGTCCACTAACTGTCACACACCAATGTCAGAGGCCAATGAGAGCAGTCCTCAACCTCAGCTTTTGTCATTTGGAAATAATTGTAAACATATATACCACCTATCAAGATTAGGAAGTCTTGGCAAGTGCCAGGAGCAGACCCCTTTCTTTTTCTCTACGTTCAAATTCCAACCGGTTTCGCTATAGCTATACCGTAGCTCATCCGGGAATGAAGATAACGGCCCATGCAGCTGGTTTATATAGTGAGTGGTAACACAGTTACGTTACCCAGGTGATGTGTTTGCACATCAAGAGTATCATTATGTGGGTATAGCCTGTTAGGACTGACCTGAAAATTTGTCACAGACACGTTCCTCATAAAACAGCTCTCAAACAAGTACACTGACCCTGCCCAAATGGGAACCAGTGTGTACCTGACCTGTGGTCTATATATATGGCATGGTTCAACTTAATGAACTTGGTATCAATATTGGCAGCCTATAGAATTATTTTTCAGCATGTTAACAGTACTGATTCCAAGCTGACAAGAGGTAACCAGTAACCAGTAGCCAGCCGATGACTCATGTTGCAGTCTGTCACATTTGATGTCATCTTAAATTTATCAGGCAGTGGAGAGATCTCAAAGTTATTCCATATTTTAGTGAGGTGTAACAAATGTGTTGCAACATAACAATATGGTACATATCTTTGCTCTTATGCATCAAGGTTGTAAAGCAAGGTTTCAGTCTTCTTGTCATGAAACTCACTTTTTACAACACAAGTTGAAAAAGGTTTTTTGATATGAATAATAAGCAAACTGGTTTTAAGGTCAACCAGGGCTTATTGGTGCTTTTTTGTTTACCCTGTTCATAAAAAAAGCCAAAAAATGTGATTTTGTACCGGACGCCCTATAACAGGGGTACTGCGGCATACACGCAGGAGGGAAATTTCTTCTGTGTGAGTAACTATTATTTCAAATCTCATGACTTTTACTGTACACGAAAGTGTCAATAAAAGAAGTGAGGATCATTGAGCGTCAATGGAATGATGGACACCATTTTTCTTTGCCAACAGCCCTTAATATCAAGACAATGGCTTCACAAACTACCAAGGCCTTGCATGTATTTTGCAGGAATTTCACTTGTGATGACCTCAGTTCCCATGATGCATCATTCCACCATGGTGCTTAATTATTCAAAATGACACCTGTGCATACCATGTACAAAAACATAGCTGCTACAAACTTTTTTCATGAAACAGGTTTTATATCACAACTCATCAGATGATCATGTGCATATGTTAACTCATAATGCCCATAACTTTTGTTGTATTTAGTATCACAGCCCCGTATTTTAGTGTACATGTACATATTATATTATCATCTCTTGGCATGTTCTTTTATGAGAAATAGAATATTCCTTCTCTGTCAAATTAATGTGACCTCCCATGATAAACAAAATTTACTACAGCATGTTTGGTTAGATTTGTGTTGTTTATTTCGTTTTATTTATTTATTTTTTTTTTTTTTTAATTTCTTTCCAGAGAAGTTGCGCAGCAGGCAGACCCAAGTTTCATATTTGTTTTACATGCTAGTGGTCTAAACTTTGATGCAACTTGGTCTGTTCAATGAGTAACCACAAACAAGGCATTGGTGGGAATAAATCGCTTGGCATTGCTTAAATTGAATTTCTATTTCTGTCTCAAAAATGTTCAATCATAAATCGGCATTACCTTTAGAAATTTTCCTGCAGTCCATTTATTTTATGCAAACCTGATTTTTCTAAAATTTGAAAAACTTTGCAAATTGATAAGGAGTACACTGATAACAAGTGTCAACTTCTCTGCACTCCATTTGCCACTGCACCCTTTGGAATGTAGGGGGCAGCACTGTAAGTGACTGGCTTTTTGGCCTGTTAGCTCACAAAACAGATCCAAGGAGTACCATCAATCTTTTGCTGGTAAAATTAATCTACAAAACCCAAGCTATATGTAACCAGAGATGCAGGAACTTAGTAATGTATCTTCTAAACTTCCTAACAGCTGGCGAGTATGTCATCAATTTTTGTTGGCTTTGCACAAAATTTGCCTGCATTTTAATTGACTGCACTGGACAGCAGTGGGAAATTCAGAGCAAAATAAAGTAAATTATGAAAATTTGTGGAACTACAGCACTACAGACACGTGCAAGAATTCTCCCAGTTAATTACAACAAATCACACCAAGCAAGAATAACAAGGAAGAAAGAATAAAATGGAAAGAGAAATAATAATAATGCTACCACACAAGAGGTTTCCAGATTTGCTAAAGTAAACAGCAAATATGGTACACAACATCTGTCATTGTTTGTATTAATGGAGTATATTGGCAGTAAAATCACTTGAAGGTCACATGACATGGCATAAAAACACAGGTACAAAGTGGTCATTGAGTCTAGTGTTGTTTGAAAGGTGCTTTGCTAGTTACTTGACACATCGCAGTCCATGGTCATGAAGAGCCAAGCAATTTGAAAGCCTGAAACAAAGGCTGCGACACCCATGCATGGTGGTATGGTCCTATGCATTGAATACGGGGCTGTGAAATGCAAAGAGCCATGTTGATAAGGGTCCTTATTGGACAGAATGCTGGAGCTGAGTTGTTGTACAACTGATGAAAGTACAATACAACCATACACTCACACAACTTGCCAATGTGGCACACACAAGTCGAGACTGAACAGTTTCTTTCTAAGCTGGGAATCTCAACTCAGATATTTAGTACTGTGAACTTCAGTGCAAGTCCATTACTTTGCCAAGGTTGAGAGGGTTAATGCTACATATGTCACATAAGCTGTACTTGTGTGCATCCATGTAGGCCACAACAATAAACAGTAATATTTAATGCATTTTCCTACATGGCTCACTTTAATGTTGATGCACCAAAACTGCGGATAAGGTATAAGGTTGTATTCACTGGTTTACTATGTTTTATGATCCTCACATATGCATGCCAAAACCATTGTCAACTGGACTGTGTATTTCAGTACAAAATGTGGTCAAGATTTGGGGGCTGAAAGTTCATCTGCAGGTTATCCAAAATTGGAACCATTTAATATTCATGATAAAAGAAGCAGAGCACAGGCCTCGTGCCTTCCCAGTTGTCCTTACACTCAGGGCACAGGCCTCATGCCTTCCCAGTTGCCCTTACACTCAGGGAACAGGCCTCATGCCTTCTCAGTGGTCATTACACTCAGGGCACAGGCCTCATGCCTTCCCAGTTGCCCTTACACTCAGGGAACAGGCCTCATGCCTTCCCAGTGGTCATTACACTCAGGGCACAGGCCTCGTGCCTTCCAAGTTCTGCTTACACTCAGGGCACAGGCCCAATGCCTTCCCAGTTGCCCTTACACTCAGGGAACAGGCCTCATGCCTTCCCAGTGGTCATTACACTCAGGGCACAGGCCTCATGCCTTCCCAGTTGTCCTTACACTCAGGGCACAGGCCTGATGCCTTCCCAGTGGTACACTCAGGGCACAGGCCTCATGCCTTCCCAGTTGTCATTACAATCAGGGCACAGACCTCATGCCTTCCCAGTGGTCATTACACTCAGGGCACAGGCCCAATGCCTTCCCAGTTGTCCTTACACTCTGGGCACAGGCCTCATGCCTTCCCAATGGTACACTCAGCTCACAGGCCTCATGCCTTCCCAGTGGTCATTACACTCAGGGCACAGGCCTGATGCCTTCCCAGTGGTACACTCAGGGCACAGGCCTCATGCCTTCCCAGTTGTCCTTACACTCAGGTCACAGGCCTCAGGCCTTCCCAGTTGTCATTACAATCAGGGCACAAACCTCATGCCTTCCCAGTGGTCATTACACTCAGGGCACAGGCCTGATGCCTTCCCAGTTGTCCTTACACTAAGGGCACAGGCCTGATGCCTTCCCAGTTGTCCTTACACTCAGGTCACAGGCCTCAGGCCTTCCCAGTTGTCATTAAGATCAGGTCACAGGCCTCAAGCCTTGCCAGTGGTCATTACAATCAAGTCACAGGCCTCAAGCCTTGCCAGTGGTCATTACACTCTGGCCATAGACCTGATGCCATGCCAGTGGTCATTACACTCTGGCCATAGGCCTGATGCCTTCCCAGTGGTCATTACACTCTGGCACTATACTGTGCTATCTGACGACACAAACCTGCCTAACAGAATGCACTTCTGGTGCACATAGTAACCATACATACAATGGTACCCCTCTTATAAGCCCCCCCCCCCCCCCCCCGGGCAAAAGGCCACCCCTCTAATAGGCCCCCTCTGGCAAGAGACCACCCCTCCTATAAGAATCCCAGGCAAGAGGCCACCCCTCTTATAAGGACCCCCTGGCAAGAGGCCACCACTCTTAAAAGGCCACTTTGTCAATGCACTTGGTGTGGACTTACAAGAGGGGGACCACTGTGACTACATTCATGGTTTCCCTGAGGACATGAACCTACACGGCCAGGTGTAAAAGGACACACTTAATGGAAATTATATATACAGTAGTCCCCCTTTTATAACCCCTGCCCCCCCCCCCAAAAAAAAAGAGGGCACCCCCTGACAGAGGTCACTCCTTCATGCTGCAAGTCTGGTATTTTCATGATAATGTGTCTCCTCAAGACAGGCCAGCCAGGGTGTCAGGCCACATCTCTAGTTCAATAGGGATGCCCTTGTGACAGGGCAACCACTGTATGCAATTTGTGGTAAAAACTTACATTTAACCTGATAATGGCATTGAGTTTTGACAGGTTTATGTTTAACCTGTTGAACTCCAACATTACCCCCAAATCGACCCTAATCAATGGATGAAAATTAGAACAACTGCCTTTAGTTAGGCAGAGTGGACTTGGTCTCCATCGGTCAGCATCATCAAGCGTTTACTTCCATAATTAATTTGGAGACCAAATAATTCTAAACACACCTTCTGTAAATTTGTAAGCCCAGCCAAGACAGGTTGATTGCAGCATCAAAGATGTGTGTGAAGCAGCTCATCATTTGTACCCCATTTGGAGTGTACCTGGCCGGCAGATTCCACTACATGTTGTAGCTGGCCAGACGCTTGCCCCAGTCCACCATCTCCCTCTGCTGACCAGCCAAGGGGCTCATAAATCATGCTTGCACAAACAAAAACCTCAAAATCCAAAATAAGTTCACCTGTAATGTGGCCAACCTCCAGGGTTATAGTCATCTTTCTGAATTGTCACATCATATCACATTACAATGGCAGAATAGGATTTCAATCAATTCTGGTCTTTCCAGTTTGTAATAAGTACTTTAAATACAACATATTTTCCTCATACAGAATAAAGTATATATGCAATTAGCTTTAGACACCTAAAATGGTAAATATTTAAATATTTTTTCAACACCAAAAAACTGTGGTATGATTACATACATGTACATGTTTTATTTCTATTTATTTATTTAGTGTGAATGTGTGTGAAAAAATCTGTAAACAGGAAATCAAAAATAGTTAAATAGGTGCATCTGAAACCAATTTCACGAGAGAAAGGTACAATGATGAATATTGTATAATTTATATATTAAGTATGTATTATATTATATTATATATGTATATATATATATATATATATATATATATATATATATATATATATATATATATATAAATATATATATATATATCTTATTTATATGTACACATTTCCAAAAGATAAAAAGTATACAGTTTTTACACTATGCAGATGGGAATATAAAAAGTTCTATTTGTCATGTAGTGAAAAACACCAGTAGTTTAATTTCTTGATGTTTAAATAATACCAGTTATATGCACTTCACAATTTTATACAAACTGTTAACTTGTACACAGTAGTTTGCACCATTTCTCACATGAAATCCTGTGAAAACTCTGTAATTACCACAACAATGTGTAATAGAAATCTTAAAATATATCAACATCAAAGATTGATCATTACTCCCATCTTTCCTCAGTTGTCCTGAAGACACAATCTGTGTGAACATGGCCTGGTAAGTACTTAAACAGAACTGCAAACTGGGTAAAGGAGATAGAAAAGAGCATCATATATTATGGATATAATCTTGATTCCTTATTTCTGTTTCAAACTGTCATATGCTGCGGGCTTTCAGCTGTTGCAGCACTACCACCAGGTGGCACCAGTAACTTCTGAGCCACCTAGCTGAAATAAACTGCTGTTGGGGGATCAAAGACTTATCTGTTTGGTAATTAGTGGATTACAGATACCTTCTCATTCACACCACAGTAACTTTATAATCAAGCCACCATCAATGATCAAAAGATAGGTTCAAGATCGCATAGTTCATGCGGGTTCTCTGTACACGACTCTGTAGGCAGGTGGGCTGGGTATGTGTATTTCCATTGTAATTTACACCTATGCACCTTTTAAACCACTCTACTTAAACACCAAATGTCCTGCAGTACATGATTGTGTACTCCTGTAAATTTGGTAACTTTCGCTAAAAAACTATTTTATGTATCAAATGTTACTTTAACGTACAATCATCTGGGAGTACACCCCTCAAGCTCAGTGGAATTGTGTGTATTGGGCTGTGCACTCAGTGCTATACACATACAATTGCTAATTGCGACCTCTCCACTTGATACACTCAAAAGGCCAATTTTGAAACTCCATGTAATCAAGGCACCCATTTTTTATGTGTTTACTTTCCATGTGTACTTTGAAAATAGCAATAGTGTACTCTGACATGCACAGAACTTTGGTAAATACTTTGATGTTGAGACACTCAGACAATCATGATAGTATTCACATTTCTATAAAGCAAATTCAAAGTCTTTTGAAGAAGACTCTGCCCAAACCGTGCTGCTCCCGCAACATGCTGCTGAAAAACCTGTATTTTCATATAATTATTTAACACCTCAGCAAATTACTAGCAAAACTTTCCCTTCTGTGTTCTACCTGCTGTGTGGGACATACATATATAAAAGGACCCCAAACTGGACTGTAGACTGTGAAGGATGTGGTGACAGGCCTGTGTACTGGCCACCCACTCCTAGGTATCTAGGTGTTGGTCATCCAGTATAAAATCACAAGATCCATCTTGTCTTTCTGTTCCCCATGGTGAATGGAGCAGATTTATGGCTCTCTGGCATTTACCTAATGCCGACTGGCTGCCACAAATCGGGGGCGTTAACATCTGCAAGCTGAGCTGCACATTCATTGGTCACTCCATTTGATGTGGTCAAATCTCATTGGTTGTAATATTACTGCTCACCACTTTGCCCATCCTATCATCAGTCTCATGACTTCTGTGATAATATGGCTCCTAAAGTTAATACACCCAAAGCTCCGGCTGCATAACCACAAATTGTCTTTAACGAGGGCCATGGAGATTCATTTCTTCTGTCTGGCCCTCCATCATAGAATTCCACAAATGCATCCTGCAAAGACAGCAAAAAATACTGATTTAAGAATTGGCTTTACATGTAGATGTACCATCAGAAGACAGTCTCCTCTATCAAACCGGTCCAATGATTTGTGCTGTACATACATCTACAGCTTCATTGACATTCAGTAGAAATTGTTATATTTGTGGATTAATAGCAAATATAAGGCTTTACAACAGCTTTGATCATGGACAGATTACATGGATGTCTGCAAATGTACGGCCTGATGAGGACACTGGTTTATCATCACATTTGTAAGCTTTGAAAACACAAGCTAAGATAGTTCTAGCTGGACAGTATGCACTGGCACAGAATGAGACCAATGATGATATCACAAAAGGAAAGCTAATGTGAATTGCTTACAGAAATATTCACACAGCCACATCCTGGCTTGCTGCTTACACAAACACCTGCTATGGCTAAATGCAACTTGATTGTTCATGAAGACTCGAGCATTTTAGCAAGTCTTTCCTGCATGCTATATTTGCCAGGAATAAAGCCCTGCTTGTGTTATACCTGTGCAACAGACATTCAGTTAGCATCCTGCAGTTTGCAATGGCAAGTTGCAGGATGCTACACAGCATAAGTGACAATTTGGTACTTGCTACGAAATGACATTACAAGGATTTTCTGGCACATGAAATTTAAGCTTTATGCATGATACTAACATGAAAGGAATCTTGCTAACATTAGGAGCACCCCTCCCCTTTCCTTTTTCTTGCTGGCAAGGCTTATAAGCCTACTGGTGATTTGTTTCATTTTATGAAATTCATTTGACATCACATGCCCCATCATTTACCCCAGTAGCATTCACAGTTGTGATTTTCATAAAATTGAAATGCATAAGTCGATTTTGTAAGAGTAACATATTGGAAGTCCAATTATGTGCACGCTAATGTCACACATATAAGTAGTTATTATAAATGTTGCTGTTGGATAATACCAAAGTCTGTATGAAATAATGGCAAACTTGTGGTATTTATTTATATTCAAAATAATCACCATGGAATTCTAGATGAAATACGAAGGGATATATGTATGTCATCACATTTCTATTCTGAGATGAGAATCTTAAGTAAAAAATAATAGTACATTTTCTGTAGTTAAGTTGTGAACAACAAAAGTCTCATGGGCCTAATGCTCTGCTGACATATAGCCTGATGACCATCAACACACATTCATTTCCTGACAATCCATTCCCTCCATGAACTAAAGCAATTAGTCGAGGTCAACCATATGATGCAACACCAAACTTCCACTTGATGCTAGCAAGTAGCCTATTTAACACTTAATGCATGTGATAGGCTCAGTTACAGCCCTGACCAGTTAAACTAGATGACCATTGAAAGCAGAATTATGTTTAAAAAGGCAGCAGTGGTGAACACTGTGCTACCAGACTACAGGCTTGATATGTTTAAACCTGTAAAAGATGTTCATAGCTTAAACTTGTGATCAGCTAAGCACAATTTCTATTTGCCTAAACCTAAAACCTCATGTATTAAAACAAGTGCAACTTATTCAAGTGTAATGATACGGAACAGCTTACCCAGGAATATTATTATTCAGGACTCTCCAAGCTAAGGGACATTTAACCAAAGATGCACAGCCTTCATCATGTCATTGCCTTGACCAAGAATGAACCTGCCTGTTATATGCACCAATATGTTTATTATATATATATATATATATATATATATATATATATATATATATATATATATATATACACATATATGCACACTTGTGGTACATTTGGTATCATTTGCCTCATTTCCAACATGACCCCACGTCTGAATAACATTTCTGTAATGGCATATTCAACAAATTTTTTTTTCTGAAACGTATTCCCTCCACGACCTTGTGAAAGGGTCAAGGTCCCCCATATTATGCAATATAAGACTTCTATATAGGACACACATTTGTGGTACATTTGGTATCATTCAAAGTCTAATTCTTGAAGTTGAAAATGTGAATCTGTATCAGAGGCCAATTGATTTACATAAACAATCAGAATATATGCATTTACCAACAAGTGACCAAAATGCACCCAAGGTACATTGCCACCAAATTTGAAGTTAATCTGGATGACGGTTTTGGAGAAGAAGTCAAAAATGTGAATTAGCATTAGAATGCTCATTGACTTCCATGGTAATCAATAGGAAAGCTGTATTGACCAGTGAGTACCCGAATTGAAAAAATCAGGAATCCGCAGTATTCCCATATAGTGAACAACTTTGTTTGACCCTTTTACAAGGAACATATCCACCATGTTTCAACTTAATCTGAGAGACGGTTTTGGAGAAGTTGAAAATAGCCATAACACACAAAAATTCATAAAAAATTAGAAAAAAAATTGCAGCGCCACCTGGTGAACAAATTAAGAACTAGGAGTCCCAGGGAGTGTTACTGTGTGATATCAATGCAATTGGGTGGGCGTGCAGTTTCAGAGAAGATTTTCCCAAAAAGAACAAAAAAAATCCATTAAAATCCAAAAATCACTGGAGCATGACCATTTGAAGAAACTTGGTAGAGACCCACCCAAGGCACATTTCCACCAAGTTTGAAGCAGATCTAGCCTGCCGTTTTGGAGAAGAAGTCGAACATGTAAATTGTTTACGACAGATGACGGACGGACGACAGATTTTGAGACTATGGTATCAGCATAAGCTCTACAACCTATGGTCAGCAGAGCTAAAAAGGAAATACCTTTTAGGTCAAGATAATAACAAGTCATGCCATGTGATTTTACTGTTTTCACAATGTGTCCTAAACAGTCATTGGACCCTCAAACAATTGAGTTTGACTGCACACAATAGTAAGTAGCTGACAGTTTGCACTATGACCTGGCCAAGAGGGTCAAATTCCATGCTGATTATTTTGAATAAGAAATATGAATAAACAAAGTTGCTATTATTTCATACAGACTTCTGTTTGTAGTTTGCCATGTTTACTCAAGGACCACATATGTAATAACTACTTATAAGCCTTATAGAGAATATCCATCCTGTAACTGGCTACAGGTTCCCAGAGGTGATAAGCCATACATTATGACACCAAAGGCGGAGTAATATATGGCTCAAACAGAACTTGTGAGTTTCATCTGACAGATCATGTATCCAGTTACACGAGGGTGATTCCATTTATCCCAAGTTCAAACACAGAATAGACACCAATTTTTGAGAGCATTTGAACAATTAGGGTAAATTGGTCTTGTACACAGTGCCAAGAGAAGCGGAATTTAAGTTTAGTAAAAGTGATTTGGCATCACACTGTTTGAAAATGGAGCTCTGACATTAGTGCCAAGAGGAAGAAGAAACAAATTAGAGGATTTTAAAGAATAACTTTAATATTGTGTGACTTCACTGACAAAAGGTGAAAGCAGTGGACAGAAGGCAATGAGTGCCATTGACATCATGTGCTGTTGCACAATGCACGGAATGAGGAAACTGATGGCCCTGGCAGACTGGATAGGCCCAGAACACATGGTTTTAGGCCTAGGCCTACCGCTGATTCAGTCATATTGACACTGATTGTTACTGGCCCATTAAAACATGCTCCTGCAGACATGCCAGACATTAAGTTATTGGCACAGGACATAGATGTCACAGTGTTGACCACTGAAATCATTGTGGACAGAGGGTCGGTGGTGTTTTCGGACATGAGTTGACAAGCACTCTGATAAGGCAAGATGGCCAGGTTTTCAGCAGACATCAAAGCAGGATGCGGTTCCCAAGCAACCTTACTTTGGCTGGCTTGAGGACATTCAGCATTTGTCAAGTTGCTGCATGTCCTAGATTGTTGACTATGTGAGGCAATAGCATAGTTGTTGACACTGGCAATATTATGATGACCACTCCACTGCATAATGCTGGTTTTCCATACCCATGTGTAGATGGTAAAGTTAGCAGCGTTAAATAGTTGGGGTGTAGAGTATGGAAAAGTTCCAGTACCATTTGCCCTAATAAGGATGGACCACCTGGGTCATGTGCCATATAAGGATAGACCACCTAGGTCATGTGCCATATTAGGATAGAACACCTGGGTCATGTGCCATATTAGGATAGAACACCTGAGTCATATGCCATATAAGTTTAGACAACCTGGGTCATGTGACATGTAAGGAACATGAGGAAAAGAAATATTGCAAGGAGCGGAGACAGCTCAACAGAAACGATAGTTGGATATTGGCTCCTCTGAATTGGGGTCATGCTAGTGCAAACTTGGGATCAAGATTAGTACATGCACATTGTTGGGCTTCCATCTCTACTTTTATGAAAATTTATGACAACCCCAACTGTGAATGCGAGTTGATTCAGTGAACAAACACCTGGCAGCCTCTGGACTACGCACTTTGAAACACAACAAAACACTGTATCTATTTCATGCTATGACATTGGTTCCAATCAATATCCCCAGACTTGCAGCACCATAACTCCACACAGTGGAATCATAACTGTGTTATGTTCCCATTATGGTACATAGATATATGTCCGTAAGTTCAGGTGTAATGACCACCACAAAAAAAAAAAAAGAATCATTTCCTGAAATGCATTCCCTCCATGACCTTGAGAATCTTGCTTTCTTACTGACTGGCTGACTCACTGACTCACCAACTGACCGAACAACATTTAATTAAGTTTGGCCTTACATGGAAATATTTCACACAGGATGTTACACATTATGACTGCATTGGAGCCTGACTTTTTACAGGCATAAAATTGTTTATCCTTCTCTGCTTCCACAATAGGTGTATATAAAATCCACCATATGTGTATATACAAATAACAATATGTGTATAAACAATCAAATTAATTTGACTTGATGGCAATGTAAACTGTGGTTGCCTCATCCTGCAGTGAGCCCAGGCATTGTGTCCTTTGCCCCAAGCACCGCCCCCCCCCCCCCTTTCACCCACTTGCTGCAGACAGCAGTCCTGCAACAGGTGATTCCCCATGCTGGTTTCACCATAATTAGCTTCTTGACAAAGCAGTCACCAAGTCAAATACCACCCACAAAACTGCATGATGAATGCTTGAGGCAAAATTTTACTCTCTTTTCAACAGATTGACAAGGGTTAATGCTTCGGTGTGGATTTTCCCCAGATTTTTAACTATACAGGTGTTGCTTTCAATGTCAGGGAGTGAAGAGGTTATTTCCAAAACAAGCCTCACCATTTCTAGTTTGTTTGCCAACCTGGTCATGAACTCCCCCACCCATTATCCCAGTGACAATCCAAGTCAATTCCACCTTCTGTCTACCCTCCCGACTCCCGAATTACTCCAAGAATCTCACGTAAATCACCACAAATGGCATTCTAAAATCATAATATGGTAAACTTTAACAAATATGCTTTTCACAGTGACATTTTTAAGGCAAATTAAGCTGCTGTGCATCTCGCGGCATACTGAAACTTAAATCAAAGTACCTCAAATGCATATTTTGATGTCTTTTTTTTTTTTTTTTCTGGGGAGCATGCCCCCGGACCCCCGTAGAAGGGCTCCGCTGCTTACGCCGCTCGCCATTTCATAATCTCCCGAAACTATACATTCACCAGGTTGGCAACACTGCACTGCAACATCTTTCCCATGACACAATGTGCCAGTGTTTCAGACTTGGACACTGAAGCATGTGTTGAGGCTGAGGAGGCAGGTGACCTGGAGACACTGTGTTCATGTTGCCTTCATTACACATCAATATCCTCATGGCCTTACTCAACTGCCAGAGAATACGGCAACACTGTTGTCTGTTCTACATGCACACACACACACACACACACACACACACACACACACACACACACACACACACACACACACACACACACACACACACACATATATGCATACATATATACATAGTATTACACACATCAACAAATAAATAAATTTACAGTAAAACCTGTCCCACCGAACACCTCTACAGGTTGAACATCTGCAATTCCCAAACACTTTTCAGGGTTTTCCCCTGTTTTGGAGAGTAGAAAGCTGGTGAACCTGATGGCAACCTAGAAATTCTTGTTCCAGGACAGTTACTGACCAAATGTGGCATGAATATTACTAAAACAACCTACTTTTTAAAGAAAAAGGAGAAAGGTGGTAAAAAGGTGAAAGGTGGTGAAGAAAAGATGAAAGGTGGGCCACCTTTGAGCTTATAATGTGGGGGAAAACACTGCTTTTTTCCGGTCCCAAATATTTTACATGCATTTTACCAGTAGAGCAGAGTGTTTGACTCTGCAAACCTTCAACCCCTGTCATCCCCGAACACTAAATTTTGGGTCCCAAACCCCAAAATGAATCTGTCAAAGCCCAACATTCCCATTAAATGAACAGTACAAAAGAGAAAAGGGGTGCAAAATTTATTGTACTCATATTATGGTACCAGATTGCTTTTCATTATCAACACTCAAGAACTTACGAGAGGGGTTCATATAAGCGTTGCCTGCTCCCCAATCGTTTTTCCTTTCAAGAAATAAAAAAACTTTAAACCAGCACTTAACATCATGGTTCCATGTCAAAACGTACTCTAGCTGTACATGTTCTTCATTTTTTATTTTTCAATGCCAACATATTCTTATGTGTAAGAATATGATGACATTGAAAGTGAATCATTCAAGATGGCAAAAACTATGTACGTACCTGTTTAAATCCTAAGAAGCCCAACAAAGCCAACTTTTCTGATCAAACCTTATATTGTCGCAGCTTTACTTTTGATAGTTTCACTTGTACAAGATGTTGGGGTTTTTTTTTTCCTATGTACTTTTTTTTTGTGAATTTCCCCACATGGGGGGGAGGGGAATAAAAAAAAATATTATTAATATAGTCTTGATATATGATGCTGGCCCGCCCTTCAACTTTCTCTTACCTTAGGGGCGACAACCTTCAGGCTTCAGTCACATTAAAGTCTCGATCTCAAAAATTTTATTGAAGTGGCTTTGATGATATAACTGGGTATCTCACTGTAACGTCTACCTTCTGCTTCCTAGATCACGAAGCAAGGGGGGGGGGGGGTGCTCCTCCCACCCTCACCCTCCCATGACATAGAAACTTAAAACCTAAAATGGTTTGCCATTAACTAATTGGCAACCAACAATAAAAGAAAACAAAAAGCAAGCAGCGTGACAGTTATAACCACATTAGCATATCGCTTGTTCATTTAGCAGCAAAATCAAAGCTGTACCTTAATTAGGTCCCTAAGGCCAATTTAGGAGCAATATTTAATACTGCTTGTAATAAAACTTTGAACGAATCTGCCATTAGTAACTTTTATAAAGCTTCCAAGTTAATATAGTGCATATTTGTCCTTTAAGGTGGTAAAGTGTATACGTGTTTGTCAATTTAGGTGGAAAGTTTGTTGCTCAGTTGTGCATTGGGACTTTAATGTCTCTCTGAAAACAACATCTTGGTGTATAAAAGTGACCTGTTTTCAGATTCCTGTTTTTCATCACAAAAACTGTAGTATTAAAAGTTTTTTCATAGAAACTTGTGCCTTTTAGGATAAAAAGTACACAAAAAGTATGTTGTCCCACCTGTTAAATAATGACTGCAGTCGCCATCAGGTGCATACATGTATGGATTTCCATAAGTAGCCTCTAGCCTATTTTTATTCATTTCAAAAATTTGACCTAGGCAGTAGTCTCAGTTGCCTCAGCAAAATTTATGGGACTGCCTTCAGTTGGAGCCAGCGACTTTGTATAGAATATGATCCTAATTTTATTTGTGAAAACATTATAATAGGCCTACAAGCACAAATTGATCTATTAGGTCTAAGCCTACAAGTTTAAAAGTAATCAGAGGAAGCTGGTTTTCAATAGGAACCTGGTCCATTATAAGGTATCATCTCTGACAAAAATTTGGTGCGGCTATGGTGAATATTTTTTGAGATATTACGGTAACGTTGTCCCCTTGTGCACCACTGAGACGGCATTGAAATAAATGCCTCAAAAGTTTCATAAAACATTAAAAAATTTTAAGAGGACACTAGTTTTCAATAGGAACCTGGTCCCTTATAAAGTACATCTCTGACAAATATTTGGTACAGCTACAGTGAATATTTTTTGAGATATTGTGGTAACATTAGCAAGACATACGGATGATGCAGGGATGATAACACCCTCTGGAAATTTATGTGCCAAGGGTAAAATCTGTTAAAATTAAGAAATCCATAGCAGTGCCACCTAAGCAACAACTTTGTTTGACCTTTTCACAAGGAACATATCCAGCAAGTTTCAGCTCAATTTGAGTGAGGTTCTGGAGATGAAGTCAAAATAGCAAAAACATAAAATAGCGTTCAGAGAACGGATTACCCTCAGCGCCTACAATCTTTTTTTCCCTCAATTAAGCATTCTTTTTTGCAGACTTCGCAATAGAATACTTCACATACAATATTCATATTGTCCTCTATGAAATAAAAGAGCACTTTTGGATGTGTTCTTGGGGCAAGTTCTGGTGACAGAGATCACTATACAGTGCATCACTCAGTCGGCCATCAAATAAGCACTTCAAAAGTTTCATAGCAATTTTAAAAATAAGAAGAAGAAACTGGTTTTCAATAAGAATGTGGTCCACTAAGATGTGCATCTCTGAAAAAAAAAAATTGGGGGAAGCTGCATTGGATCTGTCTTGAGAAATGATGGTAACGTCATTGTATTGTGCACCACTCAGACAGCCTCAAAGATTCAAATACTTTAAAGTTTCATAAAAAGTTTATAAATGCAAAGAGGAAGCTAGTTTGTAATAGGAACCTGGTCCATCATAAGATGCATCTCTGACAATAATCTGGGACAGTTGAGGTCAATATTTAATATTTGTTGAGATATCGTGGTAATGTTGTCAGGGTTGATGCCATTCAGATGGCCTTCAAATATATACAATAAAAGTTTCATAAAAACTTTGAAAATAATCATAGTACGCTGGTTTTACATAGGAACCTAGTCCATCATAAGATAAGTCTTTGACCAACAATTTGGTAAAGCTGCAGTCAATGTTTTTTGAGATATTGCGGTAAAGTCGTCAGGGTTGATGCAATACATTCAAAGTTTCATAAAAAGTTTTACAATAATCAGAGGAAGCTGGTTTCAATAGGAACCTTGTCCATAATAAGGTCCTTCTGTGACAAAAATTTGGTACTGCTACAGTGAGTATTTTTTGAGATATCGTGGCTACGTTGACAAGATGGACAGACAGGCGGACGGACGATCCAGGGGACAACAAGACCCTCCAGCACTTTATGTGCCGAGGATAAAAATCAGTGGAACATGAACTTGTGAACAAACCTGGTAGACACCTACCTAAGGTACATTGCAATCATGTTTGAAGTGGATTTGGCTGACAGTTTTGGAGAAGTTGAAAATGTAAATTATGGACAGATGGGCGAAGGACAACTGAAAACTGATGATAGATGACTGACCATCTTATAAGCTCTGCTGACTGACAAGTCAGCTGAGCTAAAAAATCCAAGAATCTCTGGTGTGTAACAATTTTAGCAACTTGGCAGAATCACCCAAGGTCGACCCCCACCAAGTTTGAAGAGGATATGGCCAATGGTTTTAAACAGGAAAATGTAAATGTAAGCAGAGAGGATGTGACATCACCAGCCATGATGTCACCCATAAGGATGCACATGTACAACTGATAATCCTACAGTCTGACTGACAATCAGCTAAGTTGAAAAAACAAAGCCTAACATTTTTCCATCAAATTGTGAATGACTAGTTTTGGACTTGGGACTTTTTGACCCTTAGTTTGATCACATTGGACAATACAATTGTGAATCCTGGCACAGCCATCAAGAGTTGTCCACAGCTTGGCCACTGTGACTCAGTAGTAGTGTTTTTTTTCTATCCTCATATATCTTATCTGGATGTAGCAGGTGTACATAACATATTCATGGACAAGTTATGGGTCTCAGTTTGACTGGTGGTACTTTTTAATAGCAATGTTTTTGTAACAGACCACCTGATAGTGTACATGTAGGCCAAGGCTCCACAGTGGACCCTCAAGAGCTCCATATACGCACAAAAACTGCAACTAAAATTTAAAAGACCACCTTTTGAAGACAAGCATAATAAGTGTCTCAAGGGCCTTTCCTCAGCATATTTTAACACCCCCAACCCCCAAACATTTATGACACCTGTGCTTTTAACTGTACCTTTGACCTGGCTTTCCATCCATGGCTTGGTCTGCAGAAGAGACAAAGTGTCCATTCCTAAGGTTTAATTGTACTTCTTTTAACCCTTTCCCCCTTTAAGCAGTCAACCCAGTGGCCAGTGGGCAAATGGAATCTGTTTTTATGTCTTGGACTAATTTGAACAGTAAAGAAAAGTAATTTTGCTGGCAACTGTAGATCAGAGGGAACAAGACAAGATGCCGCATACCATGGAAGGCTGTCGACTGGGTGCAAGTTGAAGAAGTAGAGGGTTAGTTGTATGCTGGTGACAGTACACAGGTTTTGCTCTACCTGTCTGCAGTCAGATCACGTGTACACAAAAACCAGTACTTTTTACCTGTTACCTGGCTCACACAAAACACCTGCTGCCCTTTGAATATGGAACACTTCACCATATTTCCTAGCATACAATCATGACTAATTTTCAGATATTGTGTACTTGCATACAAAAACATTCAAATAAAAGTTTACCAAAGTCCAGTAGTGCCTTTACTAAATATACATACATGTATATGATTTTCCTCTTGTGAACTTTTTCACCATATGTTTCAAACTGTTAAGGTAATGTCCAACCTCACTAAACTGACTTAACTTCAGGACCAAATATGAGAGAAATGTGCACTCCTTTATAATAAACCTATACAGGGATTCCTGTCTTGACAGAACATTCTAATGTGAGACCACATTTGTCAGGTCGCTACTTCTACCTTTTCAATGTTATTATACCTCCAATGAGAGACCGCCACTTTTGACGAAAAAACACTTCTGGGGCTGCCCTCGGGGGGTGGTCTCTTGGGACTTCTTAGCCCTAACTCTGCTGCAGGCCAGAAAACTTGCTCAAAGATAAGTTTACTTCTCCTATGCTGCAGGTGAGTTTATCTGCCCAATGTAGCACATGCCGAAGATCAACTTTCAGTCCACATAATTACCAAGATACTATTCTTACAATCCATGATATCTGAATCTTTGCTGAAAACTGACTGAATTTTGCTGAATTATAGCTGAATTTGACTGAAGCACAAAAAGTTGGCTGAATCTGGTCTGAAGTTTTATGGGGGATCTCTGAATATTGTCTGAATATGGCTGAATTCCAGCTGAATTACTTCAGCAAAATTCAGATCGGCTGAATCTAGTCTGAATCACTTCAGCAATATTCACATATATCTGATTTTTGTCTGAATCACTTCAGCAGTAGTCATACGTATCTGAATCTGGTCTGAATCACTTCAGCAATATTCAGATCTTTCTGAATCTTGTCTGAATCACTTCAGCAATATTCAGATCTTTCTGAATTTTGTCTGAATCACTTCAGCAATATTCAGATCTTTCTGAATTTGGGCTGAATCACTTCAGCAACATTCAGTTTTTTTAATCTAGTCTGAATCACTTCAGCAATATTCACATGTATCTGAATTTTGTCTGAATCACTTCAGCAGTAGTCAGATGTATCTGAATCTGGTCTGAATCACTCCAGCAATATTCAGATCTTTCTGAATCTTGTCTGAATCACTTCAGCAATATTCAGATCTTTCTGAATCTTGTCTGAATCACTTCAGCAATATTCAGATCTTTCTGAATTTTGGTTGAATCACTTCAGCAACATTCAGTTTTCTGAATTTTGCCTGAATCACTTGAGAAAAATTCAGAAGTTGCTGAGTTTTAATTGCATACCATAATTTGGGGTGAACAAGAACACTTTTAGGGGTTTTCCTGCTGCATCTCTATTTTTAAACAATGGAAAACTGTGGAGAATCAATGCACAACTTTTTTGTTTGTAATTTGTAAAATTGAATAAACATGGGGATTGTTTGAAACCTTCTGATGAATTTTACAAAGTTATATTCAAATCAGAATGTTTCTGTCAATAATTCCCTTACATAGAAATCAACTGTATACCATTTACTAAGTTGTATAATTTTATAAAACCATTTTAATAATGAGAAATGTTAGTTTTTTTGCAACCATAAAATCTTACAAATTTGGAACAATAATATAATTTTCTATGCCTGTATACCTTAACAGGAACATGTGTCCAAGATAGTTCCACTTACAACTCCTGGGATTCTGGCTGAATCTAGCTGAATCCAGGCTGAATCATGTCTGAATTCTAGCTGAAGTTGTATGAATACAGGCTGAACCTAGCCGAATCCAGGCAGAATCATGTATGAATTCTAGCTGAAGCTGTTTGAATACTGACTGAGTAATGCCAAATTCTGCCAGAAACTATCTGAATATTGGCTGAATCTGATCTGAATCCTGCCTGAAACTATCTGAATGCTGGCTGAAGTTTACTGAAATCTGGCTGTATCTTCTTCTGAATTTTGGCTGAATCCTGACTGAATTCTAGCTGAAGTGCTCTGAATTCTTGCCGAGCCTGACTGAAATCTTGCTGAAACGTACTGAATAGTGGCTGAAAAGACCGAATTTCAGACAATATTCAGATAAGGAAGTTTCAGACAGAATTCAGATTTGATTCAGACAAATTCAGACAGAAATTTTCCATAACGGGTTACAGCAACATGGAACGTTCAGCAGATGTACAACATATTAAACGGTTTCTACTATTTAAGTATTGATTAATAGTGCCAAATTATCTAAATATTGCGGTATCTCTGCAAAAAAAACCCAACACACACAGATTTTATTCGGTACAGACCATCACAGAGACTGATTATCAGTGCATACCAGTGCACGAGTTGCCCGTTTGAACATCGATTGCATGCAGTTTCCACTCTGATTTTCTTTCAGCAGTTCATCAAGGACATTCTGAATGTTTTCAAAATATTAACTGTCGACATGTAACTTTATTTTGGTACTTATGGGACATAAAAACATAAAAATACTGTTGGCTTGAATGATCAGTTCCACCATGCTTGATTGCTGAAAGCGCGCATGGCGTGTGCTTGACCACGTGCAAATTCATTTGCATGTCTGTCAGCCAATCAGCACCCAAGCAGGAGGAGAGTCTCGCTGAAGCATGGCGAGAATGTCGCTGCCTTCTAGTCTTAGATTTTTACCTCAAAGATAGTAAATTTAAACAAGATGACAACGTTTGGTAGGCAGGAGTAAAGAATTAAGCCAATATGAAAGCAACATGATGATATTGACAAGGTTCTGATGTTTCCATTGATATCCAACATGCCTAGAACCTGGAAGAGAATCATACGAAGTTTGAGGCCGCAAAACACGCAATTTTACCGCTGTTTTGCAGATTTTTATCGGCAAATGTACCGAAACAACTGATTAGATGCTTATTTAAAAGTCTGTATGAACAAAATGGTCAAATTTATGCAACAAAATCGTGTCTGCAGCAAAAAATACACAGTTTGATTGACCAGAATTGAGCGTACGATGTGTTTGTTTATGAAAATAAATGTCAATGTGGATGCCCTGATGATCATGTTTGTGGGGACATCCCAAGATTAAATTCAGCATGACAGACAATTAACTCCAGAAACTAAATAGCAGAGGAAGGGTTGAGACAAGGACCACTGTGTACTTAATTGACCACAAGGCTTTGCAAAATTTGTCTGCAATTACATTCCACTTTTTGTATCGACACAAGCATTCTGAGTAAAAATTTCCTTGTTAAATTTTGGACAGTTATTTATACGAGGAAAATGAGCAACCTGTCAGGACTAAATTAAAAATTTATAACTTTATTTATGCTAGTTCAGGACTAACCACTGAATTCGATCCTGGACATGGATATATATTTTGAATTTCTTCTGAGTTCAATTGGAAAAAAAAAACAATTTTGTGTGACTTCTGCATGAAAAATGTGAAAATCCTACCAAGTTAGAAAGAATGCTATAAAATCTCAAAAAAATCCAATCCTGCAAAAAAACATATGGATACAAATCTATGGATATGTAGTAATCAGAAAATCTATAGTTTAAAGGAACTTGTGAAAAAATTAAATGAGTAATTGCGATCCATAGTTGCCAGTCTCATTGCACACTAGCTTCACAGCTTCCACCTTAAAAGTATTTTCTTAATTGCTTCACATTGTATTGGGACTGGAACTACCAAATCTGGAGAACTCACAGACAATATATATGTCAACCAAAATCTCAAAGTGAACAAAACAATTCAAAACTGATTGGACTTTACTTTAGTTTCCCATGGGACTTGTTAATGCCCAGGTGTGCCTGTGCTAACTATCATGGCATCAGTATTTCTTCGTGAAAATGTAAGCTCCATTTTGTCTATTTTTGTAAGAGAGGTCAAAAACAGCAATTTTACATGTATTCAGCTGAATACATAACTTGGTAATAAATGCACATACAACAGGTTTAAGGTAATTGTTTCCATTGGATTGTGTGTTAAAGAAACTTGAAATAACTGGTTACACTTGTTGCTGAGAAGTGAATCCAAATTAGCATGAATATTTAGGTGAAGACACCAAGATAAACTTACCATGCAGAACTTGTTATTACAAAGAGTAGTTTTGAAATCATTTATTTGAAAAGTACAATGGACAGAAATGGGCAAATAGTCACGTTGCCCATAGAACTGAAGTGCCCTGTGCAGGCTGGCCACAAGAATCATCTATTTTTGATGTTCTCAGCTGAGTGACCTTAAAAACTGAGATCATGTTCCCAGGGATGACTGGCTACAATTTAATTTTCACCTTCAAATTAGATTGCTGATCATTTTTGGCTCTGTTGCTGTCACCGTTAATCCAGTGTGGGGCCAGTGCTGTCAAGAACAGCCATCACTGTCCGCTCAGTGATAGGCTACCTGTGCAGCAGCCTATGCTGGCCAAGTGATGCTACTGGACACAGGGGGGTATTTATGAATTGATTGGCTTCCTTTTTAATCCAATTGACTGAGGTGTCATGTTCATGTGTCAGGCCATTTGTGAGGACCCCCCCCCCCCCCTCCATTTCTTCATTTCCCAGTGCATGGTGACCCCATTGAAGGCAGGGTGCATGAGGGTAAGTTCACACTCAGCATTTAAATAATTTTGTGTCACTTCAGTTTTGCTTTCGCTTGGAAAGTGAGACAGCCTGAGCCACATCAAGAGGGTTCAGGTGTTCTCGGGGGCAGTTCAAGGGGGTTCTGGTGTTCCTGGACAGTTCCCGAATGTTAATGGCTTTTTAGTCTGTTTATTTAGTAATGTGAACACAATACAATGTTGATGCAAAGTTTCATATTCATAATGTTATCAATCAACACTTTAATGATATGCAACTACTTGGTTCGTCCCAGTTAAAAAGTTCAGAAAGCTGCAGTTGTTTGTAAAGTACTCCAGCCTAGATCCATCTTCTCAATGTGAACAGTATGAAGCACTTTGAACAGGAATGTTCTAATCTAGTGACCCCCAGGTTGAACTGTGATAAGGAGCTGAATATTTTTAGTGTGAAAACACCCTTAGTTCATCAGGAGTGCAACAGCTCAGTGCCCAGTGGACCAGCCAAGGGTTAGATTAGCCAATGTGTAATGATATTATACCATCCATTCAACGAAACACAGGACAGTATGTACCTGGCATGCTCTACATATAACTGTACCTCATTACAAAACCTGCACTTTGTTACACCTAGTAGTGTCTGCAAAAATTACCTATTTGGTCTTGTAGGCCTAAATGCCACTGGCCTAAATGCCACTGGGACATTGATCCTAAGAAAAAATACTTCCCTTGATTGGTACTTTTGATATTATCCTTAACATAACTGCTGACTGAGTCTTTGATGTTCTTGGGTTTTAAAATACTTTGTAGACTAATGTATCCAATTGCTGGGTTTTTGTACAATATTATCACTGGGTTCAAGTTTATGTTCTTCCTTTTGGGGGATTCCTTTTTGAGTTTTAATTTATGTTCTATCATGTCTTGAACTAAGTTGACAATCCTATCTGTTATAGGACTATCTTCTGTGATTACATGTTCATTTAGTAATTGCCCCAGCTATTTCAGTTCTTTTTTCTCCATTTGTGGTAATGTTATGTTGACAGAGTACATGTATGTACTATCATTACTTGGAATTTCCTTGAGTTTACTGTAAACAAACTGCACAGTCAGGTGATCTTTGCATGCTTTGGATCTGCCTCTGTGTTTCTTCCTCTTTCTTTGCTTTTTGTTCAATATGTCACAGACAGACAGGCATGAGCAGTTGCATTAAGCTCTGAAACCTTTGGTCAGCAGAGCTAATGAGTAACAAAATATCTGAGTGTAAAACATGTCACATTTTCTGACATAGACAGTTACTAAAGGTTGCGATTTAGTCTGACAGATGTGGCTCTCAAGCCCCTCAGCCCAGGTTTACCTTTGCTTTCCAGCTACATGACTCTGATCCCCAAGGACCTATATTCACTCAATCAAACGACCCTCACAACTTACAAACATTTTAGCTTGCTCATATTTTATCTATGCATCATTCATTTCACATCATTTTACGTTTGTATGCTAATAACATAGGCATCTGTACAATTATTTTTAACATTTGCCTTTGTTGTCAGTGTAAGGATATATAACAAACTGTTATGACTTGTGTGCAGCCTTCTGCCTTCAGCCAAGTTCAGCCACTAAAATAGCAACAAATTTGCTCACAGAAGCATGCTTGAGCACTGAAAATGTGCAATTAAATCAACAACAGGGCATTTGTGACTTTTACACTTTTACAATTTATATCCAATGTAAGGGCCTTAAATAACGCATAATTTTTTATGGCCCTGGCATTTATACTTTTCACAAATTTCAAACTTTATACTCCCTCTATACATTCTGTAGAATGTGTTAGACAGACTTTTGCTCAGCCTAAAAATATTGCACAGGGTCAAACACAAAATATATTATTCTCACTTAACCCTTTCAGTGCCAAGTTTCTGACTGAGTCAACAGATTTTCTCTGCGTCCATTTGGGCGCAATGTGTGCCGAAAGAAGCTGTTGAGCTGGGGTATTCATTCTTTCTGGAATTATAGGCATACTGGTACTTGAATGAAAGGTCTTTTTACAAGGAATACAAATATGGGATCCTGATTATAATTCAGACTTGTGTGACTTAAGTAGATAAGACTTTAGATGTGATTGGCACTGAAAAAGTAAATTATGACCAAAAGCATGTTTTCTGCAGCACATAGCCAAGAAACAGAAGATCTGCACAAGCACAAAATCATATTGTCACCATGTTCATGTTTACTGCAAGGACACCCACTGATCAGGTACATGTACAATTTACATAGTTTTTTCTATGCACTGCACATTCTGCTGCCCAAACTGCAGTTGGCAGCCACTGTGGATATACATGTATTTGCAGGTCATCACAATGTGACAAAGGCATGTGTGGACAACACAGCCACATCAGTGAATGAATCAGCTACGCCAAGACTCAACTATACTCATGCATCAATATTTCCAACTTGGTCCTCCCATGGTCCAGAAGCTGTTGCTAAGAATAGCCCCTCATGAATCAATAAGCAATGAATGGCAATGGTACATGTTGGTGAAACTACGCTTGCACACAGTCTGCAATGCAATAATGGTTAGCTGTTGGCATCATTGCACCACTGGTCAGCCTCCTGATGCAACCACAGTCAACATTCCACGTGTCAACTTATGTAACTGCCACCACAATCATCCAGCAAAATGGCCCTGATGTGTGGCCCCCCAGTTTGCTTTCCTCTGAAAGCTTTACACCATGTTAATGCGATGAGAAGATTTGGAAACCCAAAGATGTCAGCCATCATCACCTCAGACTTTGCTGATGTATATCACAGGCACACCATGAGCACTAGTCACAATATCCTGCTTCAGTTTACGTTCTCATTCTATCATTTTCTGGCTCCCAACAGATAGACTACCAATGTACTAAAATTATACATCTTCTAAAAAACAAACACCAAATTACTATTAACACTGAAAGCAGAAAGTACCTGTGGAACTTGGAAGAATATACAACCTGAGTCAACATTGGCTTTGGTGGGCCACTTGTACATGTGTATGTGTGCATTTATCAGAAAAGGACTGTTGAATCAAGTGGACATCTTGACCAACAAAATGCATGGAGACACCAACAGATTCACCCAATATATAGCCTGATCAACAGATAATTAGAGGTTATCTCAAGGCTAAATCAGTGTCCTGCCTGGTACAGTTCCCCTGACAGCCTGTACACTCCGACACCCCAAGGGTAGAGGGAGGATACAGCTCGAGGGGCGACTGTGCAGGGTAGGAGACTGACTTAACCATGGGATGATCTTTGTATCCTAAATGTTTCCTCCATAATTAGACGAAAAAGGAAAATGCAGCTTTTCCTGAACTTATGTAAGATGCTCCATACCAAATCAGAAGCTAAAACATACAATTTCTGTTTCATAATTTTGTTTGAGAAAAGGCCACCTCCCCTTCAGGAAGAAATAGTCCTAAACTACTCTCCTGTCAGGACATGCATCTTGTGCCACAGGCACCCTTGCAACGTCAGTGACATCATGGCGCATAACATCATTAGAGTCGTTGTTTCCGCAAATACAGAATGTGAACGATATACTGACCATCAATGTTATTTTATTGGGGAGACTATATTTCCCTTGGGAAGATACTGGCTGTTGCTAGTGTAACATTATCCATGTGTTCTGATTGGATAGTTTCAGTATCCTCCCTTATTTTGGTTTCGATATGTCCCTTGAAAGACACTGTCTCCTACAGGACTAAAAATGCAGTATGAGGGCAGTGTTAGTACTACATTTAGGATACTAAATCAGCCATCACTAGAACCCCCTCAGATGGTCAAGTAAAGCAGGGTGATCACAATGTCCACCTTATTTATGAAGTCATAAAACCCATTTGGAGCAATGTCACTTCTCTCACCACTAGAACAGAATGTAGCAACCCCTGTTTGCACCACTATAAGTACAGCTTTAGCAGCCCTTAATACTCAATGCCTGATGAGCCCCACACAGGGGCAAAACCTGGCATACTTGGAGTGCCAACTTACCATTGTGTCATTTTATCATTGATAATAAATTGAAGCCCTTTTCAAGGGACTTCGTGAAGTCATAGCCTAAGCTAACTCTTTCACTGCTAATTTACAGAAGTCAAGTGATGTGCTCCGAACTTGCAAACCAGACTCCTGAAACTCATTTTAAATACAGTGGAATCTCCCTATTAAGACCACCTAAGGGACTGAGAAAATGTGGTCTTTATAGGCGAGTGGTCTCAATGGGGAATATAGTTTAATTGAGGATAAACAAAAATAGGTCTGTAAATTGGTCTTGATATTGAAATGGTCTCTTCGTGGAGGTGGTTTTAATTGAAGATTGTATTGTATCTGCTGCTTTCTTCAGGGTTTGTAGTTTTGGCAATTTACTAGCCCCCATTCAAACTTGCTTGTCCGTCTATACAAATCCCACTGGAAAAAAAAAATGGGGGGTTGCCCACAGCACAAGTGCTCCAAGATTTTAACTTGCCCTGATTACAATATGACTTGTCCTGGGTAGCAGACATGCAAATTATAGAGCACTGAGGACGGACAGCTGCAGAGACCATATCAATGGTCCAGATCAACAGCTTTCCTCCACATTCTTTGCACTCAAAACATGTGGACGAAAGCTCTTGATTCAGTCAAATCTTGGCACCAAAGGAGACCAAAACCTCTGTGCATGAAAACGGGAGGTCCAATATTATTTACATCAAAAACTAAACGGCTTAGTGAAACAGTTATCACAGAACTGTTGCTTGTCTGACTGTACAGAAGTTCCAAAATACTTTTGCAACATACACGTAAAGGTCTTTGTGTGCTAAAACAGGTGCTTGTAGCTGCTCATTTCTCCCCTCCCCACAGAATAATCTTACAATGAAATTGGTCATGTCTGCAGTGTTCTCTGCTTGACAACACTGTTCTCTGGTCACCTCCTCTGGGTCCCTTGATCATTTCCAGATCAGTGCCACCAGACCTAGTCATGACACTTAACATTATTGATCAGGTCTCACTTTTTCATCCTGGAAACAGGCCATGCAGCACTTAAAATGTTGAGATGATAAATATTGGTCACAAGCCATTTACATGTACGCGCAAACCAGTTCAGCAGCAATTTTTCCACCCTGTGTTTTAATTTTCTGATTCCATGCTAAATGAAGTGGCAAACTCAGGGAAGTATTAGTTAGTCCATTGATGTGACACTAAGGGCAGTGTGTGGTAGTCCATTTACATGCCCCTTGTGCTCTCAGGTGAGGGGTCATTGATGACAACTCTTTATTCAGGTTTCCCCTACAATTTTTTGAAAACCCAGCCAAAGCCAGGGCTTTTCCATGGTATTGTTTACTCCATTTCACTGTTAGTTTCTGTTCATGATGTCAGTGATTCTCATCATTAAAGCAACAGAACTGACAAAAATAGAAACCGTTTAAGTTGAGGGCTTTCCCAGAGTCATATGTCCAATGTAGTCTAGGAGATGGAATTCCCTGTCCCAGTACAAAATTATGATAAATGTAAAATCACAGACATCACGTTAGATGACGAACTATTAATAGATCTAAATTGAGAATTAACTCATATTTCATGTGTACACAGGCTGAGCAAGTCTAATCCACCAACATAATTCCAAACAAAGACCCAAAATTTTTATATTTAAGTGATGTATACTTTGAATTCATATGGCAGAAACCGTCAATCACTACACCAACACAACACTTTTAGCAACCCACCCACCCCTGGATTTTTTTTTGATTTTTTTTTTCACTGTGCTATTTCTGCTCAGTGGGCCAAAAGCTTGATAAAAATATACAGAATGACAAAATATGGCTTTTAGACAGGAGGGAGTGAAGAGGACTACAAGCAAAATGCTGTAATTCAGGAGCTTCAGGGGGCCTGGCCCTGCCCCCCCCTCCCCCCCCCCCCCCCCCCGGGAAATTTCTAGACCTGCTGCTCCATCACTTATGGTTGCTGTGCCAGATCAAGGAAGGCAAAGCAATAAAGGAGTATTCCATTGCTAAGGGTTCCCCAAACCCACAACAATAACATGCCATTGAGGCAGCTGCTGCCCAAAGCACTTCACTCCAATGTACCATCATGGGCTCATGCCACCTGACTGTTACTCAAATTATATGCATTTTGATTTTTCATTTCAGATATTTCATTGGCATACTGGTTCAATCTTTCAGTGTATATATTAGGGTTGGGTATTGTTATTGATTTCTGTATCACCAAATTTTTCGATACAGCGCTGTGTATCGCGATACGTATCATGATATACTTTTTTTATCGCATAACTGAAATAGCCATCCGCAAGGATTGAAGTCTGTCTGCGATAAAATGCACACACTTGCAGTTATGCTGGTAAATAAGCGATGCAGGCCAGCGGGAAGCTGATGAAGGTTGGCTTGTGTTGCGGGTGGCTCAAATCGACAACGGTGACAAACTGTGTTAAAATACATGCTGGGTGTGCTCAACAACAGTGTGCTATGGGTTTGACTATGATTTTAATACATGGAAACATGCCAGAAATTGTCAAAAGACAAGTTTTACATTGTACCGAAAATTACCCTTAAACAAGAAACGTACCGCGGTATGGTTCGATGCTCATTCTGGATTGCACCCTTACTCATACTTATCCCAGTGACCTACAAATAAGGGCCCAAATATGATACCCTGATCAGAGGCTCTTGTAAACACAATAATTTGACATATCTCTTACAGGTATGCTAAAAAAGCAATATGTCAGCCAAACTGGGGGGGGGGGGGACACTAATGGATAGAATGCACAAGCATTTCTACTGCATTACCCGAGAGGACCCCGTGCAACCTCTAGGTAGACACGTTCGACTACCTGACCACCAGAACCATATTTGACAGCACAAATTCTGGAGCAAATATGCAGCCTACTTTACACAAGACCCTCAGTTGGAGGCTTGCTTGAGAATCTGCATATCACAGAACTGTATGGCCTCAATTTCATAACTGTTTATTTTACAATCACTGGGACTGAATATAATGCCCCAGCTTGTTTCCACTTCAGTTAAACATTGGCGGATGGTTTAACTAGGAAAAGCTGTCCAGCTAGAAAGGGTACATTTTGGTTCAGAGGTAAGTCAAATTGTTCTTATCTGAACCTGTACTATGAAAATTTGGTAATTATGGTTTCTTTGACAGGTATTCTTCTTTGATATGAAGCTCTGCATTTACAAGCAAAACTTCACATATTTAGCTAATTCATCAATTGCCACGTTCATATTTATTCATTATTATGTGGGTTGTCTTTGCTGAATATTTAGCTTAGGCAAGGAGCCGCTACTCAGAGAGACGTGTACGGGTAAAAGGCTCCGAAACATGTTGAGTAGTTACCCGCTGAAGACCCTTTAATTTATTTGGGCTGATACAGCCTATGTCAAAATTTTACAGAGGAACGTGTGCAATATAGACAATAGTAATTCCATATATATACAGGTTAGACAGGGACAGGTTAGCTTATGGAGAGTAAAGAGTTCGAACTGCGGAATAGGATATTGACTACTAGGAAGTGGTTCTGGGCAAAAAGACACAAATACAAATAAGTACAGGAACTCCTTGTTCAGCAGGGCTGTCCAACTGGAACATTGCAGCAAAATTTTGCTACAAAGCTCTTCAACATTGCTACAGATTTTTCAAAAATATGTGTTTCTTATGTAAAGAAGTGGAAAAAATGCTGCATGTAAAGAAAATAATGCTACAAAGATTTTCAGCTGGACAGCACTGGTTCAGTCATATACTTAATTTTAAGTTCTAGTCCATCTACCTACAAACACTGTCTATAACCAGGAAATGCTTATCTCGTGGTAAAAAACCAGAAGAATACGTATATGACTCTGTGAATCATCATGATTACCACAACTCTTACCCCAGTCCTGACCTCCAGTTCATGCAGGTACAAACTTGACTGTCCTCAGTCAGCTTGTTACCTGTTGTGTATATATATATAAAACTTTATTTCAAGAGGGTAACTCAGTTAGTGAATTATCACTAATCTCCCCTGAGGCCCTCATAAAAGTACATATGCATGTAAAGGTACAGAATATTATATACAAAAGGCAAAACAGGTAAACTCGTATGATTACAAACATCAGCTAAACCCTCAATGACACCAGATATGATGCACACTTTCTCTTAAATGAAGATACACATGGAGACTCTTTGACAGAACTTGGAAGACTATTCCATAATATTGCACCTGAGTAACTAAAGGCATTTTTCATGTACTGAGTTCTTGGTTTGACCACATATAAATTGTTGCTGGCAGCAGATCTTGAATTCACTGAATGTTTATGTTTTACATATTCAAACATTTCCTGCATATATGTGGGTGCCATTTTGTTCACAGACTTGTATAAAAGTAACAATGTACGATATTTTATTCTTTCTTCCAGTGTCAACCAATTTAATTTTTGTAGAGCTTGCTTATAGCTCAACCACTGACTTTGAGTGTTCAATACTAACAGTGCTGCACTTTTATGTAATCGTTTAATCTTAGAAAATAATTGACCTCTGGCATTACCCCACATGGTAGAACAATAATCAAATAAAGGCAAAATATAAGCAAAGTAATACATTTTTCGTACATGGAAGGGTAAAAAATGTTTAATTCTTCTCAGTGTTGACAAACTAGCTGAAATTTTCTGACACATAGTAGATATCTGGTTCTCCTAGCTGAGATGCTCATCAATGACTATGCCCAAAACTTTATGATGAGAAACCTTTTCTAGCCTTGTGTCATTACTTTTCACATTAATGTCTAATGATGGAAAATTCCTTGCTTTTTGCTGAGAACATATGAGCATAACTTTACTCTTGATTTCATTAACAAGTAAGTCATTGGCTTTGTACCATTCATCTAAACAGTCTGTTTTCTGATTTAATTCGTCTTCCACTTCTTTAATATTTTTACCTTTAACATAGATGGTAGTGTCATCTGCATACATACTAATAAGTTTAGAATCTTTACAGCTGCTATTTACATGTAATGCAAGGTCATTAATGAAAACTATGAATAATAAAGGACCCAGAATGGACCCTTGGGGTACACCATATTTGACATTGGCAGACGTTGACAGACTTTTGTTTATAACCACTTGCTGTGACCTATCACATAGATAGGACTTAAACCAATGAACAGTATCAGTACTACAATGGTAGGTGGTCAGTTTACCCACCAAAAGATCATGATCTACTAGATCAAAGGCCTTTTTCATGTCGAGCATGACTGCACCAACTAGATTTCCATCATCTAACATTTTGTACCATGTATTCAACATGTCTACTAGGCAAGTCTCGCAAGAGTGGTCCTTACGGAATCCTGATTGGCAAGAACACAACAGTCCATACTTTGTTAGAAAATCATAAAAACTATCATGAACATGTTTTTCAAGTATTTTACTAAGTGAACTTAAAATGGAGATTGGTCTGTAATTACCACATTTCGTGTTACATCCTGATTTGAATATAGGAGTGACTTTGGCACATTTCCATACTTCAGGAAACTGTTTGGTTTTGATACTATTGTCGTTCCTTAGGATCCTACAATAACATGTAAAATTGACGCTTCATAGGCCTTGCTTAGTTGCTCTGACAGGCTACAAAAAACAACGATACCACATCACTTTTCAGGCCACGCAATATTTAGCCCATAACTAGCCATACTAAGTTCGTGTACATAAATGGCGTTGGCAGCAGTTAAAATTTCAGTGCCTGATGAAACCTACCTCGGGTCGCAACAAGTTGCACTTTTTGCCTGCTAGTGCCCATATACCTGTCCTTTCCTTAAACTGTTTAGAGTACAAATATGACCAAAGTGACTTCATGTCCCTCCTTCCAGCCATGTGCTTTCACCTCCAAAAAACACTGTCAACAATGTGGTTACCTTCATTGAAATGCATGTCAACGTGAACCAATTTGGTTACAAATTCACCATACAATGACCACTCCATGATAACTAATTCGTTTCCTCTTCATACCATGTTTCAATCATAAAAGCGAAAAGTCAGAATGGTGGAAAAAGTCTTTCACTTAGAAATGCAGTTATACTCTGGAACACAGAAAAAGCCAAACTTTGTTTTCACATTTTGACAGCAATGGAACTTGTTCAAAATACATGCCACAGCTATAAAGTACTTCACACCCTGTAGTAAGCTGGAACAAGATGGTTATCAAAGGCCTAATGTGTCTTCACCATCTATGCAGCAGACAACCAGATATGTGGGCCAAACACAGAGTTGCAAGACAGAACTTTCCAAAGTTCCAAGACATCTTGAAGCCTAGTCGCCAGTTTTACTAATGGCTGCACAGGGCTTGAAAAAAGCACCAGCCACCAGCCAAATGCTGGTCAATTTTGTGGTTGGTAATTGATTGTTTACACATGGCTGGTGATGAAAACAAAGAAAATGTCATAAAAGATTTGGAAATCCTTGCTGATTTGTGAATTTTTGTCAGTTTGGCTGGTGAGTAAACATTTTCATTTCAAGCCCTGTAGTGGCACCACCAATATTGAACAACCTAGTTTTTCATACACTTGCTAAGTGGTTAAAGTTATATCATAGCATTACCAGTGAGAGCCAAGAAATGTTCAGGTGCCAACTATCCTTTCCCACAGGGTTGGGCAACATTCTTGACATTCATGCTAGTATGGACGTTTTTTCCTGCAATAATATTATGCTAATTTGTCACACTTTAATGGAGTTCTATACATGTACATAACTTCTCTACATTTACCAAGTTTAAACTCTAAAGTACATATTATGTCTAACATTACAGTATACAGATATTTAAATACACATGTATATAATTTCCATACATCTATACACTTGGCCCTGCTTCTTAATCTCACAGGCAACTAATTCACAGGACATTTTGACTGCTTATGATGAGAAGAGGGTCATTTGCATGCCTGCAGGTGGCATCCTTGTATCAAGTCCATTTTACCACTAGGTGTCTCTACTGTCTCTTTTCTTCAAGAAAATGCTCGTCAGAGTCATCCTTTGTCGTGCAAAATATGACAACTTACATAGAAAGATGAAGAAAAGTGAGTACAATATGAGCCCTGGTTTCACCTGATCAGGTGCCAGGTGTCCCACTGTTGCCTGAGCACAAGGCTGGCTCACTGCCCTGCCTGCAGCTGGCCTGCTACACAGGGCACTGCTCATGTCCTATCAGGCCAAGGACAAATTTCTTAGCATAACTGCCCTGGGCTGGCACAACCAAACATTTTGCTTCTCATGAGCAAAAATGGAATGGATGACTGGATGGCCTGGTGTCAGCACAGCAGGCTGGTATCAAACTAGACAGTGTCATTACCATATCCAAACCGTTTCCTACCGAAACAAATCCAAGTCAATTCCAACCAAAGGCTATGTTCCTTGGTATGATTAGCTGAATCACATAATTTATAGTTCATCTACACCCAAAAGAGTCCAAAGAGTACATCCAAAGGTCCATAGGGTCAAAAAAGCCATGTCTAGTTTTAACATGACAAGAATACAAAAAATTTTGCTTAAAATTATAGGCCTATTTCAGTAAGTTGGCTTGAATAGGTGCATAATTCATGTGCATATAGGACCCTACAACTCATGAAAAGGGACCAAAAACTGCAGCACAGCAGAGAATTTGCAAGCACAGGTTTCAAATTTGTTGAAAATATCAATAAAATTCAGCATTTAAAAAGTACTAGTTGCAACCATCGTCTCAACAATGATCATCATCCATACAGGTCAACAAAGTGACACTAACACGAACATCAGTCCATCGAAAAAGCCCCCTAGGCCTACAATGGCCATCAACAAGAATCCAAAAAACATAGCTAAAGGCATGATCTATCCAATAAATTTGGCATGTCTAGCTTGATTATTTTTTGAAACATGGAATTTTACATCTTTCAAGAAATTTGAACTCATAGTTTCTATCAAATTGTAGGTGGCACTACTAGTATCATAAGCAAACGAAACTTTGACTTCTTTAACAATCCCACTACATTTCATCTTCAGAAAATGTGAATTACCATTGCAATTCCCACTGACTTACATAGTAAACAATATGAATACATGTATGCATTGACCAACAAGTACCCTAATGGTAAAATCAGTTAAAAATCAGGGATCCACAGCAATGCCATCTGCTGATCAACCTTTTGTGACCCTTCCACAAAGAACATATCCACCAAGTTTCAGCACAATCTGAGAAACGGTTTTGGAGAAGAAGTCAAAAATAGCAAAAATGCACAAAAATTCAATAAAAATATTAAAAAATCGCAGCGCCACCTGTTGAACAACTTACGGCCCAGAAGTGTCCCTATACAATTTTAAAGTAATTGGCCAAGTGGTTTCGGAAGAATTTTTGAGATTTCCCCCCAAAATGAAAAAAAAATTCATTAAAAATCCAAAAATCACCGGACCGTGACTATTTGAGCAAACTTGGTAGAGACTTATCTAAGGCACATCCCCACCAAGTTTGAAGTGGATCTGGCCAGCGGTTTTGGAGAAGAGATCAAAAATGTGAATTGTGGACAGACGACGGATGCCTCATTCTCCTAAAAGCTCAGATGAATTATCAGCTGAGCTAAAAATCAGGAATCCATAGCAGTACTACCTACTGAATAATTTGTTTGAACCTTTCACAAGGAACATATCGACCAAGTTTCAGCTTAATATGCAAACACATCATAATTTGGGTGAGCTGAATCACTCTCCTACTCTTAACTAGGACAGCAATTTTTCACTCTCCTGCACTTAAAAAAAAGGACTGGTAGATGGCACCACCAATATCAAAACCAACCTAAATTTTCATACCTTCATTTGCCCTGAAATTTATATGGGATTAACGTGAAAACTGGATTATCATGTTCACTAGGAAAAGTTTACACATGGACTGAAGTGTGGATGGAAGGATGGAGAGATGGAGAGATGGGAGAAGTTTAGCTACTTGAGGTCAGAAGACCTAAACAAATTTAAAAATCACTGGAGTGTGACCATTTGGATAAATTTGGTACAATATTAAATGTTACCCATGGTATCCCCATTACATATGAAAAGAATCTGACAGACTATTTTGAAGCAGTGAAAAATGTGAATTAGCAACAGATGGATGGACAACAGATCAGCATCCATCCTATAACCTCAACTGACTGACAAGTCAGCTGAGGTAAAAGTGTTGATTTGACATGTGTAATGCACTTGGAAGCTTTCCACATATTGAACATCTGTACAATTGTACCTATGAAAATCCATTTACACAATGTCATGCTTCAATTCTCTCCTGTTCTTTTCAAAAGAAAATTTAGTAAGACATGAATATTTACTGAAAACTATTCAGTAACGGATGGTATAACACTGGGCCCAAGTTAGCCATTTGCCAATTTGTCTGTGGCAAAAAAATGGTGGACCTGGCAAAAAAAAAAAAAAAAAAAAAAATTTCAACAAGCTCACCAATTTGGTGAAGATAAAAATTCTGCATGATAGATTTTCCTCTGAAATCTCCCTGCAGAAAAAGGAACTTTCGCAGGTCACAAATTCAAAATCCATATGCACAATCCACTTGTGTGAATATAACCCTGTACAATAAACATGGTAATATTGATATTTTTTCATCAATCCATACACAAACGCCAAGACGAACCATTTACCCTAGTTTGCCCCTTAATGTTGCCTGAAAAAATATGTCAGTTCAAGTTTTACCACAATTCTAGCTACGACTGTAAAGACTGAAACTGGTAATATATTATGAATACAAGTTGAAAAATAAAATATTTGCATAAGGTAACTTACAATGAAAAATACTGTGTAATTTCTGTGAGTCACTGTCCTCGGTAAATTCAATAAAGACTGATAGTTGTATTGGTTTTAGGATCCTCTTTCTCACTGCCACTGATGGGATGCACATTGGTGCTATCTGCACCGTTAGAGTACTACTGGTCATGAATGCTATCAGTGCATGGTAGTCATTTTGTGTACATGCATACAGTACTGGCAAGTTCCTTGCAATAAACTGTGATCTAAATTCAAATTCAAATGAAAAATTTCAAATTAGAAATTGGTCTCCTTGTAATGCACATCCAGTGTGTGGATGGTCACCAACTTTCCTACCACTGTATACAACCAGCTGCTTTGGCCATGTGGACTGACAGAAAACACATTATCTGACTGGTCAATTGAGTCACATGCAAAAATGAGCTAATCACGGCTGGTGTTACAGTGTGTTCATCATGGCTTCCACCCTGTGAACATGTCTGATGCGTGAATCTTCCGTAATTTACAGAGGGAACATACAAACAGGAAGCTTTGTTTATATTGCAGCATGTAAAAATAAAGATTCCAGCGTTTATAGCAACAATTATTGGGAGTCAGAGGCACATATGCAAAGGTTGGCGATAAAGGGAAATGCTGAATGTGTCATAAATCCCCGGGGGGGGGGGGGGGGGGGTACTCCCCGGAATTTTTGGTGGGTAGGCTCCACCGAGGGTACAAAACCCGGACCCAACGGGAGCGGAACCGATGTGAAAATGGGGGGTCTTTTGGAGCTTGTATTGAACAAAAAAAATGAAATTTTACATAAAATTTGGTGTATTTTGGGGCAATTTGGAGACAGGAATTGAAAAACACAGGGGTCTTTGGGTGAGACAAGCGAAAAAGGGGGGTCTTTTAGAGCTACAAGCAGGAAAAAGGGGGGTCTTAGAGAGCGACAAGTACCGAAAATAGGGGGTCTTTTCCGCGGCGCCTACCCGTATAGCAAGGTATAGGAAGTACCCCCCCCCGGGCATAAATCATTCTGTGAGAGCACTAACCACGATGACGCTCAGTTCACCAAAGTTTACTTCACATGGTCACTGGTGTGTGACTTGCATTTGTGTGTTGTGTTTCCCCGGGAAGTCAACTCACGGCACCTATACATGATCTGTCTAACACTGTTAGAATCCAACGATAAATGCCATTTGATGCTAATTTGCATAAAAATTTGCCCTGTAAGTTTTAAATAGTTTTTTATGCTGCTTTGTCATCATTGCTGCAGATCAGACTGTCACTGACGGCGAGTTGCTGTGACCTCGTTCTAATGTAGAAATAACAGACATAAGCCAATACATTACTGCCGGTACCTTTGATCTCATAATCCTATGTCGCGACCGTGAAAATACTTCAAGTTGGTAGTCAAGTCCTGTTTAATACGACTGCAGACCAAGAAATTGGTAAACCAGAAATGTTTACTTTAGGGGATTACTATCACTCAAAATGGCATCCTCATGCACATGCCTGCATTGGTGTGTACACACATACACACAGACCACAGTAATCGCCAGCAATCATGAGTCATGAAGGCTCTGACTGTGGTCCTTTTCTCCATTTTTTTAGCTAGGTATATATGTGAGGGACATTTTTACTTGTCTGACTGGGCAAGTACTTTAAAATTTTCACTTGTCCGACAACCATTTTTAATTGTCCCGGACAACCTGACATAAGGGTTCTAGAGATATGCTCCCGGACAGACAGCCTTTTATCCTCACTAACTCTATGTTCACCTTCTCTTTCCATCAAGCAAGCATTCAAAGCATGAGAACACAGAAGAAAGCTATACCATGTATACAGCATGTCTGAATGCACAAAAATTCATATGTTCTTGGGCCCTGTGATCTTGAAAATAGGTCAAGGTCAAAGACAATACATGGCGCAAATGCCCTTGGTATGATGCATCTCTGGTATAAATTTCATCATTCTATCTCTAAGGGTTCTTGAGATATGCTACCAAACACACAAAAATTGATATATTTTTGGGCCCTGTGACCTTGAAAATAGATCAAGGTCAAAAGGAATAAACAGTGCACATGCACGTGGCATGATTCATCTCTGGTATAAATTTCATTATTCTATCTCCTGGGGTTCTAGTAATATGGTCCCGGACAGACAGACACACAGCCCCCTATCCTCACTAACTCTACGTCCCCCTATATGCCACCTTCGGTGTCGGGGGACAATAAATATGGAGAGATGCCACTCACTTTCACAGATTTTACCTGAAACCCATGTACCCCCTCTCTTTTTTTATATCAAATTTGAGCTGTTCTGACAAAATTGAGGTGATTTTTTTTTATTTTAGTTCAAGAAAAGGCAAATTGCATGAATTAAGGTAAAATCCTGAAAAGTGGCATCTCTGAATATATATGTACCCAGCACTCAAAAAAGTGGAATGCAATGCTGCTTGATAATCACCAATGGATACCTTCCGAGATTGCCATATACTGGACTGGGTCTATATAAACACATATTTATGCAAACCAGTTGGTGTGCATTGGTTCAGCAAACCTAATGATCAAATGTGGACACATACATCATATACATAATACCCAGTAGGTTGACAAAAAGCGATAAGAGCCAAGGATCACAAGATCTCATGGAATGCAACAACACTGATAAATGCAGAAATTCAATCTGACCAAGTCCACTATCAATGCTCCCTGGAATAGTTGGCATAATATAGGAATGACATCAACACCTAAGACCCCAATCCACACAAATGCACTCACTTGTGACTGTCTTGGTCCAACTCCAATTCCCACAAATCTCAGCCTGTTTAATCATGTTTTACATGTTTTTGAATATCGTGTGAGGATACGGTCTATTTGTGCAGGATTTTTGGTCTCCTTTGATGTCCATACGTCTGATTCTGTTGACCATGTTTTCCCATGCATACATGTATATGTCATACCAGCTTATCTCATTAGCAGCAGGCTCAAATGGCCTATTAAGTACTTGGTACTAGACTTTGCCCTTCTATTTCCGGCTTTTTGCATCTATCTTCTGCACCTTGAAATGTGTCAGAATTCCAAGTATTGGCCTCCTACTTTTTTTTTCTTCCACCTCAGACTTCAAATCTTAATGAGAAGGCTGATACACATACATTGTACATGTGTCACTAACCCATCCATATACATGTTTTTGTCACACAGCAAATCCCAGCCAAAATTGGAAATAGCTGTACAGACATAATGAACAAATTGAAATGATTCTGTCCTGGCACTTAGATAATTCAAAATAATTGGAATATTTTAACCATTTACACATTTTTAGTCCAATCCAAGAAACATTAGCATTTGGCTAATGAGCCAATGGTCAGAGTGATCCCGTTGTTTTTACACAAATTGTTTTGGTTTATGATGAGGTGTTTTGTAGTAGTCTCATCACGGCAGCTTATCAACTTTCCTTGACACTCAATGTGCACAGACAGAAAGGGACTCAAATTTTCAACTTGGAGCCTTCCAGGAAGAAAGGCATTAAACCTGACAATTGGAATTTTGGGCCTGGTGCCTCCCAAGAACTAACAAGCCAATGTCAACAATGATATACTTGATTGGCAGATAATGATAATATAATTGTGAGGCTTACTTCAACTTATCATCACTGACAAGTATGCAGTACATGGCAAGTCAAGCCTGCACAGTTCTATTATGTACATCATGATTTCAGTTGTATGTTAGTCTACTGGGCAAGTGTGGTCGCAAGCTGGAATGCCTGTTTATCACACTGACCAGAAAATCGGCAGACTAGTTTCGACCTTAGCGGGTTTCACCAGTGGCTGATCTGTAACGGACTGGGTGTGCCTTTATAGAACATACGGTAAAACCATCACATTACACAAAAAGCCTGACACTGAATAGTTTTCTTCACATCATAAACTACAACTGCCAGGTTTGGCACATTGAACTGTGAATGCACTGATTCACATGAAAATTCCACGTAATCGTAAAGTGAATTGATTGTTGTTAGGGAAAGCTGGAGTTTCCCTTATTGGAATCCCCATAAGAGGAAATTGTCAATGGGATATTCTTCACATGTTGAATTTTGGTGCCACAGTTTTTATTTGTGATTCATTGTTTATCAAAACTCCACAGAAATGTAGTTTTGGTGGAGTGATGACATAGGAAATGTGTAGTTCTTATTTGATGTGCTTCATCCCTTGCCACAGCTTTATCCTTGTTCTATCCTCGGTTCATGACAAACACTGTCCCAGGAAAGGCAGCATTAGAAAAGTTAACATTTTTTTGAGACTGAGCAAGTTTGCTTACTTTCCCATGACATTGAGGCCAAAGGGTTCCATGGTGCAAAGTTGGTGGATCCTGAGATGTCCCTTGTGTCACCTGAGTGATTCAGTTTTCTTCAGCTTAGGTGGGGTGGGGATATGTGATTATGTGTTAGCATCTGATGATCCTGCTTGGCAAAATGTCTGCCAAGTGGTTGGTTAAGATCCCCTAAAATGATTTCAGAGTTATAATGTGAACTTTATTTTCAAACTTTACATTGCAACCCATGTTTTTTTTTTGGGGGGGGGGGGGATTAGATCATCTTAGCTAATTTTCACATAAAATTTCACATGTTTATAAATCATACATTTTTTGGATTGTTTCCTTCTTTCTGACATCAGCACACACTGACAATAAAGCTATGTTTCAGTGCCCAGATCTGGCACAATTATTGTCTTCCATTGCAGGCACTTTGCAGTTTCCCTGCATGTAACTTATTTCTCAGCGGCAAACACATGTACAAGAAACTATGTACTCATATGTACAAGTGACTATGTACTCATATGTACAAGTGACTATGTACTCATATATGCACTGACATGCAAAAACAGCCTGCCATTCATTTGTGTGCATACCTGCCCACACACTACTTGGTATATGCCATCCACCCAATGATTAAAATGGATGACCTGAGCCCTACTCTTTATTTGTCTGGTCATAACCTTCTTAACCCTAATGCCCCTTATATGGACACCAATATAACCACATCAATTTGTTTTTCTACCTGGTCATATGACCATCTACAGTGGTCCTCCTCCTATGAGGCCCCTCTTGAAAGGCCAGCATTCTTGTGCAGAAAGTGCGGTATTTCCATTATATGCTCCCCTTCAAGACAGTCCACCCCAGCATCAGCATGGCAAAGACCACAGATTGCCTAATTCTAGTACATGTATCCATTTTGATTTTTATTGAATACTTACATCCCAGTCCACTGCTGTAGTTTGATTTAACCTGCTTCTTCACTGGTCTCTGCACAGCTTAAGGTGGAAGCTGTGAAGCTAGTGCGCAGTGAGACTGGCAACTTTGGATCGCAATGACCCATTTAATGTTTCCACAAGTACATTACACCTATATATTTTCTGATTACTACATATCCATAGATTTGTATCCATGGAGTTTTTTTGCAGGATTGGAATTTTTTCAGATTTTATAGCATTCTTTGTGACTTGGTACGATTTTCGCATTTTTCACGCAGAAGACGCACAAAATTGTTTTTTTTTTTGAAATCAGAACAAATTTAAAATATATATCAATGTCCAGGATCGAATTCAATGGTTAATCCTGAAATAGCATAAATAAAAAGTTATAAAATCTTTAATTCAGTCCTGACAGGTTGTTCATTTTCCTTCTATAAATTGCTCCAAAAGTCACAGAAGGGGTTGTGAGAAAAAAAAATCCTGGGAACCGTTCCTGGATATATTTTTCTTTTAATGTCCATTGATTTTAATGTGATAGGTCAATTCGTACTTTTGTGAGGCAAGATACAAATTGCAGAGGTTCAGCAAAAAACAGTTCCATGAAAATCGCAATGAAAGCAAAAGTTGCCAATTCTTGCGCATTTCTGGCTGTTATATGACACATACTCATTTCTCCTGTCCTGTGTTTTAATTATTGTGTGAAATAAACATGTAGCTTTACCTCTGTGATGTTGTCATTAAACAAAAGTATATTTTGTGGCTTAAATCTCGACTTTTTTTAACTTGTGAACACCACACTTGGCTTGTCTGGGTGTGAGTTCATGTGCAGCTTTCCATATTTGGGGACCAGTATTAAAGTGAATTGCACTAATTTGTTTTTACATCAATAGAGAATTTCAAAGTAATCAGAACAATGGTAGTAATAATATTCTGTGGCACTCCGCCTCTCTGCAGCAGTCCTGACTAGCTTAGCAGCTAGTCAGGTGGCCTTAAGTACGGGGGAAAAAAACAACCCTATCCCACTGTCGCAACTTTGCGCTTGGCATGCCCACAGCCCCTGCAGATGATGCCACCTGGCAGGGTCATGGGAGCCCTAATAAGGGCTACCTTCTCCCTTCCCTTGCTAAGTTTGCCCTCTATTCTCTTCTGTGACTAATCCTAAGATATTATTCCTACTCTCCCAGCACTGCACCTAGAAGCCTTTTACTGACTCTAAACCAACTCTACTTGCTCTTCAATCCTAGTATCCATGCTAACCTATCATTCTCCGCCATGTCCCTTAAAAAAAAAAAAAAGTATACTTGCTGTAAGCTTTTACACTGCCCATCTCTTGTTCTCCATTGTAGTGGTTAGTCTGAACTGGCCCATTCTCATCTCCACGGCTAATGGTTTCCTGTGATTGACCCTTGTCAATAGCTCAATTGGTTTCCAGGGGTCATGGACTAATGACTATGCAAACAGTGACATGGTTCATTATCATGCCCATCCAAACAAAACCATGTGCCCGGCACTGTTTAAACTCTTCACTGTAAACAAAAGTTTTGAGATCAATTATCTCATATAAATTTTATGTTTACATATCTGAGTTTTTGGGAGCATGTAGTTTAAGTACCAGACTATCCAAAAACATGAAAAAGTGATAATAGGTCGTCCAAAGGTGCTAGCTTCAGATCTTCCACCTTAAAACAGAAGGAAGATTTACCCTGCCCTGTTATTTTACTCCCTGCCTTTTCCTTTTGCTCCCTGTCCTTTTTTCTGTGATATGAACATTATGCTTTGATCATTTATGGCATATTTCTTCAATTTTGACTAAAATATTTAGTATATAAGCTAGACTCAAATAAAATATATTTAAAGCAGCATTTTCACCATAATTTAGACATAGCTATCAAGACTTTTTTCAGTTTTGCATGTATCTATACTACATTTTAGTCAGCTTATTTTGAGACGCCCTATGTGGTCCCTACCCATGTTATCAAGTTGCAAGCCCTTTTCTGATCAAACTGCCCTGCCCTTGTGAAAACCTGCAGTGATCTCTGTTATTGGTTCTGTGTGCCATGAAAACAAAGCAATGATTCTTTTTTTTTTTTTATATTTTAACAAACATTCCTGTTGGTCAAGATTAAACTGATGACAAACACCCATATAGTTGGCATCAGATTTACAGACATGTCAAGGAAAGCTGGTGTTGACACTGCCAATAATTTGTTCCATGAAACAATACATGTAGCCATTTTGTGTCCATCTATTTGCTCTGGAAGAGACGGCTGGATATTGTTTGGCATTTTTCCCTCACAATTGACCACCAACATGTAAAACTGAAACTGCGTGCAATATGTGACAGTATCTTAAATACATGAATTTATACTTAAAACTGGAATGGATAGATTTGCAAGCAAATGTGTCTGGGTGCCAATTGGAGCTTGTTTCGAAACCCTTTCTGATACTGTTTTGTGACATCATCAATCATGGGTCATCAGGTACAACCTAAGAGTAGTAGAGTAACCAGGCAACAGGTGTATTGTCAATCAATGCAATGTGATTGGCTAATACAACTACCATTTCCAGCCAACAGCTGAATAGGCTGAATAGGATTATTGTTTTCATTATTTACCCATAACTGTAATGATTTACAACATATCCATAAATCCACACCAGGTGCACAATTTCAGCTATGGGTCTCATAGTATGTAAAATTTCAATGTTGTAACTTGTAAAATGGCTGAGAAAACTGCATCACAAAATGTGGTGGAAAGGTATTAAGAAATAAAGAAAGATTAAAGAACTCGTACAAAAACAATATGTCTGGGTTGGCACCCACACATAATTGTACGTGAAGCAACCAATTCATAGGCAAGCCATGGACATGATGTAATGTATCCTTCCACTGTCACCGACTCATCATCATGTCTTTGCAGTGCATTGAACCCATTTTTGGTCAGCTGCATGCCCCTATCTGTACCAAAATGGCCCTTTCTTAAGTGCAAGGTTTGGTCAAAATTTTGACTGAAGCCAACCAAGCTACTGAAGGTAACATATGGCAGGGATAAGACACCTCTGTGAGGGAGAAAAAAAAGGAGCTTGTACAGGTCAATGCAACATGGCGTTCTACAGCACAGGGAGGTGCTACCCTACTGAAGCACTGAAAACATTTCAAAATGCCAAGAACCTTACAACAAACTGAAACATGCAATGAAATTGCAGCTTGTCAGTTTTTTTCCAACAGCACACTGGAATTGATTGACAGTGAAATTTTTATCTGATATGTTCAGTCAACAATGACATCTTTTTGTAAGAAAAATACATTGAAGCACAAGTTAAAAGACCAAAATATACGTCTTGTCTGTATCCTTGATCAGAGAAGACTGTAGTAGTAGTGTTTATTGACCACGGTCCAAAGTAAAGTACAAAGGCATAATATCATCTTAACACATGAATGTACGATAACAATACTAGTTCCACAACAGAAAATATTTTTAGATGACAATATCATATCACAATGGTAGCATCAAATCACGGGAATATCACTTTTATCAATCAAAATACTTCAATATTTCGTAAACCAGCTTGAAATCGTCAAGCACCCCAGCAGCAATAATACACTCAGGGAATCTTAAATTCAGCTTGTTGAACCTTTCCTCCAATGTTTTGTATCAACGGCAGTGCCCACTAAATTGTGCTTTGTCCTGCACATCTCCACACAGCATAGCCTCTGGTCCCTGGGCATGTGGGACCAGCCCCGTTTCAATGTGTAGCCTGTGTGCGGACAGGCGCATGCAGGTAAACGCAATATGCAAGTACTCAGGTATGACATGAATGTATATTGCTGTCAAATGATATTATCGGTTACTGTTTTATAACTAGTAAACAGTACCATGTCTTATCCTGCTGTTATTTATTCATCTACAGATTCATTTTGAAATTAAATGAAACCAGGCTTATTATGTGGGCCTATCGAGCCTTGAAGTTGAAGCTCTTAAAATTTCAATGCTGTCTTGCAGACAGCAAAGTACATGTACAATGCAGCTTGGATGAGGGTGCTGCCCCAATTCAGAAGTGATGTAACTACAGTATGGTGTCACAGTATTTGACTACATACTTGCGCACATGGCTGCATGAAATCACACGTGTGGATTTGGATTTTACTCTGCACGTTTCAAGGATTTTATTACCACTGTTTGGTCATTAACAGCTTAATATCAACATCTATCAAAATCGTATGTATTATGGAAGTGTTTGTTGATATTCAGGGCCTTTGATGAATGTTCAAACTTCAATGACAATGTATGCACTGCTGCCGGCCGCCATGTTACCGCTTACTTCTCCCGTCCCAAACTATTTCTTTGCCCGTTGGACTAGACACTAGAGAATAAAAAGTGACATATATATATATGTTCTTCATTATGCTGTTGAACAACTTTTGCTGGTATATAGTAATAAGAGTATTTACAACGAAACATTTGTACATGTTTCCATATGTCTTGAAACTGTCATGCCGACAAAACATGTGTAACGTATTTTTGCGATACATAGGCTCATGATTTGATATGTGTATCATAGCTTCTTGTATCGCGATGCAACGGTGAATCGTTACATCCGTAATCAAGACTTTGGTTCATTTCTTGATACACATCAAATTTCGATCACTCTGACTGTGTTATACAGCCTTTTAATAAAAACTTCCCATCTTTGACAATGTCATTCAAACCTAGCAATCCATTAATATAAGAGCATGTGCTTACAGTACATGTCAACTTTATGGCAAACATGAGAGGGTCATCATTCAGGTCACTTCTTTCCACCGTCATCTCCTTGAAAAATTCCTTCTGTCTATGTTTAACCAAGTCTTTGAGGGATGGAAACCCCAGCTCCACTAAACATAGATGTTCTAACCCCCAACAAGACTTTTAATGCATCCATATACAAGCTCTCTTTTTTCACACTTGTGTTTTAAAAGCCAACTTTAACATCTATACACTATGGCTGCTATAAATGCTGCATCGAAAACTTTGTTTAAATAACAACAAATGGCATGTCTGGATTCTTGTTAAAGAATGACGCAAGTTTCAATAAATGTTTCCTTGCAGCCTTGGCATCCTCATTCACTGATGACACAACACTACCACTGCATGTAAAAATGCTGCTTAGGTATGTATATTTGTCACAATCACATACCTGTAAATTACTGTCCGTACCAACCAAAAATGGCATGTTGTCCTCGTCAGTGCCACTGATGGCCATAGATTTAGTCTTACTTTTATTAATAACCATCTCTGCTGACATACAATCCTCTTTTAATATAACAAGCTTTTCCAGGCATATTTATCTTGAAGTGGCAAGAATTACAGTGTCATCCATAAGCATGAAAGCATGCAACCATTAAGAACACTGTCAAAAGTGCACTTTGTCTTAAAACTACGAATTAGCGAACACTGTAAAAAGAAAACACGAAGTAAGTAATCCCTGGTGGACACCTATTGCAGTTGAAATAATTGCCAGACCAACCACAATTTTGGAGACCTTGAACAATGATGCCAACATAACCAGCCCACAGCCTAAACGCTTTAGGATTCTCATCAGGGATTGCCTTGGCACCCAATCGAAGGCCTTAGATAAATCCACATTTATGATAAATACTTTTAACTTTTTCTTTTTGACAAAGTGAGTGCCAGTGGAGTTGCTTAACATATGATTTTAATTATATTTCATGTACAACTGGCAAGGCTAGTATGTACAACTGCCATTCCTTGATAGCCAAAGTGATGTCAATGAGCTAGCTAATCTCAACTGATCTCCTGTCTGGGTTGCTGCAGTGACAGGTATGACACAGTGGACCTGCATATATATTGAGTTTCAGTTTCACATTGCCGCTTGGCAGTATTAGTTTGAACAAATTGTAAGCTTTGAGATTAAGACCTGCACTTTGAGCATTACAAATAAAATAAAGAGATAACAAAAGTATGAGCATTCTCATACATATTCATCTCCATAAGTAGTTAACTTTATGGAAGAATAGGCAGAGAGGTAATGAATGTTTTGTTTTAATCCAGACAATAGTCACAACCATATGTTTTCCCCAATATGGTAGAGCAATAACTCTGCGTTCTCTCATAGACCGCACTGTGGTGCTGCGGACAGCTTTCATCTGGGTATTCAATAGCGGGTCAACCTGAGTAGCGTTGCATACTATGATGTGTTAACGCATGGTGCAAACTGAGCGTTTTTCTTGGCGAATGAAATAACCAAGTGTAACTCATAATCATGATAATGTCATCATTAATAAATGCTTTTTGTAGAAAGTAATGCAATCAAGGAATCAACCCAATACACATTGTTGTGGAGTTAATCACATTTGATTTTAATTTAGCTTTTAACGCTACCTGCCTGCCGACCCCCCCTCCCCACACACACACACCCACCCACACACATACAGTAACACTGTAAAACTTGGGAATTCATCTACAATAACATATTCTGAGGAGGTTGTCTACTTGTATTTATTTTTGACACAATGACAACACACCCGGCAAATAAAATACAATCGACTTCAGTGTTGCCAACCTGCCAAACTTACCATCCGGGAGATAAAAAGTAAAATTAAGGCCAAGGGAGACTGGTAAATTAACATGAAATATAGAAGGGAAATATTGATGAAATTCCGGGAGGTGACTCAAAATTGTAAAAAATCCACACTTTTTCAAGAATTTTCTGCATAAAATTCTGGGAGTCTCCCGAGAAATCCGGGAAGGTTGACAACACTGCAACTTCTTAAAACGCGATGACCAATGTTGTTTTATCCTACTCATCGCCCGCGATGAACCAGGTCACATTAAATCCTTGCAACAGGAGTCTTACAAAATCCTCATGTTGTTGAGTCCATATTATGTGCTATGTCGATAATTTGTTATATGTGATCATTGCATTATCTTAATAACTGATGAAGAATATTCTTTATTATTGCATTTCTTTCAACCATTCACAAAGTCGATTGGCGCTACGCAGGAATGTAACAAGCAGAATGCAGTTCCAGGTCACCACGGTTCAAATGGATTTTTCACTTTTTTAACACAACATACGAACAAATGCATTCATGCTCTGCTATAATATAATCTTATCTTTCGTGTGTGTAAAATTTATTAGCAGATATTACGTGAAAAGGAACATTTTTGGCACTTTGATTGCCGATACGTACAATGTTATCAGTGTTTGCAAATCCGCCAAGACCAATGTTCACCCGCAGGCGAGTACCCGGATGAAAGCGATAACTCACGCCGTGTAGTGGAAGTTTCTGAAAACTTTAGAAACTGCCCTCCCCTATTCAAACATTCTGATGTGTGTATATTGGTGAAATCCTGAGTGTAAGATGTGCCACTACTAAAATTCCTGATCAGGCTGTCCTTGTTCTCCATGCCATTGGGACTACACAACTTAGATGTGGGTTGCTCGGTCGAGAAAACTGCGTCTTTGAAATTCTGATGCAACTATTCATAAGAACTTGAAAAAACCTAATATGTACGATGTACAGACCTCGAAATAAAGAATGGAGCTAAAGGCCTGTGTTTAGGTCTCAAAAAATTTTGAAGTGGTAAACTATTAGTAACCTGTTACATTTTTTTCCTTAAAAGATTATTCATGGTGAACGAAACACAGTACTCCAGAAAATAAAACATGGTTAACTCTAGGACTAGGCAGTCTGAACAGTGGGTAACCACTTATTTCAAACTTTGTGGTACTACTGCAATAGTGTTGAGTTTACAAAGCCCCCTGCCACCAAAAATAATATTTGTCCAGGCTCAATGCTAGTGAAGCTGGCGACAACCAACACAAAACTGTAGCCTGGTGTGTGTCATTAATATAACTTCCCTAGTTCTCCCTTTACTGCTGCAATGCACGACTTCCTGTGCACACCTAGTAATATGAATGGCAGTCGGCAAGGGTGACACAAAATGACGGCAATATTACCATGATACTGGTCTAGTCTGGTCTATGTCACTCAATTAAGTATATCAAAATGAAACTTCCTTACTTTTCAGTTTTGAATAATTAACAGAAGTGACCATTCATTATTCATACTCAGTCACAGCACCGAAGTCATCATTTCAGATAATCTGATCATTACTAATCAAAATCACATACTGGCCCTCATAGTAATTTCAATAAGTGTACTGGAGCTTCACCAAAAATCTAGTCGATAAAATTAATAATGCTACACTTTTGGACGACTGTTCATCTCCAGAGCATGGATGCCTTTGTTTACATTTGTGGCTCCCAGTTATGTGGGCGCACGAAACTGCGTGGGCGGTCAGGGGTCAGAGGTCACAAGGTTCTCTGATCTTCGTTGACGTGGGCGATATTAAGTTTTCTTTGTATTTGGCATTGCCACTTGTCGCAGCTTGGGGTATTTCGATTAAACGGGGTATGTTTTTGTGTCATGCAGTCTTACCTTTTACGTACAGATCAACGGCTACATATTTTACCTGTCGCCGCTTTTTCCACGGCCGTCTCTGCCATTTTGAATTGCAAAACAGGTATATATTATGATCAGGTCGTTAATGAATCGAAAGTGTTGTAATGACATGGTACTCAACTTACCCATCCACCTTGTTGTGTTATCCATGATATTAAATGTGTATCTACGTATGTGGAGACCCAGTCTACTATATTATCCACTAAAGGAGGCATTTCTTTCTCGACACACTGAACTGCCAAGGCTCCTCCGAATGAAAACAGTGCAACTATTCGCCCCCATTTTACTCCGTCACTGAACAATTCGTTCACAATGCCGATAAAAGTTGGATACGCCGTTGCTGGCGTTATGTGCAACTGATTGCACATTTCTTGAAAGACTTCACGATAACGCTGCTCGAATTCATCCCCCAGTAATCGCATAGTTTGTTGCACCCTTGAGGGGCCAGGTAATTCTGGACAAGTGGGCCAGTGCAGGTTCTGCTTATCAAGACGGAAACGAACGTAATCTGCCACTAAAAGCCTCGTCCGAACGTTCGCCATGGTGATCTTTTCACAAGATATGTCCGAAACAAAGTTTAAGTCCTTTTAAAGCCATCCCAGCACCATAAGATGAAGTCGATAAGCTCTGTTTCCTTGTTGCTGTTCAGAAGACAAGGGTTCATTTTCCCCTCGTCCGTCCCTGTTCCCATTCTTGACATATGAATGAACATGACAGCAGCAGTTGCCTCGTTTTCGCATCGGCGGAAAGACCCGAATGAACCTCCAGCATTATGCAGCAGTCGTCGCTGAAATGAAACTGAATAGGTACATGATTTATGCCAAATACCATGGTTTTCATTTTAATCTCTGTATTCGAAACTACACTAGCGTCTATTACAAAATAGAAATACTGCCGTGACACAATAAGAACACATCTTAATGTCTGAACACTCAGAAAATCATACAAATATCAAACAAAGTAAATGAATGACTGCTTGGCTTGAGCATGAATGAAGTAATGGATTTGTGAATGAATAAAGATTGCATGCAATCAACATAATATATCTTAATATGGCACCCGCTTCGGGTGCATGAATGGGTGACGAAAATTATGAACGGATAGATGCAATATTTCCATCAGAAACAGACCGACAAATGTGCACCATTTGAACTTCCTCACATTAAAAAGTATTCTGTTTCCAACCCACCGTGGCAGGACTTCGCGTTATATTTGGATGAGAACAATACTTCACACATTTTAATGCCGGCCGACATTGTAGGTACAAATAGACAACCCGGCTTATTTCTATAAATTATGATAATCAATACGGTTTAATAAAATATCATCCGCGCTGATTTTAATAGGCAATTCATTCATTTCTTTCGGGATAAGTCTGCACATTTCCTCGCTTTCCTTCATCCAAATTCCAATCTGAAACACATCGATGGACAAAGTTTAAATTAAAGAATGATGGGGTTTGTTCTGGATACTCATTGCTGTAATGTCAGTTAGCCTGCACGCGTTATCATTTCCACCAATCATTTTGAATTCATAGGAATTATGGAAAGGGTGGATTCGTGCTACAGTTTATGGTGAAGACAGACGGCGGACAGTACAGCCTGTTACACAAATATTATTAGGATGCAAGCCTACATGTCAGTTCATGGACGTGCATGCAGAACATTAATCATCTTGCCTACATTATGTAAGCCCGAGATACGTCGGTGGCAATATCACTACATGAGTGGACAACACGGTCATCAGACAGAACTAGTTAACATCATCACGGAGAGGCCACTGACTGCTGAATGTCGGTTTTAACTGCCGTTATATATATTGAAAGCTGCATGAGTCCACGCCTATACGGCTGGCCGCGCTCACAATTCTCTCTCTCTCTCTCTCTCTCTCTCTCTCTCTCTCTCTCTCTCTCTCTCTCTCTCTCTCTCTCTCTCTCTCTCTCTCTCTCTCTCTCTCTCTCTCTCTCTCTCACACACACACACACACTGTGTGGGTTTCCGATTTTTTTTTTTTTTGCATGAAATAGGCATATACAGATATACACTGCAACAGTTTATGAATTCGCCGAAATCATATGAATCCAAATATATGATTATCAAGGGCCCATCTCTTACTGTTGTCACCAGCACATGATACTTTAATGACATATGCCCAGCTGTTACAGATGTCCCGTGTAATCAAAATATTAGCATATACACATAAAAAATTTGCAATTTAACAAGCACACCCGGCCTATTTTGTTTGCTTCCTTAGATCTGAGATCGCATATATGTATTTAATGACAATTCAGGCGCGGATTTACAGGGGGAGCGCCGGAAGCGTGCGCCCCCCCCCCCCCCCACACACACAGAACAAAACAACAACAACAACAACAACAACAACAAACAAAAACAAACAAACAAAAGGGAAAAATAATTTGAATATGTTTGTTTGCCTTTGCTCGTGCCGGACGTCGACTCAGCTGTAAGTCTTCAAAGTGGATAGGCCTATCGAATGAGTTGTAATTAAAAGTGGAATCCATAGCTACATAGCTAGCCATTATTGGCGGATCTACCTATTATGCTTATTTATGGTTATGATTAGCGGAAAGGGTTTTTAACGTAAGCATTCAAACTATTTAATTTGGTACCATTACCCACAACTCGAAACTTCTGAAGCTCTGAAATCCCTTCTTCACTACACTCCTACATGTTATCAATGGGTGGCATTGTAATAAATAAGCCGCATTTGGGAGTCTGGTACTCACTTTCACAGAAGTTGGATGTGCTCCTACCTAATTTACTCAAATCGTGTGTTTTCGATACTTTTTTATGGTCCTTTCAGATTTAGTGTTTGCACATGTCCACCTTGCTAGCTAATGTATAGAGTTCGCAGGATGGGTAGTCTTTGACTCAATTTTAGATAGTGTTAGTAACTTGCTTTAAAGACCCACTTGTCTTTACTTGACAATTATATTGAATTTTTGAATTTTCATATTTACGAAGTTTGGATAAAAACAACTGGTCAGCAGGTAATTCCAACCAATGTATAGATAAACCTTATAGCTTGTATCCAACTGGTATTTGCATCTTTAATTCATACAAATCTCAAAATTCATTAAGAAAATATAGTTTGCATGGCAAAAAAGGCCATAAGGAGAGTTTTTTCTGTCATAAAGTAGAAACACGAAGGGATAGAAAAGGAATAAAGTAGAAATTGTAAAATTAATGCGAAAAATTTATACGTGTATATTTTTTTAAAAGGGCATCATTGAATCATATCAAATCTGAATAAAATTTCAACATTGTTACTGAACTCAGCTGGCGAGCTAAAAAGATTAATTTACATTCATTTTCGTGACAAAGATGTATAACTTTACATGCCTACACAAATGTAGATATAAATTTTTACAGTTTTGATACAATTGTGATTTTTTTGCAGAATTAATGTACACTCATAGAACTTAAAAAGTGCCAGAGATATTTTTCAAAGAGGGCTTCTCAAATTTGAAGATATCCTAACTTTTAAGGACTTCAAGTTGGAGTTTGCCATCATTCAAAAAACCAACACCGATAAAGAAAATCCATCGTACCTGTTTAAATCCGGTAACTCGCTATATTAAATTCATGATACGGCAATCCATCCCCCACCCTGGTGCCCTGTTTTGGAGAAACCACAAATGCGCAGGCCAATTCACAACCAGGCGAATGTCTCCAGATAAGACCAACAGAATTGGTTATCAAAGTTTTATAAAGGGACAGTCATTTCCGAGTTTCAAATAAAAGTAACCCAAGCCATCCTATCTGCTATTTTGACCACAGAAAAAGCCGGTTGTGCCCCTCAAACTACATAAAAAAAATCTTGGAGCTTCTGGGGTGAGGGTGGGGGTGGGGGATTGGTTGGTGGGGGATCTACCCCCCTGAGCCCCCCCCCCCCCCCGCCAGCGCCCTGCCCTAAACCCGACCCCCGCCTCATTCTCAGTACAGCTGCCCCTTCCCCCTCCCTCGAAAATCCTGGATCCGCACCTGGACATACATTTAGGCCTGTAGCATAAAATTATATCCGTTCGAGTTTGTTATAAAGTTTCACTATGTCCGCAAGATTTGAACATAGGGGTATCATAGCTTGTACATATAAGGGTAAAACTAATTATAGAGAATACTGCTGCCCAGAAAGGCCGAGTTCATGCCTGGCAGGATCACTCCGAGTCCACGAAGGAGTGACCCGGCTAGGCATGAACGAGGCCTTCCTGGGTAGCAGTATTCTCTACGTGGTTGGTTTTACTTTTATCCAGTTTTATTCATGCATGGAAAATTTCACATTTGAATGTGAAATGAATACCTCCTGTGGCGTTTCCAAACGCATTGTGGTCAATAGTTGCCAATGGATCCATTGTTTTCCTACTGACCTAGAAACTGCTCCATCCAAGGCAATGAATGGAATTCTAGGAAAAATATCTTCTGCTGGGCATCGACCTTTGACCCTGCTCATGAAAGTAGTACCGGGAGAACTAGGAGGAAATGGATAGGGTTTTTCTCCACTCTATATTTTCCTGTTTTTGAGGCTAATACAGGTATAATTACTGGATAAATATTATACCTCTATGGTTTGGAAAAATGGCTGTTAGCATTGTTCTCTTCTTCAAAAAGGTTAAGTTTTGACATAATAATAATAATAATAATAATAATAATAATAATAATAATAATAATAATAATAATAACAACAACAACAACAACAACAACAACAATAACAATAACAACAACCATAATAATAACAATAATAATAATAATAATAATAATAATAATAATAATAATAATAATAATAATAATAATAATAATAATAATAATAATAATAATAATAATAATAATAATGATAGGCATTACAGTGTAGGCCTAATATCACGTGTATTTCATCATCCACCTGGTCCGCACTGCACATGGCAAGGCCTATATTTAAAGTGTGTGTGTCGACACACACTTTTCTGTTTTTCTAGGAATTCTTTCTTTCTTTCTTTCTTTCTTTCTTTCTTTCTTTCTTTCTTTCTTTACAGGCAAATTTGTCCGACATTTCATTTGAAAAGTATTACATGTAGAAACTCCAAACTTGGCACAATTATACTTCTATAGATAAAGTCTGGCCTTTTTATAATGAGAGATCATGCTAATTAAAGTTACAAATCTTCAATATCTTATATACTATAGTAGATGTGGTTCCGAGTATATAGGAGTTTGATCATAGCAAGGTAAAGGTCATCTCAAATGTCAAGGTCATGTCAAGGTCAAAGGTCATGTCAAGGTCAAATTTCAATTTTATGCCAAAATGTCATTTTTGAGGTCAAGCTTTGCTTCAGGTAGAGGTCATCTCAAGGTCAAAGGTCATTTCAAGGTCAAAGGCCACTTTCCATGGTAACTTTCTTCTAGCCATAACTTCGTCAATTTTTATCCAATTTTGATCATGTTGGGCTCAAATGGTAGCAATGGTAACACTACACATTTTGAATTTTAAGTTTAACCTCTAAAGGTCAAAGGTCAAGGTCATTTGGACCTTTGAAAGTTTCATCCATCCAATTCTAATCAAGTTGGACTCAAATTGTAGGTATTGCAACACTGCACATTTTTATAAGAACATGTAACCTCGGACGGGCAAAGGTCAAGGTCATTTAGCCCTTTGAAAGTTTCATCTTGCCATAACTTGGTCAGTTTTCATTGGATTTGGTTCCTGTTGGGTTTAAATTGTGGGTATTGTAACACTGCGCAATCTACATATGACCAACTTCTACTAGGGGGTTGTTGACCATTGCGCACCTAATGAATTAAAACTAAAAGTTGTAGCAATTTAAATTATGCTAAATAGCGCCATTAAAAATTTTAAATCTTGAATAACTTCAAAGCTATAATAGATAGAGATGCCATTCCAACTTGTACTCCTGTGTTATGGAATAGTTCTACATTGCCACACCAATGTGCTTTGAAGACACACACTGATTTGCCATGCAGCAAATCATCTTTTCTAGTTTCTTTTTGGTTTTTTTGTTTGGATATATCGGCCAGTTTCTAATGCCAGCGTATATCACCACTTATTCATAGTTTACCGAGGTTATTTCTTTTATTGATAGAAATTTTACTTCGCAGGCAAGGTTTCATAACAAATTTGTTCTTGAACCTAGAGTACGTACGGAACTTATTTGTTTATGTCCGTCAACAGCATTGATATGTTTTATAGCCACTGACACTCATAAACATTTTGAAGCTGTATTCTTAATCTTATTATGGTTCTGGGCTTGTTGGTTCCCCCCAAGTTATTCCAAGTTTCCGGCCTGCCAGTATGATACAGAGTGTCATGAATAAATTTGACCCAACAATCATCAGCGGAGAAAATTTGTTCATAGTTTTGTAACAAACACTTGTACAGGAGGGAATTATAATTACAATTTTGGATATGAATCCAGTATTTTATCGCTTTACACGCTATAGCTCCCGGTTCAGCTGTTACAGCAACGTTTGTAGCTTTTCGGTGGACTCCAAGTACAACCTGAAAAAAACAAAAACAAAAAAAAACAACAACTTGGTATGTATGCTTACTGGGACAGGTTTAGAACAAACTGAAGTAAAACTGTTATTGCTTTGTCCCTTTAGTAGGGTAGGACCCCATACCTCACTTCTGTGACACATTTTCGAGTAATCAAAGCGTCAAATTGCTTCAAAGACAAATCACATTATTATTCCCTGGAAACTTTCTTATTTTGAAAAGTGCGTTCTTGGCATGGTCTTTTAATTTGTTTATAGCAGGATTGAAAGTATCAGAGGTGCTGAATTCCAACCTAAATAACAATAATTTTGTACGACTTCTATGAGATTTTGTTCAAAACAAAACAAGGGAACTTTAATTGACTTTGCGCCCACTTTGTTGAATTCCATAATTTTAGTTTTGACAATATTTGCAGTTAGTTTCCATCATTTACAATATTCTTGAAGTTTATCAAGAGAACTTTGCAGACCAGTTGCTGATTGGGTCATCAGAATGAGATCATCGGCATAGAGTCAGCACTTAAGTATGAGATCATACAACTAAACAGGGCCACATGTATCACTGAATATCTCTGCCAAATCAGTAAGGAAGAGATTGAACAAAAAGGGACTTTAATTGGCACACAGTCCTTTTTAACACCCATATAAGATGCAAACGACTCTATGTATCCATTAGCTGTCTTAATGCAGTATCTCACTTCTTTGTACATGGATGCTAGAACACTCAAAAAATTACCGCCCACATCATATAATGCTAACCTGCACAACAAAAGCTTGCCTCCAAATAGTGTCAAAGGCACATTTAACATCAAATAAGCAAACATGAATATTGAATATAAAATGTGACGTGAAGCATATCGCAGTAAAATAAATTAAAGGACGTAAACCCATCATGAATTCATGATCACGGTAATTAAGCTTCACATTTAAGTCAAAATATGGGTGTTTTGTATGTCGCTAATACATCAGACGACTATAGTTAATAAATGGGGGGGGGGGGGGGTAATGTTGCTAAATGGGTGTCCCAGATTTGCCTTTTCATATTTTTTGGCACCGTATTGATAATTTTTTACATGTTCTATGCCGGTATAATTTATAAAGATTATAGAGGGGTTTTGCTGTCATCATCATCATCATCATCATCATCATCATCATCATCATCATCATCATCATCATCATCATCATCATCATCATCATCATCATCATCATCATCATCATCATCATCATCATCATCATCATCAATCTGTAGTAAACCTCCACATATTGGTGAAAGAAGTACACCGAAACAAAAATTGGACATAATGTCATATATAGAACTCAGAGGATGCAGTCATAACTAGATAAAAAAATGATTTGCTTGTCAGCAAATCAGTCTGTATGCCTAGAAAACTTTTAAAGATTACCTATTCAGTATGTATTTAACTCCTGCAACAATTGTTCTAAAGATAGTCCAGATTTAAATTTTGTGAATGTGCCTAATATGCATGAATTTGAATGCTACATCTTTGGTTCATATCTCATTGGGTACAGTTATGTCACCAACCTATTAGTGGAATTTGGAATGGCAACGCCGAGTCTATCTGTAATAGTTTCGACGTTACACGAATTTGAATTTCGTGTATTATGCTAATTCGCATAGATTAAAATTATACAACTTACATTTGTGGTCCATTGGATGGACATATGGCACAAAACTGTGAATTAAGTTTTGAAGGCATCTCTACCTTTGATAGTTGTGAAGATATTCAGCATTTAAACTTTTCCAGTGCCCCTGATTTGTATAAATTAAAATTCCACAAATTTTGTTTGCGGTCCATATGATACACCTTTAGCACAAACCTATGGATTAAAGTTTGAATGGCACATCTACCTTTAATAGTTTTGAAGTTATTGAACATTTAAACTTTTCAAGTGCCTCTAATTTGCGTAAATTATAATTCTAGAACTTTTGTTTGAGGCCCATTGCATGTACCTATGGTAGAAACCTATAAAGATTATTTAAGTGTGAATGTCACCTCTATATTTAATAGTTTTGAAGATATTGAACATTGAAACTTTACAAGTGCTCTTAATTTGAATAAATTTTACAATTTTTTGCAGTGATTCATTGGACGCACTTAAAGAACAAACATACGAATTAATTTGGAATTTTACCTCTACCTTCAGTGGTTTTTGAAGATAGTCAATATTTCAACTTTTCATGTGCCCCTTATTCGCATAAACAAAAATCCTGCAACTTCTGCGTGTGTTCGACGAAATGAGAAAACTGAACACTGTTCCTGTTTCCCATTTTCCGTTTCCCTATCCACTCTGATTTTTTTAAACATGAGTGTTTTATCCATTTTTTCATAAAATTGTCTTTGCCATGTGTTGTATGTTGTTTTATTTCAGACACATCATATAGGAACAGTATAAGGTCCACAGTGAAAAAAGTGAACATAAAAGGTATGCAAGTAAGAGAACGCAGACGTAAGAAAGCCCGACATGCAAGTCGAGGAAAATTACATAAACGCTGTAATCAGACAAAGAATGAATATCTCAAGAAAACAGCACATATGGAGAGAAAAATTACACATTTTATCAATCCTGTAAAAAAGAAACTAATCATAATGCAAGTATAACAAGTTATTCCAGTGTCTAATTGTACTAACAGTATTAAGTTATAAATATACATTCTGCCTGATTTGTAAGCATAGGTTGGCATGTATTTCATGTGTATACAATTTTATTGCAACACACAACGCATATTTTAAGTTATAAAATGGGAAAATCCGGGGAAGCAGAAAATGTGGGATTTGGATACTAATGACACTTTATTAGTGAGAGGGGTGGGACGGGGGTAGAAGGCCAGATTATATGAAGGAAAATATGGTCCGCACCAGTGACGTTCACAACCATTTTACTCGTTCAAGCGTGGATTCCCTGGTGGTCCCACGAGTTGGGGGGCCTGAACTGAAATCCTTCCTGTATTCTTCTATCAAAGTGTGGAATCAGTTGCCTTCAGAAATTAAATCCAAGGACTCGACCCTTACCTTTAAACCTGCAGTTAAGAAACATCTAACTAATATCATGCTATCCAGATAATACAATAAGTTTTGATTAATTTATATTTAGATATATTAAAATAAGCATATCTGTGATATTCATAGTTTGTTGGTTCATCCAAACTCACTATTCCGAGCTACCCAGTCTTGGGACTGCCAGGGACCACAATGGAAACAAGTCTCAAAGACTTTATTGTGTATATATCCCAGGTAATCATCATTTCATGAAAGCTTAGATGATCCACCTGTTTTTTGTTTTACTCTAAGCTCATTTTCCAAGATATTTTAATTTTTGAGTTTTTGTTGTTGTTGTTTTTTTGTTTTGTTTTGTTTTGTTTTGTTTTTGGTTTTTGTTTGTTTTTTTTTATTACTTTTTTTGTTTTACTCTGTGTATTTATATTTTATGATGATTACCTGAATCAAATCAAATCAAGGCTCATGCGTTTGCTCTACATAAAAAACAGTAATGTCCTCGCGACGCTCGGCCTAAAATGATGCATGCCTACCCTGGCAGACTATTGGTCTCCTACTTGAAACGTAAAATCACAACTTCCTTTGCATTCTATTTCTAAGGTTATACCGACAGCAACAAGTTTAAACCAAGAAAATGGGGGGGGGGGGGGGTGATGTGATTGGATTTTTTTACTGGTGCATTTGTGTACCTTACCTTTATGATTGACTGTTCCGCGCCAAACATGTCTCCAAAAGTACAAAAAGTTATCAAATGATTTAAAACATTTGTAAAGTAGCAGTGCCTTATCAAAACTCAGAATTGATAAGTATTTTTCTATCCAAAATGATGATGGGACTTAATTTGGGATGCTCTGCTCCTGTGATATTAACATCCAATAGACACAGCAACAGTATTCAGTACTCGATCAAAAGTGGATCAGTTGACCCGACCTTGAGAGGTTACTGGTCCAAGACCTGTATGACAAAGCATTCTCAAGCCAAATAGCAATCTCAGCTGAGAGTGCTCAGTGAGGTGCGTTCCTCTTATTAGGTCACAAGGTCATTCAATACAAACTTCACCTACTTTACAAAGAAATATGATGAGAATTTTTACGCACGACAGCTTCATTTATGAAGAAGTTTCCTAGTGTTTGTCATCATCTATTAGACTTTCTGAAGTCGTTTTCTTAGGTGGTTTTTCAGTATAACATATTCATGTATTGACTTATGATAAATATCATAAGTCAATACATGAATATGTTATACTGAAAACTACCTAAGAAAACGACTTCAGAAAGTCTAATCATCTATATACTAGGCCTCTCTTAATATTACACACCATACTAGGCCAAGAAATTGGTTAGTTTGATTCTGGTTACCACGCCAGGGTCAAAATATCACTTGGGCACCACTACGGAAATTTCATATCCCAAACGTTAAAAAAGAATGTGGACGTGACAATATCTTATATATCTGTATTTTTTTTTTTTTTTGGAAGGGCTCTATACCGAAGTGGTAAAACAGACGTCTGAACAAGCTCTCTCAAATGAAAAGTTCAGAATTCATGGTTACCTGCCAATTAAAACAACATGTTTTAAAGTGTCTCTAATTTCGTTTTTTGTTTGTTTGTTTGTTTTGTTTGCTTTTTGTTTGTTTGTTTGTTTGTTTGTTTTTTTTTTTGAATAAAAGGCAGATATTTAATATGAATTTGTTTATATGGCTACTTTGTACACATGAGATATTAGTATTGTCTTATCTATCGTTAATATTGAAGAACATCAGACCTTGTGGAAAACAAACTATTAACTGGAGAGGAAGGCTTGCTTCAAAAGCAAATAAGTTTGTATGCGTTCAAAGTTTGCATAAATTAAAATCCTACAATCTTGACCTTAATGTCCATAGCATGTACATTCAGCAAAACATATGGGGGTGTGAGAAGGACACCTGTGGTCTTTTAAATGTTGAAATCATGCACATGGCTTGACTTGAAAGAAAGAAATAATGATACATTGGTCAATAAAAGAATGCAAAGTACGTCCTTGGTGGAAATGTGGCGTGTGGAGAGATTAAACAAAGTTGCTCACTGGGTGCATATACACTGGATCCCTGATTTATAAGGAATTTTCAATTCGGTACGTACCTGTCGTTAAATGTATGCATTCCTATTGATTACCATTTAAGTCAATGGGAATTGCAATGGAAATTCATATTTTTGACTTCTTCAAAACCGTCAACCAGATTCACTTCAAACTTAAAGGGATA